>CM069916.1:20760115-20925189 GCA_036172215.1 Camellia granthamiana | reverse complement strand
AGTTGAACAGGAGGTTGTGAAGGATGTGGATGATGAACAGTAGAATATGTATATATATATATTTGTGTGTATGAGTGTTGTTGAACATATATATTCTTTTTCATTGAGATGTGTGATTGTTGATCGAGTTTTAGAAGTTTTTCGTTTCAATTACATATGTGGATTTGTTGATTAATTTGTTTGTTTTTTTTGAAGTTTTTTTTCTCAATTAGATATGTTGATTTGTTGATTAATTTGTTTTGTTTTTGTTTGTTTGTTTGTTTGTTTGTTTTTGATTTATTTTTTTTTTTTTATCTAATTTCATTTGACAGAACCAGAGTAAAATTTTATTACTCTGGTTCTATTACTCTGTTTTTTTCATTTGACAGAATCAGAGTAAAATTTTATTTTTAGTTTCAGAGTGTAACATGTTACTCTTATTCAGAGTAAAATTTTACTTTCATACAGAGTAAAATTTTACTTTTAGTTTCAGAATGTAAAATTTTATTTTTATACAGAGTAAAATTTTACTTTCATACAAAGTAAAATTTTACTCTGAAATATATAGTGAAGATGGCTTAATAGGAGAGCTGATAGATATGAGGGTAATATAGTAAAAGAAACAAGTTTTAAAATATTAGGGGGTTTTGAAAGTATTTATATAATTCTTGTCATTTTGAAAGACAAATTAGATAGTGAGGGGACTATCACCAAATCCCCCTATTTTTTATTATCTTAAAATATTAATACGCTTTTAAAAATTAATAATTAAAATAATATTAATTTTTTATTTTATCATTTTTTAAATTCATTAACAAAATAAAAAATATAATTATGACAATTAATATTTCTTAAAAAAATATACTATCAAAGAATAATTTTGAAAAATTAATATTTTTAAAATGCAATAATTGTATTATAAAAAAAAGTTAAATTTTGAAATATAAGGAGTATAATTTTTCTAATGCAAAATTTTAAGACATTAATTTTTCTAATGTATTTGTATATGTCCGTATATTATCTAGTCTAATATTTATTAATGTCTTATGTGATAACTAGCATATCACCCGTGCTATGTACAGATTGTGTTTACAATTATCTATATATGTGAATTGTGATTCTTAAATATATTTTTTTTAAATGTCTTCTTTTTTTCTTTTTTTATATTATATTAAAGTTTAATATTTTGATAATAATCATATGTGTTGGACTTTTCAAGGAATTAAATGTCTTTTTTTTTATTATATTATATTAAAGTTTAATATTTTGATAATAATCATATGTGTTAGACTTTTCAAGAAATTTTTTTACGTTTGTTCTTAATACATTAAAGTGTTATTATGAGGGATAATAATCATATGTGTTGGGACTTTTCAAAGAATTTTTTTAATGCTTGTTCTTAATGCATTAAAGTGTTATTATGAGGATAAGACTTGGGAGTTGGGAGAAATTAATAAATGCTAAGATTTTTTTCTTTTTAAAATCAAAAAATTAGGAAATTTAGATTGGGAGATTGGAGCTGTGAATTGTGATTTTTAAATATTTTTTTTAAATGTCTTCTTTTTTTTCTTTTTATATTATATTAAAATTTATTGTTTTGATAATAATCATATGTGTTGGACTTTTCAAGGAATTGTATGTCTTTTTTTTAAATTATATTATATTAAAATTTAATATTTTGATAATAATCATACGTGTTGGACTTTTTAAGAAATTTTTTTTATACTTATTCTTAATGCATTAAAGTGTTATTATGAGGGATAATAATCATATGTGTTGGGACTTTTTAAGAAATTCATATGTGTTGGATTTCAAAGAATTTTTTTATGCTTGTTCTTAATGCATTAAAGTGTTATTATGAGGGTAAGACTTGGGAGTTGGAAGAAATTAATAAATGCTAAGATTAAATTTTTTTTAAATCAAAAAATCAGAAAATTTGGATTGGGAGATTGGAGCTCCCACAAAACTTGAGATTAAAAACCCCCTTTTGCTTAATATATAGTATAGATTACATGTGTTGAAAAGCTGTCAGCAATGACAGTTGGTGGTAGTGAGGCAGACAAATTGGTGACATTTATATATTATATAAAGGAAAGAGGGTTTTTAACCCACAAATTTTCTCGGAGTTCCAAGTTTCTAATTTAAATTTTATAATTTTTTGATTTTAAAAATTAAAAAAAAAAATTCTATTGACTATCTCTTATTCCAGCAAAAATAAATAAATAAATAAAAATTGATATGTCTTGATTTATGACTTTTAAATAGAAAGTATATCAAATCTATATATTATATAGGTAAAAAGGAGTTTCTAATGAGAAACATTCTAAGAATTTCAAGCACTCATTCTAAAATTTCTAATTTTTTGATTTTAAATAATTAAAAAAATATTTTATTGGCTAGCCTCATTCAAGCCAAAAAAGTAAAAAAGAAAAAATAAATTAATTAATATTCTTTAATTTATGACTTTCAAATAGATAGTATATTAATCCATTTCAAAATTTAAATTTGAAGGCCACTAAATATGAAAAGCAATCTATTAATTTACAATTTTACATAATTTAAAATTATTTTAAGTTCATCATCTCTCCAAATATTTATCATTGAAAATATATAATATATAACGCTCATTCTAAAATTTCTAATTTTTTAAAATAATGACTTAGAGACACGATACCTTATATTCATTAAGTTCATTTGATTTAAAAAAAAAAATTTATCGTATCAAATTAAACGCTCAGAGCTGCTGGGTAGTTCGAATAAGGCGTGGCCCGAATGGCTTGAAATGCCAAAACGAGGTTGTTTTGGCTCTCTTTTTCTTTTTTTCTTTTTCCCTTTCTTCTTCTTCTTCTTGTTCCTTCCCCCTCTCTTTTTCCTTCTGCTTCTTCCTCTGTTCTTTTCTGAATCCAAACTCAGAATCAAAATCCAAAATCAAAACCAAACCCAAAATAAAAACCAAACCCAAAACCACAACCACAATTTTTAAAAACAAAAAAAAAAAAGTAGGAAAACAGAACAAGAAAAATCAAGCTCAAAGTTGGCTAGCCGGCAGTTTTTTTATGGCCAGCCGGCTATAAAACCAATATCAGTGTTCACAATACATATATATCAGTGTGTGTATGAATATATATCAGAACTTCTTCAAAATCAACAAAAACCAGACAACAATATAAATCATAGCACAACCAATAGATCATTTGTTTGTTGAAATTAATCATTTTCGTTATGTTGATTTTGGGGTTTTCTGAATTCAAACTTAGAATCCAAATCAAAATCAAAACTAAATCCAAAATCAAAAAATCAAAAAATCAAACCCAAATCTGTTGACATAACCATAGATCATGATTCCTTATAGCAATAGATCATGGTTCCTCTTCGGTAAAATCGAATCAGAATTTGCAAACTCTATAAGGCATGAGAGGGAGGCTTTGGAGAAGGAGAGAAATATAGAGGAGAGAGAAAATCTGTTGGAGAAGAACAGAGATAGAGAAGAAAAAGAAAGTGAAAGAGAGAGAGAGAGAGAGAGTTTTGGGCCATTTGAGCATTTTGCCTGTCTAGCTACCAGTCATTTTTCTTAAACACTACTTTATGTAGGATTGACTATATATTAAGTAAAAGGAATTTTTTATTAGGTTCAAAGCATTAATTTAAATTTCTTAATTGTTAAAAAATTGGAAACCTTAAAAAAAATGGCATGAAAATATTAGCCTATCTAATAATATCTATAGTTTTGGAATTTAAAAATCTTAATATAAAAAATAAAAAAAAGTCATACGTTACTCGTATCTAATTTGAAAATTAAAAATATTTGAAAGAAAATTTTAAATATAATTGTAGTCTTATATAATTTCAAATTTTAAAAATATTTACTTCCAAATTTTATATTTTTACTTTTGAAAACTAAATGATACATGTGGTGTGTGTTAAAATATTTATAGCACATTTATTAATTAAAATAAAAATTTCACATGACATATGTAAACATAAATTTAAAGAATACATATGTAGTGCAAATTTTTATGCCATATCAAAAAATACATGTGCCGTGTTTAAAAACACATATATTTTTAACTGTATATTTTAACTATATCTAAACCTTCTCTCTCTCTCTCTATATATATATATATAAATAAATAAAATTTCTAGCATAAGATATACATGGTATAAAACTATTGGTTTATATGATTATTTTTTTAAACATAAATTAAAAAATACATGTGTAGTGCAAGTTTTATGCCACATCAAAAAATACATGTGTCGTGTTTAAAAATACATGTGTTTTTAACTGTATATTTTATCCATACCTAAACCTTAGATATATATATATATATTTAAATAAAAACAAATGTCTTGCATAAGATATACATGGTACAAAACAATTGGTTTATATAATTTTTTTTATTTAAGAATTTGTAGATAGAAAAAAAATAATAATAATAATAAACTAACCATATATAAATTGCATTTAATTTGAGATTTAAAAAAAGAGTACAAATAAAATTTATTTATTTGTAATTTAAAAATATTAAATATTAAAAATATTTAATACAAAAATATTTAAAAATATTTATTTGTAATTTAAAAATATTGAAAGCGAAAATGTGAATGAAATTTTTAGCTATATATAATTTGACAAACTTTAACATAAAATACAATAAAATTGAAAAACTTATAGGAAGACATTTATTTTTATTTTATCATAAATATAATCTTTGTAATTTATTGTATTTTTTTCTACTTTTACCAATTAGATTATGACATCTATTTCTTATTAATTAGAATTTAAAAGGATTAATTACACTAATAATCCCTATAGTTTGAGACTTGTGTCACTTTAGTCGCTGACTTTTTAATTGTGACACATTTGACCTTGAATTTTGAATCTTGTTCCAAATAAGGACAACTGAAAATATCATTAAATTTTTCAAGGGTAAAATTGTCAATTTGATAAAATATAAACTAATTTGACAAAAATAAATGTCAAAAAAATATTTTTAATTTTTTTAAAATTATTTTTATCCACCAATGATAAAATTATGTAAAATTAATAAAAATTACATGATTAATTTTTTAAAATTAATTTTACATAATCATCATCCAACACATAATAAAAATTAATTTGGTAAAAAAAATAAATAAATGTCTAAAAGATTTATCAATTTTACATAATTTTATTTTTAGTAGGTAGAAATAATTTTTAAAAATTCAAAAATATTTGTTTGACATTTATTTTTGTCAAATTAGTTTATATTTTATCAAATTTTACCTTTGAAAAATCTAATTATATATTCAATTGTCCTTATTTGGAACAAGATTCAAAATTCATGGTCAAATGTGTCACAATTGAAAAGTCAGGATTCAAAGTGATACAAACCCCAAACTATCGGGACTATTTGTGTAATTTGCCCAATTTAAAAATATACAATTAATGATATAACAACTGTAATATGTATATATATATATTATAATGAAATGGTTAAAGTTTAATTCATTCTAAATTATTTTTTTGTACATTTTAAATAAATTTTATATTATTATTTAATTTTAAAATTATTTTTTGTAGTCCGTGCATAGCACAGGTGATATACTAATCTAAAAAAAATGAAAAGTATACTAATTCATTTCAAAATTTAAATTTGAGGGTTACTAAATATGGAAAATAATCTATTAATGTAAATTTAAAATTGGCACAATATAAATTTAAAATTAGAATGATTTATCCCATGATTTATAAGTTTTAAATACAAATTTAAAATTATCATAACTAACTCATAATTTTTGTATTACAAGCAATAAGACTGACGTTGAGATTATTTATATATTTTACAAAAGAATAATTTTAAGAAGAGATATTATCAAAGTTTCAAACCCTCATACAAAATCTATATATTATTATAATTGAAAAATGTTGTCATCCTATTAAACCTTAAAGTTACAATTTTTTTTTTTTGTTTAATTTTTGTTAATACGTGCCACAATATGATTAGTTTATAAATTAATTTTATATTCTTAAAATAAAATTTTAAATTTAGATTTTTCCTTTAATTATATTACCAGAATAATATCAATATTCATTCATTAATTTATGCATATTTTATTAAATTATAAAACAAAATTTTAAATTTAAATTATTTTTTAAATTATGTTACTACAATTAGAATGAGATCAATATTCACATGTGTCATAATGATGTGTCATAATATTATTGGTCTAAATATAATATATTATTAAATATACATATTCAAATTATTAATCACTATTAAAAGTTTATATTTTTGATATTTGTCATTTTTGGTTTTAAATTTAAAAGAAAAAAATTATGTCCTTCTAAACTATAAGGACTTAAACAATAAATTTTTTTAATACAAATATTTTTTTAACAGAATACAAAAACATTAAGAAAATGAATGACTTTTTTTTAACAATTGCCAAACATAATGGATTCTATTATTTTTTTTTTAATCTCATTTGTTAATTAAACAAATTAAAATAAAAAATGATTTTTTTTAGCTTAAATAGTTAAGAAGTGACTTTGACTAAAATCAAATAGAAATAAACAATTTTTTTTTTAGTTAAAAGTAATAGTTGGTGAAACTTATGTTTTTAGATAATAAAAAAAGAAAATGGGAGTCACATGTGATAATTTATTATTTCAGTAATATTACAGACCCACACTTTAACTCTCATTGATGTGACACGGGAGTTAGCCTTATATCATTAAGTGTATAGCAAATCAAAAGTTGACACATATGATACCACATCATTGTGGATACGATTATGGGTGTTTTTTTTTTTTGTGGGTCACAAGTATTTTTTTTTATTGTTCATCTAAATTGTTTTAGCACTTGCGAAACATGATGGATTCTGTTTTTTTTTTTTTTTAATCTCAGTTGTCAATTAAACAAACTAAAATAAAAAAATTAATTTTTTTTGCTCAAATTGCTAAAAAGTGAGTTTTGCTAAAACAAATAAAAATAAATGTTATTTTTCTAACAAAAGTGATGGTTTGTGAAATATCTTTTTTTATTTAAAAAAATGAGTATTATTGGTGATAATTTATTGGTCATCTATAATTATTTTCAGATCAAATGAGAATACCATTCTCAATTTTCTTGTTACCATTTTTTTTATACAGATACTTTTATTTTGTAGAAATTTAATTTTATTGTATTGAAATATTTTATTGTAATTCTTAAATTAAAAATAATTTTTGAAAAATCATATTTAAATTATTTTATGCCGTTATAAAATATAATTTTTTAATATCAACTTATTTGATGATTCCTTTCTAAAAGGTGTATTTGCTTTTGTTTATTAATATTAAATTTTAATTGGTCTTATTTATTATTAAAAAAAATTAGCAAATAATTTTATATATTTATATATACAATTTTGTTTCTATTGCTCAGGTTATTTGATATCTTCATCCAAGTCCATTCTAATTTATTCGAATTTTTGAATTTTACATACGTTCTCATCAAATTAAAAATTATATTGCACAATCTTTAACAATTTATAGGCTTGAATCGAGTTACTTGGGTTCAACTTGGCCAAATTTACAACTTTAGCAAAGGGGTTGAAAGTTATGTTATTAAAGTTGTGACAAATTAAAAATGGATACATAAATTGTGATAAAATTGTAAGTTTCAATATATATATTTTTAATTTTTATAATTTATGTACAAAAATCTAATTATTTATATTATTTCATATAAACATATTTTATTAATTTTTTCACATTCCGTGCATAGCACGGATTTTCACTAGTTGAACAAATATTTGAATTGATAGGTAACACATGTATAGATAGGTGACAAATAAGTGATATGTGTATAAATAGGTAATATTTAAGCAAATAGCTAAATAGGTAAGTTTTGAACAAATAGATATCTTTTTGGACAGATTTTCAACCCAAAAAAATTTAAGATTGGGCCTATTAGTTGAACAGTTTCAAAAATGGACCTTGACTTAAATTCCCAAATTTTAATCCCACATGTTTCATAAAATTTCAAATCATAATCTTTGTTTTTTATTTATTTATTTTATTTATTTATTTATTTATATTTTTTTATTATATGTATTGGAATTTCAAATCATAATCTTTACTCTACACTATCTTGGTCATCATTTTCAATCATCATCTTTGATAGTCATTCCTGCCATTTTTCGCCACTCCCTAGTCCATTTTTACCCTCAAACTCAATTCTGTTGATAGTGAAAGTGATCTCGAAAGAGAGTCGCACGATAGAGAGCGAAAATAGGAAAAAAAGGATAAAGAGGTTACCTTCGATAGAGAGTCGAGTGATAGATTGAAGATGGGGAATAATGAGAAGAAGAGAGGGTTGCTTTTGTAAGAAGGGTTGCAGGTATATGGGTCATGGTGGTAAGAAGGGATTAAGAGGTGGCGATGAAGGGTGAGGAAAGCCTGTTGCAGGTTGCGCCAATTAAAAATGGTGGCTAGGGTTAAGATTTTGAAGATTATGGATAAATGTAGAGTTAGATATTAAAGTGGTGTTAGGTGATGGTTCAAAGATGGTAGGACAGCTTGAAATTAGAATAGAAAATAACAATTAGAAATTCAGTGCTAAGTGAGAGGCATGCTGATGGGCAGGATATGGATTTTTTTTTTTTTTTTCAATAATCAGTTCGCATACCTCATTAAGGAGTGAATAATTCAACTCTGCACATGTGATAATGTATTTTTTAATTTTCTTACATTGTTAAGTGTTTACTTTAATAATATTTATAAATTGTTTTTTTTATTGTGTTGAAAAAAATTGAGGATTTTTGTATTTGGATCTACTACATAATTTAACATGGATGCCCTGAATAACACCTTAATCCCATACTTTGTTATGGGATGTGTTGTTGAAACATAACTATGCTGAGGGACAAGCAGAGCTGGTGGGCCCATCGTTCTAGAAATCAATCCCATAGTGATAAATAGTGATTGTTTAAGGTTTGCAGTACATGATTAAATTATGAAAAAATGTTTCATCCCACTAATTTAATATCACTAATAATATAGTATTATGTGGACTCCATTATTAACGTGATAATATAGTCTTTATTTATTATTATTTTTTTTTACACTTATCAACTCATTAGTGGTACTTTTAGAATTGTTGATTTAAAACTTTAAATCGGGACCGTAAATTATACTATATGAAGACAAGTTGTCTAGCGAAATTAAAATAAAAGTAAAAAACGAGAGAGAGATCTTATTTAGATATTTGAGCCTTCTACAACTTTGATGGAAGGTTGGTTTTCACCATGTAGGGTGAAAAAATAAATTAAAAAATATGAGAAGGCGGAAGAGATAAAAGCAATAAATAATCCAAGAGAGTGAAATATCGTTTCTTTTTCTTTTTTTGAAAAATGTTTAACATTTTTATTTTTATTTTTCAATTTGACCCATATTTGACGATAAAAGCAATAGGTATCAATTTTTAATTTATCACATATTTAACAATGTAAAATCTCACTATCTTATCATATCATTGTGAATGAATTTATAGGTATGAGTTGTAAATATCTAGTATTTCTTTCTTTTTTTCATTCAATTAGTAGGAAAGAGAGGAAATAAAAAATTGTATTACTTTATTTTACAAACCCTTACAAAAGCCTAAAATAAACGAAGAAAACTATCACTTCTTCACATTGGCTACGTTTGGAAAGTGGATTAACTTTTTGACTTTTTGGTTATTAATCTGAGGTTAAAAAGTCTCGTTTGGCTTGAATATTTTGATTTTTGTGAGAGAAAAAGTGAAATGATTATGGTTTGGAAGTGATATTTTATCTTATTGACTTTTCAACTTATTTTATTTTTTTTGTGACTATTTTAGTGTGACAACCCTCACCACTGATTATTGCTAAACTGTGACTGAACATGATTAAGTAACTGATTTGACTGACATTCTGAACTGGCTGATTGAGTGTATTAGTTTAAATGCATTTCTATCTGTTTGACTGTTAATTGATCTGTTCATGTTTTATCTTTGAACTGCAAATTCAAGGCCTTATCGGCGGCCGAAACTGAAATTGATTAAGGTTTTATGCTAATTAGAATTTATGTGATTTTATGGTATGTTTAATTGAAATTTGATTAGGTATGATTAAATTGGATTAAATAACGTTAAAATGCATCAACTTGAGTTATTTGTCAAATTGCCACTAAGTGGACTTTGCTAGGCCATCTATTAGTCTTGATTTATCTATGCTTGGCATCTTTTTGTTCATCTTCTTGAGACCAAACCGACTAGAGAGAGAGAGAGATAGGAGATAGTTTGAGTTCAACAAGTTTTGCTTGGGAATTTAGAGGTATTGAAAAGTAGATTGCACATTTGAGCTTCCATTCTTGAAATTGGAGACTTGAGGTAGGAGACTCACCCTTTTAATTGTGAATTTGAGTTACTTCTTGCATGGTTCTTGGTGAATTAGAGTTTAGAGTCAAGACTTGGTTTAAAATGTTGAATTGAGTGGTAATCCATGCATGCATGTTTACATTGTTGCGTTTTGAGTTGATTTCATGGAAATCTTCACATGCATGTCCATATTCTAGCTTGAGTCCATGAATTCATCATGTTTTTGGAAGTTTTGACTCATTTGATTAGGTATTGGAAGCTTTGATTTCAATTGAACACTTGCATGTTGCATGTTCATCATATTCTTGAGTTTTGTTGAAATTGTGTTTTAATTGAAACTACCTTTGGGCTTTGATTTTGCAAATTGACCTTTGAAACATGTCATATTATGAGTTTTAAAGTGTTTTCCAGAAAATTAGCCCAAAAGGATCGGATTTGATGTTTTACAAGTTGATTTTGAGCTTAGAGGTTCAATCTGAAAATTCCAGATTTTGGACCCACGCTCGAGCGAGGACCTTCACGCTCGAGCGTATACTCTGAGTTGCGCAGTCCGCACGAGCGAGTAAAGTCACGCTCGAGCGTGAAATGTGTGTATCTAGTACTTTTCTTGTGTTTATAGTCCGCTCGAGCGAGAGAGTTCACGCTCGAGCGAGGACTTGTGTCTCACACTCGAGCGTGGATCGAGCGCCTATCGAGCATAATTTTTGTGCATCCAGTACTTTTACTGTAGTTTACAGTCTGCTCGAGCGAAGGAAGTCATGCTCGAGCGGAGATCCTTTGTCTACATGTCCGCTCGAGCGTAGGAAGCCATGCTCGAGCGAGACCCCTGTTTTCTGAAAATTTTGAAAAGTGTTTTTAAGTACATCTTTGCATCGTCTTTCCATCCTAGGCATTCCTAGGGCATGTTTAAGGCATCTTAATGAAGATATTGATGTAGAACCACACCCAGCCAAGTTAGGGACTAAGTCATCGATTCCCAAGTGTGTGACTTAGTGTGTGTTCATTCTGTAACTGTGTAGGGTTGGCATCCAAGGACGCTCACTAGCCTATCTGTAACCCAGAACTCTGTGAGTAACAATGTTGTAAAGATATATTCAATCATGAATATTTTCTGAATGATCAACTATACTGTTTTCTGAAATCATATTTCTTACTGAATAAATGCTTGTCCTATTTGCGAACTGTATTTGTGGCATCCATAGCAATTTACTGTTATTGTACTGTACTGCCACTGTCATAGAGATCTCTGTCAGTTCCCATGTTTGGAACCACTACTATTTACTGATATGATGGCCATCAACTGACTATTCAGTATGTTAAGACCTACTGTACTGTTTGCTATTGGATGTACCACTTATGACTGCTATGATCGAATAACTGATATACTGTTCAAATGACTGTTTTAAATACTGAAAGGACATTCATTCATGTCACGACCAAAACCTGCCCCTATAGGTTTAGCATCGTAACCGGCCAGTAATCCTTGGATTACCGAAGGCCTCTGTACGGATTAACATAAGATAAGGGGCTAGCGGAAGCAAATACATAAACATAGTTGTCCAATGAGCTGTGTTGACTTACATGAAACAGAATTTTCTTAAAAACTTTATATACATAACCATAAGTCAACCATATATTATACACACACATTATAGTATCTTAAGTACAGCCAACATAATTAGATTAAGTCTCATACATATACAGAACTAATCAAAACTTGAACCCAAGACACTTCGGGGAACCTCCTCGTGAGGCACAATGGTTGGCTGACAACAGAACATAGTTCCCTTACAAAAACCTTTGGGCTCGAACTCCAGAATGCTCACCTATATACATATATTTACAAACAGTGAGCTAAAGCCCAGTGAATAACATTAAGGTAAAGGGGTTAGTGAACGAATTCCGAACATTTTGTACGTACATAACAGATCATAGCATAATCATAGTCATCTCATATCAGAACATAATAATGGCATATCCCATAGAACATATCGAACATATCACATAACGTCTTCCGACTAGAGTAACTGGTCCCGGACACCGATTAAACACATATCACTACAATGAAGTGGCTAACGAGATCTCGTAAACTTGTATGTCATGGATCCGCATTTTCATGCCGTCCCCCATGACTTGGGACTATCTATGGATGCCATAATAGATTTCAAACTTGGAATGTTCGTTCACAGAAACAGATATCATTTTAGAAAGCATAGCTTATCACATTTCATTTGGAACATAAATCATATGAACGTATCTTTACGATAACGTTACTCACAGTGGTTCCAATAAGCGGCCAATCAATTCTCGAGTCTTGACCTACGATCACAAAATACATAGCACAAAATATGTCTCATTATTACTCGTTCATGTGGTCATACATGGCTTAGCTTTCTCACTTTAATTTCCTATTCATTCCATGCTACATAACTTGTTCATAATGCCCATATACTCGGATTCTACACATATTTCCTAATTCACTTACTTATGTTATTTCTTAGCTTATTAATCTTTAACGGCTCATAAATCATGCCTAAGAATGCCCATAAAGAGATGAGAGTGAAGATATGTACTTAAAACATCTTTTGAAAACATGCTGAAAATAGGCTGGTGGCTAGAGCCAGCAGAAGGCAAAAACAGAGCTCGCTCGAGCCAAGACTTCTTCGCTCGAGCCAGCCTTTGGCAGAGTGCAAAATTCTGAGAGCTCGAAATGTTGGCTCGAGCCACCACTTCTTCGCTCGAGCCAACTGTAAATTTCTGGGCAGAAAGCTTAGTAAAAATGGCTTCCAAACCACCTCCAAACCTTGGGGTCTTGCATGATTTGATCAAATACACAAAAATAGCTTTAGAAAACTTCAAGACAAGACCCTTAAAACATCTTTTATTCAAAAACTCATCAATTCTTGAAAGGTTTGAACCAAAACTTCTTCATGCAATAATTCAACTCTTTTCATGGTTTTCATAACATGCAATTGGTGATCAAGAACTCATGAATTTCTGAAACATGGACATGATATAAACTCACATGCATGCAAGGATTCCAAAACTCAACTTCAACATGATCAAATCAAAGATAAATCTACCATGAATGCACATGCAAGGCACCTACTACCCAAAGACGCACTCCTCAAGCTAATTTCGTGAAAATGGTCCAAAGGTGAGTTGAAACATGATGCATGGCAGATTATCTACAGAAGAACAAGCTCTTGACTCTTACCTAGACCCTTGGTTTCAAACAATGAGAGTTGGCCTCCCTAATTTCATCCTTGTTCTTTAAACCTTGAGCTTCTCTCTCTCTCTCTCTCTCTCTCTCTCTCTCTCTCTCTCTACACGGACCACAAGAGTGAAGGAAATGATACAACTCTCCCCCAGCTTTCATCAGACTATACACACACACACCTCACTCTTTGCATACACTACACGTGCATACACATGCACTCACCCAACACACACTCACAAGGGTTATGATTCCCTACACCCAACACCACGAATGCCTCAACCCAATAATACACTAATTCTCATCTTGGGTCAATAATAGGACTAGATTAGGTACCAATCATGCATTATTTAATTCAACACAAGTAACCTTAATTTATTCAAGATTAGCACAAAATTCAATTATTCAAAAATAGTTCCAATTAAGGCTTAATTTAATCACATGCGATTTTACTAAACTGAATCAGTTTTTTTATAAAATTTGCCGTGGTGTTCTAAAAATTCCAATTAACATATTAAAGCAAAATTTCAAACAGATATTGCTATAAGTAGCAAATAGAAGCCAATTATCGTGCAAATTACATACTAATCTCACAATTCATTTTAATCCACTCATTAGCATTCTTAATTACCGATTAATAGCTAATTACGGGTCGGGGTTATTACAGTCTTCCCCCCTTAAAAGAGTTTGGTCCCCAAACTCGAGTTATCTTATATCAGGAAAACAGCTCCAACTCTTTACAAAACAGAAGCATAACCATGCTCACAAATACGTTCATAACTCAATTTCAATTTTAATTATGTGCAGAGACAGAATCATAAATCATATACAGAAATTAAGGTTCGTATTAATACAGAGTCTTATACACATTCAGATTTCAGTCTAGAACAGATTCAGATACATGTTCATTTTCACATTCTTGTCCAGATCATACATGGATGTCACATTTCTTGCTTAAACATACGTGGTGCATTCATTAGCACTAACAGAGCAGAATAGAACGCATAAGCGTAACAGAACAGATACTGATTCATATACATAATTGCAATCATTTGCATATTCAGACTTTGCATATAATCATACGTGGTACACCCTTTAGCTATCAAATTCATTTGGTCCTGAGACCCACATACATAGCCACGGTATTCTTACCCCCGGGCGAGGGCCATCGGCCACGGTATTCTTACCCCCGGGCGAGGGTCATATGAACTAAGGGTGCCACAATACTTTTCAGAAAATTGGACATTCATTCAGTATGCAACATATAACATTTCAGAAAGCAAAACTTATTTCATGACATAGAACATAAATATAGTTGCACACAACTTTACTGTATTACACTTATATCAAACACTTATCGGGGTTATAGACTTGCACTGGTCTCATTTTCTTAAGTAAATTTTCCCTCATTAGGTTACAGAGATTCGATTTATTTAGTTCTGAGTTAATCATTCGGCCTTAGTTCAATTTAGTTCTCAATTCGGTAATCCATCACAGTCAGTCCAAGTCATTTGAAAGTTATCAGGAATACAAGGTAATTTCGTACATTGACCCTATTACAGTAAACGGAC
The DNA here is from genome assembly GCA_036172215.1 of Camellia granthamiana. NCBI lineage: Eukaryota > Viridiplantae > Streptophyta > Magnoliopsida > Ericales > Theaceae > Camellia > Camellia granthamiana. Next base: position 20,910,061 of record CM069916.1, on the reverse strand, counting down.
TTCCGAAGTAATCATTCATACACCATTCATTAGCCTCAGCTTTCACAGATTCAATCATACTATGTGTTGATACAGAAGCAGTTATACTGATTACATATACTTCCAAATAGTCGGAGTTCATAATCAAACCAGTCTGCTGTCAACAGATTCCATTAGTTTTAAAATACAGTAACCCAGAAGTAATCATTCTCTTTGTCAAACAAATTCGAGGTCATAACGGTAATTCCGGCGCAATTAAACACATGTCATTATACAGTATTCCCATATCTCCCAAGCATAAGTTCCCAGATTCCACAATCACATAGTCTGCTATTGACGGTTGACATTCTTCCTAAGTGTTCAAGATCGATTCAATTTTTCACTCAGTTAGTTTCCCTAGCAACGCAGCTTTGTCATTCAATCATAAGCAGTTCACAATCCCCTATAGTATAATCGAATCAGATAATGGCTTTCAATAGGGGTCTCCTCAGATCAAATCAATGAAAGTTCTACCCGGTCATATCAGATGAAGTTCTACCCAGACATATCAAGTAACAGTTCAAAGTGTGAGTCATCAAACAAAAGTTCTATCAGTCAAACAAAGGTCTCATCAAACTACAGTTCTATCAGATTAGATCAGGTAAAGGTTCTTTCCTTATCACTCCCCAACGAGGTACATCAATTCTATAGTTCATACTCCATTCGCTTAGGTGTATAGTCAGTAGTTTTACAGTTGTTCTAAGTTCCTCGGTTCTCAAATCACAGCAGTGTTATGTATCACAATAGTTCATATCGAAGAGTTCAGGTCATATACAGTGTTACATTTCCCAAGTAAGTTCACATGTGGGTGCACAGGTATATAATTGTTCATATCGAAAGTAAACATCACAGTCAATATAGCAATTTCCCAACTGAGTTCATGTAAGCATAAGGTACACAATAGCAGATCGTTATACAGAAGTTTCAGATTGATTATATAGTCATTAAAGCATAGGCTCACTAGTCTAGTCAACAGTCTAGTCAATGTTCAACAATCACAGTCCACCGTTCAAAGGTCATCAACAAATAATCACATCGATCATTCTGAGCAAAGGTATAGTCATATATGTACATGTCCAGAGTCTAACAACCTTCCCAACACAGATGCACGGGTTCTATATACAGATAAACACAAATAATTCCTCCAGATATGATAATTAAGGCAATAAGTCATAAGTCTATTCAGTCCAGATACAATGTAATTAGCCAACATTCCATGCAAAGGTATAGATATACGTGAGTGCAACCATGTTCCATATACAGTCAATACTAATGTGTCCCCATATTTAGCAGTTCACGTGTGGTTCAACAGATCAGTTATGATAGTTCATATCAACCAGTAGGTCTCAAAGTGTTCATTAACCACAGTTCAATCCCATCAGTTCTAATGGTCTCACAAGCGAGGACGTATTTATATATACAGATACGAGTCTAAGATCAATTATCATTTAGGCATTCGTTCACAAATTCATAAGCAGAAGTTCATTCTTCCCAACTGACATAGGTTCTCAATTTCAGCAATTCCCTACGTGACTGATTCATGTACACAATTCGAGATCACGGGTCTAGTCATTTGATGATGTCAGTCGATATATAACAGTTCAACTCAAGTCATGGTCATATAGATTTCCCAAGTTAAAGTCAATCACAATGTGTTCCCATGTTCACCAGTTCTAGCATAGTTCAAAAGGTCACACTTAACAGTTCGTATTAAATTTTTCGCAATGCGATATAAAGATTTAACCCGACAAATTCCCACCGTTCACAAGTTCTAATAATTTCCAAGGCACAGGTGGTTCGTTCAGTTCACAAGGTTCAATCAACATGGTTTCATAATTCTAACGATCCAATTTACCTAACTAACATGTCCACAATCTACACCAAATTAAGAACATATGATTCACACACAAATTCCCATAAAACAATTACACATGGTTAGTATAATACCTGTGTTAGTCATTTCAGTGTTCTGAGCATTTTCTGGAACTAGGGTGTAGATTTAGACTTATTGTTGTTCGGATGAGTTCGTGGGCAGGATTTAGCCAAGTGCCCCTTCTGACCACATCTATAACAAGCTCCTGACAGACGGTGACAAATGCCCCAATGTTGTTTCCCACATTCTCTACAGACCGGTATATCATTGTTCACATTACTCCCCCGACTTTCTTTGTTCACAGTTATTGCCCCAAATTTTTCAGTCGCAGAGGTCAATGAATTACTAGTCATTTCAACTTTTTGTTTCTTCTGTTTCATTCTTTCTGATTCGGTTGATTTGGATATTTTCAATGCTGCTATGTTTGCTTCGGACATTAAGGCCCTATCAAGAACATCCACGTACTTTGGTAATTTTAAGATGCCAACGCGGTCAAACACATCTAAGTCAAGCCCACCTTCAAATTTCCTAGCCTTTTTGTAGTCAGTGTCTATCATATGAGGTGCATATCGTGCTAACTCAGTAAATTTTGTTTCATATTCGGCCACAGTCATTTTGCCTTGTTTTAGTTGTATAAATTCAGATACTTTCCTATCCCGGATGCATTGGGGAAAATATTTTTCGAAGAAAATTTCTTTAAATCTATCCCATGTTACACCCTCATTATCATTTCGCACTAACATCCACCATCTCCTAGCTTCTTCTTTAAGTGTGAATGTTGCCAACAAAACTTTCTGTGCCTCAGTACACGGAAATACCTCAAATATTTTCTCAGTTTCTAAAACCCAAGCCTCGGCTTTTAACGGTTCAATACCCCCCTGAAATTTTGGTGGTTTCATCTTATTGTATTTCTGTGTCAGTGTTATCATATCATAACTAACTGGTTCAGGTACACATGTTTGCCCTTGTTGCTGTTGTTTCAGATTTTCAGTTAAGGCTTCAACCATTTCCTCTAACCGGCTAATTCTAGCGTCGGAAGATTCAGATTCGTCTACATTTCTTGTCCTTTCCATTGATCTATACAGAAACAGGGTGCTTATCAATACAAGGAAAGTTCTTACAGATTTCACATTTCATTTCATACCAGACGTGTTTACACTTCAAGTTCAATTCAGATACAGTCATATGATTCTTTACTTTCATACGTTTGTGCTCATACAGATTTCACATTTGGTATTTAAAATTATCAAGACATGTTTTTCCATTTAACTTCTGTGATCATGCATATAGGTTCAATTTCAATTCATCTATGTTCACATAGTTACACATGATAATGCAATGTCCCTATTTTCATTTCTAGGACATTCTATAGCTCATATGGACTTGTATGTGCGGTATAACTCGTGCTCTGATACCACTCTGTCACGACCCAAACCTGCCCCTATAGGTTTAGCATCGTAACCGGCCAGTAATCCTTGGATTACCGAAGGCCTCTGTACGGATTAACATAAGATAAGGGGCTAGCGGAAGCAGATACATAAACATAGTTGTCCAATGAGCTGTGTTGACTTACATGAAACAGAATTTTTTTAAAAACTTTATATACATAACCATAAGTCAACCATACATTATATTATACCACACACATTATAGTATCTTAAGTACAGCCAACATAATTAGATTAAGTCTCATACATATACAGAACTAATCAAAACTTGAACCCAAGACACTTCGGGGAACCTCCTCGTGAGGCACAATGGTTGGCTGACAACAGAACATAGTCCCCTTACAAAAACCTTTGGGCTCGAACTCCAGAATGCTCACCTATATACATATATTTACAAACAGTGAGCTAAAGCCCAGTGAATAACATTAAGGTAAAGGGGTTAGTGAACGAATTCCGAACATTTTGTACGTACATAACAGATCATAGCATAATCATAGTCATCTCATATCAGAACATAATAATGGCATATCCCATAGAACATATCGAACATATCACATAACGTCTTCTGACTAGAGTAACCGGTCCCGGACACCGATTAAACACATATCACCACAATGAAGTGGCTAACGAGATCTCGTAAACTTGTATGTCATGGACCCGCATTTTCATGCCGTCCCCCATGACTTGGGACTATCTATGGATGCCATAATAGATTTCAAACTTGGAATGTTCGTTCACAGAAACAGATATCATTTTAGAAAGCATAGCTTATCACATTTCATTTGGAACATAAATCATATGAACGTATCTTTACGATAACGTTACTCACAGTGGTTCCAATAAGCGGCTAATCAATTCTCGAGTCTTGACCTACGATCACAAAATACATAGCACAAAATATGTCTCATTATTACTCGTTCATGTGGTCATACATGGCTTAGCTTTCTCACTTTAATTTCCCATTCATTCCATGCTACACAACTTTTTCATAATGCCCATATACTCGGATTCTACACATATTTCCTAATTCACTTACTTATGTTATTTCTTAGCTTATTAATCTTTAACGGCTCATAAATCATGCCTAAGAATGCCCATAAAGAGATGAGAGTGAAGATATGTACTTAAAACATCTTTTGAAAACATGCTGAAAATAGGCTGGTGGCTAGAGCCAGCAGAAGGCAAAAACAGAGCTCGCTCGAGCCAAGACTTCTTCGCTCGAGCCAGCCTTTGGCAGAGTGCAAAATTCTGAGAGCTCAAAATGTTGGCTCGAGCCACCACTTCTTCGCTCGAGCCAACTGTAAATTTCTGGGCAGAAAGCTTAGTAAAAATGGCTTCCAAACCACCTCCAAACCTTGGGGTCTTGCATGATTTGATCAAATACACAAAAATAGCTTTAGAAAACTTCAAGACAAGACCCTTAAAACATCTTTTATTCAAAAACTCATCAATTCTTGAAAGGTTTGAACCAAAACTTCTTCATGCAATAATTCAACTCTTTTCATGGTTTTCATAACATGCAATTGGTGATCAAGAACTCATGAATTTCTGAAACATGGACATAATATAAACTCACATGCATGCAAGGATTCCAAAACTCAACTTCAACATGATCAAATCAAAGATAAATCTACCATGAATGCACATGCAAGGCACCTACTACCCAAAGACCCACTCCTCAAGCTAATTTCGTGAAAATGGTCCAAAGGTGAGTTGAAACATGATGCATGGCAGATTATCTACAGAAGAACAAGCTCTTGACTCTTACCTAGACCCTTGGTTTCAAACAATGAGAGTTCGCCTCCCTAATTTCATCCTTGTTCTTTAAACCTTGAGCTTCTCTCTCTCTCTCTCTCTCTCTCTCTCTCTCTACACGGACCACAAGAGTGAAGGAAATGATACAACTCTCCCCCAGCTTTCATCAGACTATACACACACACACACCTCACTCTTTGCATACACTACACGTGCATACACATGCACTCACCCAACACACACTCACAAGGGTTATGATTCTCTACACCCAACACCACCAATGCCTCAACCCAATAATACACTAATTCTCATCTTGGGTCAATAATAGGACTAGATTAGGTACCAATCATGCATTATTTAATTCAACACAAGTAACCTTAATTTATTCAAGATTAGCACAAAATTCAATTATTCAAAAATAGTTCCAATTAAGGCTTAATTTAATCATATGCGATTTTACTAAACTGAATCAGTTTTTTTATAAAATTTGCCATGGTGTTCTAAAAATTCCAATTAACATATTAAAGCAAAATTTCAAACAGATATTGCTATAAGTAGCAGATAGAAGCCAATTATCGTGCAAATTACATACTAATCTCACAATTCATTTTAATCCACTCATTAGCATTCTTAATTACTGATTAATAGCTAATTACGGGTCGGGGTTATTACAATTCATAATCTCTTTACGCATATGTTATTCACTGGGCTTTAGCTCACTGTTTATATATATATGTAGGTGTCCAGGCACCGGATCGGAGCTAGGAGCATTGGGTTAAACTCCCTTTTTGTCAAGCCAACCACTGCTCCTCACTGAGAGGTTCCAAGTCCTTCAGGCTAGGGCTTTTTGGGGTGTTTTAGATCCATCCTTTCTGTCTCTGTTTTTGTATAGACTGACTGTACCTGTACTGTACTGTTCTAATAGGGATTAAGTCCCTGTCCTGGATGATTGTATATGTATGTATATATTGTTTTGGTTATCATTGTGAATATATTATGAAAAGTCTTTTTGCATACAGACTGTCACAGCTCATTAGACATCTTTCATTTACTGTTTTGGCTTCCGCCAGCCCCTGTACTTTATATTCTGTTATTACTGTTAAGCAGGCCTTCGGTAATCACGGATTACTGGCCGGTTACGGTGCTAAACCCATTGGGACGGGTTTGGGTCGTGACAGAGTGGTATCAAAGCAATATCAAACCACGAATTATACCGCACATACGTGTCCAAATGAGCTATAGGATGTCCTAGAAAAGTGATTAGGGCATTGCATTAGCATTGAAAAAGTGTGTGGCCATGACATGAATATATGTGCTAATGTGTTAATATGTTTAAAGTGTGCAACTGCCTATATTTCTTATTTTGTTATAATTGCCTATAGTGAAATGGACAATTCAAGGAATGCCGATGAAACAGAATCATCTGATGCCAGAATGGCAAGATTAGAAAGAACAGTCAAACTGTTGACTGAGGCCTTGAGGCTACAACAAAACCAACAGCCCCTACCTTCTCCAGTTCAACCCGAGCAGAATGTGAATGATGATATAATTGCCCTAACACAGAAGTTCAGCAAAATGAAACCACCATCCTTTCAGGGAGGCCTTGAACTGTTAAAGGCCGAAGCATGGGTGCTAGAAACAGAGAAATTGTTCGAGGTATTTCCGTGTTCTGAAGCACATAAGGTGTTATTGGCTACCTTTACTTTGCAAGAGGAAGCTAGACGGTGGTGGATGCTTGTCCGTGACACTGACACTGTTATGACTTGGGCTCAGTTTAAGGGAGCCTTCTTTGAGAAATACTTCCCTCAGTGTGTCAGGGATCAAAAAGTGACTGAGTTTGAACAATTGAAACAAGGCACCATGTCGGTAGCAGAGTATGAATCTAAATTCACTGAACTCGCCAGATATATACCACACATGGTTGACACTGATTACAAAAAGGCCAGGAAGTTTGAAGGCGGCCTTAATGTTGAAATCCTTGACAGAATCAATGTTCTGAAACTACTGAAATACGTAGATGTTCTTGACCGAGCAATAATGGCCGAGTCAAATATTGAAGCATTGAAACAGACTAAAGCACCAGCAACTGAATAGCGCGGTAAGAGACGGGGCTTCAAGTTTAAGAAAGGCCGGAACAGTTCATTGAACAAGAAGCAAAACACTGGGTCTTCGAACAGTTCTAGCCAGGGTAACAATTCCATACCGCCTTGTTTAGAGTGTGGCAAGAGACACAAAGGAGTATGCTATAAAATTTCTGGTGCTTGTTACAGGTGTGGCAAGGTGGGCCACATGGTTAAAGATTGCCCTTCCACTTCTCAAGGCAATAGTAAAGCTGCACCAAGCGCAGCAGCATCAACTGCTCCACCGAAACCCAATCCCAAAGCTACTGGAAAAGAGCCTATGAGGCAAGGCCGAGTGTTCACACTTGTACCGGGAGATGTACAGAATACCGAGACTGTTGTGTCAGGTATACTCTCAATTTGTGCTCAAAATGCTTATGTTCTGATTGATTCGGGGTCTACACATTCATATGTATCGCATGCTTTTTCGCAAAAATTAAATAGACCACTGGAACCTATGAACTATCTGTTAGCTGTATCTTCACCTGTTGGAGGATCTATGACTTGTGCTTATATGTACCCTGCATGTGAGATTATTGTTGGAGATACGCATTTGTATATTGATTTACTATTATTGAACATTGACCATTTTGATGTAATATTGGGAATGGATTAGTTAACAAAATATCATGCTACCATAGATTGTGTAACGAAACAAGTTGTTTTCCGTCCACCTAGATTGCCTGAATTTGTGTTTAGTGGAATTGGTGTAGTACCTCTCCCATATCTGATTTCATCCATGAAAGCCTTTAAACTTATTAAAAAAGGGTGTAAAAGGTATCTGTGTTGTGCATTGACTGTACCTACTGATGCTAAAACTGATGTGAACAGTATTTCTATAGTCAGAGAATTCCCAGATGATTTGCCAGAGGATTTGATTGATAGGGAGATTGAATTCACTATTGATGTGATTTTGGGTACACAGCCAGTATCTAAAGCTCTTTACAGAATGGCACCGACTGAATTGAAAGAGTTGAAAGTTCAGCTGCAAGAACTGTTAGATAAGAAGTTCATCAGGCCCAGTACTTCACCGTGGGGCGTGCTGGTTTTATTTGTAAAGAAGAAAGACGGCTCACTAAGACTTTGCATTGACTACCGTGAACTGAACAAGGTAACAGTGAAAAATAAATATCCATTGCCATGTATTGATGATTTATTTGACCAGTTACAGGGTGCCCAAGTGTTCTCCAAAATTGACCTTAGATCTGGATACCACCAGTTGAAAGTCAAGACAGGGGACATTGAAAAGACTGCCTTTCGAACGAGGTACGGACATTATGAATTCTTAGTTATGCCTTTCGGAGTTACCAATGCACCTGTTGCATTTATGAATCTTATGAACAGAATTTTCAAACCATTCCTAGATGAATTTGTAGTTGTTTTCATAGATGACATTCTAATTTATTCCAAAAGTAGAGAAGAACATGAACATCATCTGGGAATTGCATTGCAGATCCTAAGAGAACAGAAACTGTATGCTAAACTGACAAAATGTGAATTTTGGCTTGATAATGTAATGTTTTTGGGGCATGTGATCAGTAAAGATGGTATTACAGTTGACCCGCAGAAAATTGAAGTAGTAGTGAATTGGCCTAGACCGACAAATGTTACCGAAGTTCGAAGTTTTCTAGGCTTAGCCAGGTATTACAGAAGGTTTGTCAAAGATTTCTCCAAAATTGCCCTACCACTGACTCAATTGAGTCAAAAGGGGATATCATTTGACTGGACCGATCAGAGAGAATCAGCTTTTCAAGAATTAAAGGATCGACTTGTGACTGCACCGATTCTTACCCTACCCTCAGGTACAGATGGTTATACTATATTTAGTGATGCTTCTTATAAGGGTTTGGGATGTGTTTTAATGCAGAATGGTAAAGTTATTGCGTATGTTTCCCGACAACTGAGACCGCATGAAAAGAACTACCCAACCCATGACTTGGAACTTGTTGCAGTAGTGTTTGCACTGAAAATCTGGCGTTACTACCTTTATGGGGCGACATGTGAGGTGTATACAGACCACAAGAGCTTGAAATACTTCTTCACACAGAAAGAACTGAACATGAGGCAGCGAAGATGGTTAGAACTGATAAAGGATTATGATTTGCAAATTTTGTACCATCTAGGAAAAGCTAACACCGTTGCCGATGCACTGAGTCAGAAATCGATTAGAAATTTAGCCTGTTTACTCACCGGGCAGAAAGAATTGCTATGTGACCTTGAAAAATTTGAAGTTGAGATTGTTTTGCGTGAACAAGGTGGAACCTTAGTTGTTATTTCTGCTTAACTGGCACTGATTAAGGAAATTAAAGAGAAATAACAACATGATGACTTCTTGAAGAAGATCATCGATGAACGAGAATCTAAACCGAGGCCAGATTTCAAATTTCAGAACAATGTGTTGAGATTTCAGGGAAGGCTGTGTGTACCGAGTAATTCTGAATTGAAAAGAAGAATTCTGCAAGAAGGCCACAATTCGAAATTGTCTATCCATCCAGGAAATACGAAAATGTACCAAGACTTGAAACTGAATTTATGGTGGCCGGGAATGAAGAAAGAAATTGTTGATTTTGTGTCGAAATGTCTTCATTGCCAACAAGTTAAAGCCGAATATCAACGACCCGCAGGCTTACTGCAACCCTTACCGATACCGGAGTGGAAATGGGAACATATCACTATGGATTTCATTGTTGGTTTACCTCGCTCTAGTAAAGGTATGGATTCAATTTGGGTTATTGTTGATAGACTGACTAAATCTGCTCACTTCTTACCTGTCAAAACGATTTACAATGTGGACAAATTGGCTATAATCTATATTGATGAGATTGTTAGATTGCATGGAGTGCCTGTATCTATTGTTTCTGACAGGGACTCGAAGTTTACCTCGAGATTTTGGCAAAGTCTGTAAACTGCATTGGGTACTGAACTGAGACTGAGTAGTGCATACCATCCTCAGACAGATGGCCAGTCAGAAAGAACCATCCAGACTCTGGAGGATTTACTGAGAATGTGTGTCCTTGATTTTCAGGGAAATTGGGAGAGCCATTTACCTTTGGCTGAATTCGCCTGCAACAACAGTTTTTATTCAAGCATTGATATGGCGCCTTTCGAGGCTTTATATGGCAGGAAATGTCGATCTTCAATTTGCTGGGCAGAAGTTTGAGATGGGCCTTTGTTTGGGACCGAAATTGTACAAGAAACCACAGAAAAGGTGAAACTGATTCAACAGAGGCTGAAAACCGCACAAAGCCGACAGAAAAGTTATGCGGATATCCGAAGGCGAGACAGGGAGTATGAAGTAGGTGATCACGTTTTTGTTAAAGTGACATCGATGAAAGGACAGACCCGTTTTGGGGTTAAAGGCAAGTTAGCGCCGAGATATGTCGGATCGTACGAGATTATTGAAAAAATAAATCCGGTGGTGTATCAAGTAGCGCTTCCTCCTGAAATGGAGCATATGCATAACGTGTTCCATATTTCAATGTTGAGGGATTACCTCCGGGATCCCTTCCATGTGATTGAGCCTACTTGTGTAGTGCTAAGTGATGACTACACTTATGAAGAACGACCTATTCAGATTGTAAACAGACGGATCAAGAAGTTGAGGAACAAAGAGATTCCATTAGTGAAAGTTGATTGGCAAAACCATGATGGCGTGTATGCCACTTGGGAAAGGGAAGACGATGTGATCAAGAGATATCCTGAACTGTTCCCTCTGGATCCAGTGTTCTTCCAAAATGAAGGTAATTCGAGTTTGGAGGACCAAACTCTTTGTAAGGAGGGGAGACTGTGACAACCCTCACCATTGATTACTGCTAAACTGTGACTGAACATGATTAAGTAACTGATTTGACTGACATTCTGAACTGACTGATTGAGTGTATTAGTTTAAATGCATTTCTATCTGTTTGACTGTTAATTGATCTGTTCATGTTTTATTTTTGAACTGCAAATTCAAGGTCTTATCGGCGACCGAAACTGAAATTGATTAAGGTTTTATGCTAATTAGAATTTATGTGATTTTATGGTATGTTTAATTGAAATTTGATTATGTATGATTAAATTGGATTAAATAACGTTAAAATGCATCAACTTGAATTATTTACCAAATTGCCACTAAGTGGACTTTGCTAGGCCATCTATTAGTCTTGATTTATTTATGCTTGGCATCTTTTTGTTCATCTTCTTGAGACCAAACCGACTAGAGAGAGAGAGAGATAGGAGATAGTTTGAGTTCAACAAGTTGTACTTAGGAATTTAGAGGAATTGAAGAGTAAATTGTACATTTGAGCTTCCATTCTTGAAATTAGAGACTTGAGGTAGGAGACTCACCCTTTTAATTGTGAATTTGAGTTACTTCTTGCATGGTTCTTGGTGAATTAGAGTTTAGAGTCAAGACTTGGTTTAAAATGTTGAATTGAGTGGTAATCCATGCATGCATGTTTACATTGTTGAGTTTTGAGTTGATTTCATGGAAATCTTCACATGCATGTCCATATTCTAGCTTGAGTCCATGAATTCATCATGTTTTTGGAAGTTTTCACTCATTTGATTAGGTATTGGAAGCTTTGATTTCAATTGAACACTTGCATGTTGCATATTCATCATATTCTTGAGTTTTGTTAAAATTGTGTTTTAATTGAAACTACCTTTGGGCTTTGATTTTGCAAATTGACCTTTGAAACATGTCATATTATGAGTTTTAAAGTGTTTTCTAGAAAATTAGCTCAAAAGGATCGGATTTGATGTTTTAAAAGTTGATTTTGAGCTTGGAGGTTCAATCTGGAAATTCCAGATTTTGGACCCACGCTCGAGCGTACACTCTGAGTCGCGCAGTCCGCTCGAGCAAGTAAAGTCACGCTCGAGCGTGAAATGCGTGTATCCAGTACTTTTCTTGTGTTTATAGTCCGCTCGAGCGAGAGAGTTTACGCTCGAGCGAGGACCTGTGTCTCATGCTTGAGCATGGATCGAGCACCTATCGAGCGTGATTTTTGTGCATCCAGTACTTTTACTGTAGTTTACATTCCGCTCGAGCGAAGGAAGTCACGCTCGAGCGGAGATCCTTTGTCTGCATGTCCGCTCGAGCGTAGGAAGCCACGCTTAAGCGAGACCTCTGTTTTCTGAAAATTTTGAAAAGTGTTTTTAAGTACATCTTTGCATCCTCTTTCCATCCTAGGCATTCCTAGGGTATGTTTAAGGCATCTTAATGAGGATATTGATGTAGAACCACACCCCAAGTTAAGGACTAAGTCATCGATTCCCAAGTGTGTGACTTAGTGTGTGTTCGTTCTGTAACCGTGTAGGGTTGGCATTCGAGGACGCGCACTAGCCTATCTGTAACCCAGAACTCTATAAGTAACAATGTTGTAAAGATATATTCAATCATGAATATTTTCTGAATGATCAACTGTACTGTTTTCTAAAATGATATTTTTTACTGAATGAATGCTTGTCCTATTTGCGAACTGTATTCGTGGCATTCATAGCAATTTACTGTTACTGTACTGTACTGCCACTGTCATAGAGATCTCTGTCGGTTCCCATGTTTGGAACCACTACTGTTTACTGATATGATGGCCATCAACTGACTGTTCGGTCTGTTAAGACCTACTGTACTGTTTGCTATTGAATGTACCACTTATGACTGCTATGATCGAATAACTGATATACTGTTCAAATGACTGTTTTAAATACTGAAAGGACATTCATTCATAATATCTTTACGCATATGTTATTCACTGGGTTTTAGCTCACTGTTTATATATATATGTAGGTGTTCAGGCACCGGATCGGAGTTAGGAGCGTTGGGTTAAACTCCATTTTTGTCATGCCAACCACTGCGCGTCACTGAGAGATTCCAAGTCCTTCAGGCTAGGGCTTTTTGGGGTGTTTTAGATCCATCCTTTTTGTCTCTGTTTTTGTATAGACTGATTATATCTGTACTGTACTGTTCTAATAGGGATTAAGTCCTTATCCTGGATGATTGTATATGTATGTATATACTGTTTTGGTTATCATTGTGAATATATTATGAAAAGTCTTTTTGCATACAGACTGTCATAGTTCATTGGACATCTTTCATTTACTGTTTTGGCTTCCGCTAGTCCCTGTACTCTGTATTTCTGTTATTACTGTTAAGTAGGCCTTCGGTAATTACGGATTACTGGCTGGTTACGGTGCTAAACCCATAGGGGAGGTTTGGGTCGTGACATTTAGCTAAAAAAATCTCCACCTTTTCATGCCAAACGAGGGCAATGCTATCTATCCCAAAAATTATTCTGAGTTTGTACTTTACAATAAATATTTAAATTTATTTTTGTCAGGCCAAAATCTTATGTTTAGATTTTAAGTTTTCATTTGAGATGTTGGTCGATTTTTTGGTTTTTTTAATTATTTTAGTTTAGAACTAAAAAACTCATTTGGAATAGGCTTTTTGGCTTGATTATGGTTTGAATATGACATTTTATTTTATTAACTTTTTAGTCAAAGTCTTTTTGTGGTTAAAATAGCCAAAAAAAACCTATACCAAACATATACTAAATTAGTTCTTTTTAAAATTTTAGGTTAAAGAGATATTAACTCTACATAAATTTATCTAGACTAATGTGATAATAATATTTTTAAAATTAAAAATAATTTTCATAGGTATTTTATTTTAAAATAAAAGGCTTAATTTATTCACATCATTTTGTTCAATTTATTCACAACATTTCCTAGGATTTGCTTATATAAATATTATTAAACTTGTTTAAAGGTTGGAGAAGCTAGAAATTATGTGTATAATAAAAGCGAGAAAATAATAAAAATAGAAGGCTTGTTGGGTAATGGAAGAATAAAATATTAAATATAATGGTGATATTACGTGATAGTATTGCTATTTAAAGAGCATTTTTTACTTACAATAGAGATCATATTGTTGGGTTAATAAGAGATGAGAGTTCTTCACTTAATATATTTTTGAATTTTTATTATGTTACTATTATACTTAATATTTTTTGTAACAAAAATAAAATTTACAATTTAATTCAAAATCATAAGAAAAATCTTACTATCTTTGAATCGTAAGACGGTAGAATATTCAGATCTTAAATCATAAAGATTAAAGTGAATTTTATCCTAATTTTAAACATATAGGGGCCAAAATACTTTTTATATATTTTTTGGTTTATATATATATGTATATATATATATTTTTTTATAAAAACCCTAATGCCTTTGTCTCCGATGGTTTTTTTTTTTTTTTTTTTATAAATTTTTTTTAAAGGTTTTCTTTCCGATTAAACAAATTTTTTTTTTTTTTTTTTACAACATGGGCTAAAGTCCCATTTGATAAGTAGTTATTTTAATAAAAATAAATAAATTAAAAGATTGTTTTTTGGGAGTGAATAAAATTAAAAGATTGTTGTTAAAGTTAAAAAAATTAACTCATACAAAAAAATTAAGGGTAAATTACAAACACACCCTTTGAGGTTTACTTAAAGTACAAATTACCCCTGTGGTTCTAGAAATTACATTATGCCCCTAAGATTTCTTATTTCATAACAAATAGGTCCTTTTGTTAATAAATTATCAAGTTAATTAATAATTTTTAATAATGTTAAAATTTTATTTCAATTACTAATTTAGATAATTTTATTATTGTATAGGTGAACAGTTAAAAATTTCACCTTTTCAATTAATTCTGTTAAATGAAAAATTCTGACAGGGAGATATTTGTAATTTTTCAAACTATAGAGGACAATTTATATTTTAAGCAAAGTTCAAGAGGTGTATTTGTAATTTATCTAAAAATTAAAGATTCTTTCTCATTCACTTTGTAAAATCAAAGATTACTTTCCATTCACATTACATTTTACATTTTTCTTATTTATTTATAAAAAAAATCAAAAAATTATTTCCAAACATATTAATTTATTGGTTAAATTACAAATATACCTCCTAAAATTTGCTTAAAATATGAATTGCTTTATGTAGTTATTGAAATTACATTATGCCCCTTCAATTTTCAAATCGCATAACAAATGACCTATTTATATTAATAAATCATTAAGTAAATTAATAATTTTTAATGATGTCAAAATTATATTTCAATTGATAATTCAGGTAATTTTATTATTCCATAGGAGAACAGTTAAAATTTTATTTTATTTTTCTAATTCTGTTAAATAAAAAATTTTAACAAATGAATATTTATATAATTTTTTAAAATTATAAGGGACAATTTGGTTTTTCCTTTTTTTGTGAAAATTAAATTTCAAAGTAAATTTTTAAAAATAATAATAGATTAGTGATAAGTTTTAGAAAAATTAATAATTAAAATTATAAACTTCTCCATATGTGTGCAATTATTTTCTAAATCAGCCACTGAGTTGTAATTTTTTCAATTTTTTTTATCCTTCCTAAACCCACATCATCATCATCCGAAAAAAAGAAGTTCTATGATTCACACACTCCTTAATTATCATATTTTGGCACCGTTTGGGAAGAAAGTTTTTAGGTTTTTTTGGTTATTTTAGTCACAAAAAATAAAATAGGCTATTTTAGTCACAATAAACAAAATATCACATCCAACTCATAATCATTACACTCTTCTCTAAAAAAAAAATCAAAAAAGCCAAAAAACCAAAAAGTCCTTCCCAAACCAAGCTTTTTAGCCCAGGCTAAAATAGCTAAAAAAGTCAAAAAGTCAAAAAACCAACCCACTTCCCAAACGGAGGCTTTGTGGGTTTTTAGAAATGTGTTATTTTAGTAGGTTATTTTAATTTTTAATAATTTTAGTTGGTTGAAATTTTGTATTTGAGAAAATAATTAGATTTTTTTATAATTAAATGTGATGTTTGTGGAGAAAAAAAAGTAAAATAATTATGAGTTTGATATAATATTTTGTCTTATTAATTATTTTAATTTATTCTATTTTTTTTTTTATAAATTTTAACCTAAAAACGACTAAGGTCTTGTTTGTGATCTCCTAAAAAAGTTAAAAAGTCATTATCTTATTAAAGTCACATCATCTTATTTAAGTCACATCACCTATCTACTACATCACTTTAAACTTAATCTATATTTTATAAAAAATTAAAAATTATATTTATTTAGATCATTTAAATTTTTTTTTTTAAGAATATATATGGTACATACAGCGAAAAAAAAAAAAAAAAAAGTCACCATATGGTGGTCAATGTCAAATTCAAAGCTAGCTGGTGAGGTGGGGGCAAGTGAGAAGAACTTTCGTACTATTACATAATTCTACTCAAAATTTGCATCGTTTCGTTTGTTGGTTGTTACTTTTTGACTTCTCCTAGCCGTTAAACGTCCAAACATCGCTGATTGATGGATGTGGATCACCCATATCATGTCCCATTCTTTGAATGCTTTTAATTTTATACGAAAAATGTTAGTGAAATATCTTTTTCTAATTTTAGGTAGTGAGAGAAATTTAATATATTTTTTTATTAATTAATATCTTTTGATGAAATTTTTTTGTGATTATATTAAAAATTTTTTGTATTGAATTTTCTTTGTAAAAATATTAAAAAATCCTGACTAATATAAAAATATTATATATTATTTTTTTTATAAAATTTTAAAATCAAGGAGTTAAAAAAATTCCCCTTTTGGGTTCGTTTAGGAAATGGATTGATTTTTTGATTATTTTAGCCTAGAGTTAAAAAGTCTCATTTAAGATGAGTTTTTTTGATTTTTTAAAATTTTGTGAGAGAAAGAATGTAATAATTATGAATTGAATATGTTGTTTTGTCTTATTAGGTAAAAAAACCTATTTTATTTTTTTGTGATTATCTTAGAGGTTGCTTAGGATAAACTAACGCCAAGTTTGACATCCTCCAAAAAATCTAAAAAGTCAAAAAGTCACTATCCTATTTAAGTCACATCATCTTATTTAAGTCACATCACCTCTCTAACACATTACTTCAAACCCAACCCAAATCCAACCCATATTTCATAAAAAGTCAAAAAAGTGCACTTATTTAGTCTTCCCAAAGTTAGCCTAAATTAAGTGCACTTTTTGACTTTTTATGAAACAACAATGATTCATCTCACTAAAAACACCACCACTAATAGCACTAATGCATTAAAAAAGTAAAAAAAAAAAAAAAAAAAAACAACTCTAAGACCAAAACGTCACATCATTACTGGTGGGACCCACTGCCACCTAATTAGTGAGAGCACTAATTAGTGCTCCCATTCAAATTAGTGCTCCCACTCATTTTCCTTTATAAAATATGGGTTGGGTATGGGTTGAGTTTGAAGTGATGTGGTAGAGAGATGATATGACCTAAATAAAATAATATGACTCAAATAGGATAATAATTTTTTAACTTTTTAATTTTTTTTTGATCATGCCAGACCAAGGCTAAGGCAAATCAAAAAAACCCCAAACTTATCTTCTCAAACCAGCACTTTATATACTCTCTTTTTCATTCTAGAAGGATACCTAAATCCAGTCTCCTATTTCTCTTATGCAAATTTATTTCTTTTACTTTTCAAATTTATTTGCGTAGATCAATTATAAAAAAAATATTGAATATTAAATTGATTATGGTTTTATCTTATTTTTTTGTGATTATTTTAGGGGTTGTTTAGGATAAACTAAATAAGTGCACTTTTTGATTTTTTTATAAAATATGAGTTGGGTATGGGTTGAGTTTGAAGTGATGTGGTAGAGAGATGATGTGACCTAAATAAAATAATGTGACTTAAATAAGATAGTGACTTTTTAATTTTTTTTTAATTATACCAAACCAAGCCTAAGGCAAATCAAAAAAACCCCAAACTTAACTTCTCAAACCAGCACTTTATATACTCTCTTTTTCATTCGAGAAGGATACCTAAATCCAGTCTCCTAATTCTCTTAGGCAAATTTATTTCTTTTACTTTTCAAATTTATTTGAGTAGATCAATTATAAAAAAAATATTGAATATTAAATTGATTAAGATGAATGTGAATTGAAAATTAGACTATCTATTTTTTATTTATTTATTTATTAACGAATATGATAAAAAAAAAATACAACAGTAAAATTGGAATCTTACCGGACGGTTAGGTAAAATTATACTTCTAATGTAAAATAGAAATAAAAAATTATTGATAATAATAATGAATAACTAGGATATAAATTATTTTAAAATTTTGCAAAATTTAAAATCTTATTGCAATATGAAACGTTTGATCCAACTGATAACCTTACTACAATATCAATCTAATTTTTAATATTGCAATAAAATTTGTCATTTGAAGTATATGAGATGTTTTTTTGTCTCATTAGCACTTTTACATTTTTTTTTACTAAAATCTTACTTAAATCCTTACACTCTTGCCAAAATCTCATTTCGGTCGTTAACTTTCAATTTTGTTAGTTTTATTAACGGTAGATGAACAAAATGGTAAAATTAAATTAAATTTAAAATGTAGGGACCGACTGTTATAATTGAAAGTGAATGGACCAAAATAAAATTTTAGTGAAACTATAAGGGTTCTAAGTGGAATTTACCCAAGATAAATTAATACGTAATCAATTTAACACATCATATAAATAATGTCATATAATATTTTAGGGGCTTGTTTGATTGGACGAATTATAACCTAGAATTGAAATTATTAATGGGTAAATTACAAATACACCCCTGAGGTTTGCTTAAAATACGAATTACTCCCTATAGTTTGAAAAATTACAAATACGTCCCTGTTAGAATTTTTTATTTAACAGAATTAATTGAAAAAGTAAAATTTCTAACTGTTCACCTATACAATAATAAAATTATCAGAATTATTAATTGAAATAAAATTTTAATATTATTAAAAACTGTTAATTAACTTGATGATTTATTAATAAAATAACTTATTTGTTATTAAATTAGAAATTTTAAGGGGTATAATGTAATCTCTAAAACTATAGGAGGTAATTTGTAATTTAAATAAATCTCAAGTGATGTATTTGTAATTTACCCATTATTAATTTATGGGAATTCACATTCCATTGCTTAGTTTCGGATTTTGTTATTTAGATTAGATTTTAATAGCCTTTCGGTTCAACTAAATTGATGAATTTTTTAATCATTTGATTAATAATACAAAACAAAAGTGGATAAGAAAAAATTATATATCTCATTAATTTAACTAAATAATCAATTCTATATTAATCTTAGAATATATATATATATTTTATTCGAGTGTTCGAGCTAATTTATGTACACTTCGACTAATCTTAAAGTAATAAAGTTAAAGGTCTGGCAAATCTCTAGCCTTCATAAGATTTGAACATGAGCCCTTTTGGATGATAAGTCATTTAATTACTTTTTTTTCACCCATTAAACAAAGACTCCTGCTATACACCCCCAGTGGGGGTCGACCCCAGTGACGTGGGGCGCCTCCACTGGCCAGTTTTCTTTTTTTTTTTTTTCTTTCCTCCAATCCCACAGTGCCACGTGGCACTGGGGGTCACCCCCAATAGCATTTACTGGGGGTCCGACGCATTTCCGTTAAACAAACTCTTTCAGATTTAGGAACTGCTTGACATAACATGTATAAGTGTACTTATGAAGGTCACATCACATACCAAAGAAAACTATCACCTCTTCACGTTGGCTTCGTTTAGGGAGCGGCTTAGGTTTTTGACTTTTTGGTTATTTTAATATAGGTTAAAAAGTCTCGTTTGAATTGAATATTTTGATTTTTTTTTAAATTTTTGTGAGAGAAAAAGTGAAATGATTATAATTTAAATGTGTCATTTTGTTATCAAGTTTTATAAAAATTAATAATTAAAATTATAAACTTCTCCTTATATGTGCAATAATTTTCTAAATCAGCCACTGGATTGTAAATTTTTCAATTTTTGTATCCTTCCTAAACCCACATCATCATCATCCGAAAAAAAAGATGGAGGCTTTGTTTGGTTTGGCTTTGGGAAAAAAATTTTAGAGAAAATTTTTAGAAATTTTGTTTGGTTTGTAATTTTTCTTAAAAAATTTTCAAAATCACTTTCTTTCTCTACACATCAATTAATCACTTTTTCTCTCTTATCTCTCATTTTCAATCTCTTTTTCTCTCATATACATCTACTTAATTACAACAAAATATCAAATCATTCCAAACTCTCAAACTCCAAAACTATTTTCAAAATATACAACCAAATAAACTACAAAAATTTCTAAACTTTCTTTCCAAAATATTTTTTGAAAACTTATCCCTCAAAGTCAAATCAAACAAGGACTCCTTAATTATCATATTTTGTGGGTGTTTGGAAAGTTACTATTTTAGTAGGTTATTTTAATTTTTAACTATTTTAGTAGGTTGAAAATTTATATTTGAGAAAATAATTATATTTTTTTTGTAGTTGAATGTGATATTTGTGAGAAAAAAAGTAAAATAATTATAGGTTTGATGTGATATTTTGTCTTATTAACTATTTTAATCTATTTTATTTTTTTGTAAATTTTAACCCAAAAAAGGTTAAAATTTTTCTTGCCAAACACTCCCTTGAAGAGTATATATGGTACACACAGTAGAAAAAAATAAAATTATTTTTTTTGTAAATTTTTACCTAAAAAAGGTTGAAATTTTTATTGCCAAACACTCCCTTTAAGAGTATATATATGGTACACACAGCAGAAAAAAATTTTAAAAAAAAGAATTAATAAGATAAAATATTATATCAAATTTATAATAATTTTATTTTTTCTCCCACAAAAATATCCCATCAATTTAAAGCTATTCAAAGCTAGCTGGTGGAGTGGGGGCAAGGGAGAAGAACTTTCGTAGTATATAATTCTATTCAAATTTGCATCGTTTGTTTGGTTGTTGACTTCTCCTACCCCGTTAAACGTCCAAACATCCCTTTCTTTGAATTTCTTTGAATGTTTTTAATTTTATACTAAAAAAATTAGTTAAATATCTCTCTTTAATTTTAGGTAGTTGGAGAAATTTAATATATATTTTTTTTATTAACTAACATCTCTCGATGAAATTTCTCTGTGATTATACTAAAATTTCTCTGTATCGAATTTTCTTTATAAAAATATTAAAAGATCTTAAATATTATAAAAATATTATATATTATTTATCTCATAAAATTTTAAAATCAGAGAGTTTGAAAAAAATTCCCCTTTTTTATACTCTCTTTTTCATTCTAGAAGGATACCCAAACAGTCTCTTAATTCTCTTATGCAAATTTATTT
Source organism: Camellia granthamiana (assembly GCA_036172215.1). NCBI lineage: Eukaryota > Viridiplantae > Streptophyta > Magnoliopsida > Ericales > Theaceae > Camellia > Camellia granthamiana. Next base: position 20,888,658 of record CM069916.1, on the reverse strand, counting down.
CTTTTACGTTTCAAATTTATTTGAGTAGATCAATTATAAAAAATATTGAATATTAAATTGATCCAATGATTGCAGTCTTATGGTTTTATCTTATTTATTAAACTGAAAGATGAGAATGAATTGAAAATTAGAATATCTATTTTTATTTATTAACGAATATGATTAAAAAAAAAAAAAAAAGAGGATAGCATTTACCACTGTAGTTAAAAGGAAAATGCCTCCGACCCCAGTGGGGGTGCTGGGGGTCGTGCGTATAAGGCCCTGATTGGGTGAAAAAAAAAATTGTTTTTTTTTTTTTTGGTTTTCAGCCAATGAGGTCGCGTCACGTCACTCGGGGTCGGACCCCCACTGGAGGTCTGTAGCATTGTTCGTAGTTAAAATTGGAATCTTACAGGACGTTTAGGAGGGATTCCTAAATTGGATCAAGTATCATAAAATTATACTTTTAATGTAAAATAAAAATGAAAAATTGTTGATAATTGATGATGCAGTTCATATACAACGGGTACCTGGCAGAACGGGTCGGACTGGTCCACACTTCTCGTACCAATGTCTGAGTGATCAAACCCACCAATGAACATGCAGACAAGTTTAACGGGGAACAGAGAGTCCCCCAGTGAACCTTCCGACGAGTAAGTTAGAGAGAGAGAGGTAGAATGTAGAGAGAGATTGGAGGTAAAAAAGCTTAACCTTTTTTTTGTCTTCAACGTTTGCTTATATTTTTTGGTCATCATTTCGCTGTCCCATCCGACCTGCCATCTTGGCCGAAAGTCTATGCTGTAGCTTACCTTGTTCAGGGTAAGGGGGTGCTGTTCCGACGGAGAGGTGTTGTCGTAATAAATGCTGTAATGGGCTGTATTAATGGTGATGTACAGTGGCAATAATTTTGCAGATCTTTGTCTGCTGATGTGGCTTGTCCTTTGCCTGCCGTATGTCTGAATGTCATTGGCTCTTTATGCCATGTTGAATTCCAGCTGTTCTGGACTTCACCAGCTGTGTTATGTATTGGGCTCCAAGTGATGGGCTTGGGTTGTTCATAGTGGGTTATGGCCTTTATGGGCTTACCCACGTCAATAATGATAATGAATAACTAGGATATAAATTATTTTTAAATTTTGCAAAATTTAAAATTTTATTGCAATATGAATCATTTGATCCAAAATAATCTTACTATAATATCAATCTACTTTTTAATATTGCAATAAAATTTGTCATTTGAAGCATATGAGACGTTTTTATGTCTTATTAGCACCTTTACATTTTTTTGACTAAAATCTTACTTAAATCCTTATATTTTTACCAAAATCACATTTCGGTAATTCACTTTCAATTTCGCTAGTTTTATTAACGGTAGATGAACAAAATGGTAAAATCAAATTTAATTTAAAGTGTAGGGATCGACTGTTATAATTGAAAGTGAAGGGACCAAAATAAAATTTTAGTGAAACTATAAGGGTTCTAAGTGGAATTTACCCAAGATAAATTAATATGTAATCGATTTAAAACATCATATAAATAATGTTGTATAATGTTTTAGGGGCTTGTTTGATTGGACGAATTATAACTTAGGATTGAGATTATTAATTTATAAGAATTCACATTCCATTGCTTAGTTGCGAATTTTATTATTTGGATTAGATTTTAATAGCCTTTCTATTCATCTAAATTGATGAATTTTTTAATCATTTGATTAATAATACAAAACAAAAGTGGATAAGAAAAAATTATATATCTCACTAATTTAATTGAATAATCAATTATATATTAATCTTATAATTTATTTATATTTTATTTTTTATATTTGAGTGTTCGGACTAGCTTATATGTAATTCGACTAATGTTGGAGTCCCGAAGTTAACGACTTAGCAAATCTCCAATGGCCCAAAGGTTTGAAATGTTTAGCCTTTGTAGAATTTAAACATGCGACATTTTGGATGATAAGTCATTTAATTACTTTTTTTCCACCCACTAAACCAAACTCTTTAAGGTTTAGGAAGTGTTTGGCATAACCTATGTAAGTACATTTATGTAGATTACATCATATTTTTATTTTTTTATATTTTTTTTATAAAAAGTCAAAAAATATATTTATTTAAATTATTCTAAATACCTGTTTAATCTCATAAATTAGTAACTACTTTACTATTAATTTTACTAGTCAAATAAACTCCAGAAGGATTGAATAAATACCTCCGCACACTAGATAGTGAACAAATTGTATCAGAATCAGAGTGGCATAACAAGACTAGACAGAAAGAAATGAATGGAGGGCCCATAGACTAGAAGAATGCGACAACTTGGAAGCAATTTCTTCCAAATCAGGGCACCCCAAAATTATTGAAACTGTGGAAAAACAGAGACTCACACATAGGAAGTCAATTTCGATGGCTATCATACTAGAAGGTGTGTGACTGCTCAATCATAGTACTAAAAGCGTTGAACTTTATTCATGTGTGTTTACGACTGTACATCAATTACAAAGGTTTTCGGCCATGGTAATGCACGTTGGCGCGGCCACTGGATTGATTAGATATTTATAATTACTTGATCGTGTTATATTTATGTAAAAAAATAAATTAATAATATAATTTTAAAAATAATTTGTCTACTTTTTTTCAAAATAAATATAATCCGATTTAATAATTATTAATCATATCTAAATGAACTAATTTTTTATATAAATAATGTACTTGACAAACATTATAAGATGAATAATTTGAATTATCGAGAATGAATAAATAGAAGCCCAGAGTGAGCCAAACTACACCTCTCAAATTTTACAGTTGAGGGTTTTATTTACTCATTTATCAAGTGGATGAATAAAATTGTTTTCCGTGCGACTGGTCATAAGAATGTTAGAATTGAGTTTCATCAATTTATTATATAAAAGAGATTATTATTATCATCATTTATTTTAACTGTAAATTATCAATTTTATTTATGCATTCTTAAATTTTTTATTTCACTTTATATAGGATTCAATTTGGGAGTCATTATATATATAAATTTTTATAATTTAGACAATCTAAATTATATAACCAAATATTTATTTTCTTACTCACACTAAATTAGACAATTTATACCTACAACCAAACATTCAGCTTCTTCTTTATTCTTCATTTTTTAATAGTGAATAAAAAATAATTATTTAATTGCATGATTTTAATTGTTCAAATTTTAAAGTGACTAGTGACAACCTTCCCTAATTTAAACCACATTGACTAAAATTATAAACTTTAAGGATTAAAAAGATGAAATTAATAGTTTAAAATTGAAATTGAAAAAATAATGATAATTTAGGAAATAAAAAAGTGGAAATAACCCTTATATAAATATCAAATTCACTCTATTTAATAACATTATATCTCTTCTATTGATACACTGAAATTTTAATTGATTTTGTTTCTAATTTAATCTTAAAATTGTTGATGGAAGTCTATCTTTTATCTCCTAAACAGGATCCACATTGATCAATCGTGTCAATTCTTAGGATTTGGGGTGATTGTTCTATGGGTACACATCAATCCCTATTGTGCAATCAAATGAGCCTATTTTAGGGCCTATTTCGATAATCTGAACCGTTCACATTTTAGAATATATCAAGTAGAAGATACCTGTAAAAAATCTAATTAATCGGATATCGTTTACCCTTTCATCCACTCACATTTGTATTTATTTTAATACTTTAAATCACAATTGTTATTTATTTTTGTAGATAAAAATGTGAGTGGATGATTAGGTAAACGATATCCGATTAACTTGATTTTTTGCAGGTATGTTCTACTTGATGTATTCTAAAATATGAACGGTTCGAATTATTGAAATAGGTCTTGAAATAGGCCAATTTAACTGCACAACAATGACTACTGATCGGGGTGCACAACAGTCACTCCAAATCCCATTTGTTATTGATATATTTATAACTAAGTCATGCTAGAGTCAAAATATTCGACATTTGCCTCTGTTTAGGAAGTGGGTTAGTTTTTTGATTTTTTGGTTTTTTTGACTATTTTAGCTTGGGGTTAAAAAGCCTGGTTTGGGAAGGACTTTTGATTTTTTTGGTTTTTTTGGTTTTTTTTGTGTGAGAAAAAATGTAATGATTATGGGTTGGATGTGATATTTTGTTTTATTGGGCTAAAATAACCTATTTTGTCTTATATGACTATTTTAGTCCAAAATTTGCTTTCCAAACGGAGGCACAATTAGTTAAGCAAATTAGAGTAGTATTAAGAGAATTCCAAAATAAACTTAAGATGATACTATTATCAAATATGACAATTTTTATCCCTGATTATATATGCTCATACATATACATTTAAACGGTTTATTTTTTTACTGTTTATTTTTTTTTCTAATACAAAATTTATTTGAACACGTAGTTGTTGTTATCTGATCAACTTAATTTTTTACAGAGATAATGTACTCGACGAATCCTAAAATGTGAACGGATCGGATTATCGAAGCGGGTCCACAAGTAAGCCTACAGAGCGAACTAGAGGGTCCAGTCTTGATTTTCAACTGAAGACAAGCTGGACCCTTTAGTCTGGGGTTAAAAAGTTTCATTTGGGTTGAGTTTTTTTGGCTTTTTTGACTTTTGTAAGAAAAAAATAAAATGATTATGGTTTAAATGTTATATTTTATCTTATTGACTTTTTAACTTATTTTATCTTTTTGTGATTATTTTAACCAAAAGCCAACTAGAGACACACTAAACCCAAGCTAAAAAAACTAAAAAAAATAAAAAAATAAAAAAATTAACTCACTTCCCAAACAAAGCCTATAATCTATCATTTCCCCATTGTAAATGGTGGGTGGCCTGATTATCTTTAATGTAATCACGTTCTACATTAGTGCATGTAGTTGAATAGTACATGTGAATCTAGAATGAACTATTTAAGGCTTGGAAGTTGAAAGTCATATGAACTATCAATATTTAATAATTTTTTGTGAACCAAAAAAGAAAAGGTAAAGTTTGGTGTTTGGTGGGGTTGCATTACCCTCCAACCTATATAGGTTCTATTTGGTAGGGCTTATTTCCAGTTTATTTTAATTTTTGATTTAATTTAAACTATTTTGATGTGTTTAATTTAGTTTAACAATATAGCTTATAACTTTTTATAAGTCAAAAACAACTTATTCTTTGAGTGCGGGATGAGAAGCTTAATTTATAAGTTAAAAATCAACTTATGTTCACAGTTATAAGTTATAAGGTTATAAATTATAATTACTTTTCTACAGTTCTACCAAACGGACCATACAATTGAATGGGGCTTGGTAGGGGTGAATAAGAATCATTATGGTAAAATTGCACATACAAAAAGTAATTTCATAAAGTCTATTTTGCTTGCTTTCATAATCAATGAATGTGACGTTGGCCCAAGGCATATCACTATAAAAGTTATGTTCTCTCCCTTGTGGAATTTTGATTACCCAAATTTGCTGGTCAATAAAGCAAGAGCTCCATTTTCTCTTGTTAGGATAAGGCAAAACAAATTAGAAGAAATATGCGATTTCCTTGTATAAGATATAAAATGTGAGGCAATTAAATGAATGCATTGGTTTTATTTATTTATATATATATTTTTCATTTGATATGAAATTTAATTGTAAATATAAAAAAATTAAATCAAATTGACAATTATAGTCCAACAATACGAAAATGATGAGTGTTTTTCCTTTTTTTTTTATAATCAAATTGGATATTAGTTTTTTTTATTTATTTTTTAATTAGATATCAAATTGGACGATTTTTTTTTTTTATATAAATTTTTTGTTGAGATTTAAACTTTATTTTTGTTGATTTTATTAAAACTCACATTTATGGTGGTGTGTGATTGAATTTATTTAAGAAATCGTTCAATTTATATACAATATCATTCAATTTATAATAATATCAGTATATTTATTTGACAAATATAATGTATGATTGAATTTAATTATAGAATGTTTTAAATTTTTTTCTAACATATAACTCCATGGGTAGACTTGAGATTTACTGTGGGGACATAATTTTTGAGTGACAACACGTGGCTGAGGTGACACCAAAGTGTCAGCCGATGTTCCACGTGTCCTGATCATGACGCTAAGGTAATCTCGGCCAGGCTGAGGTTATCTCCGAAGATACCAGAATCCGAGATAAGCGGATAAGGGACAAGAGTCCTAGAAGGAGAGAAGACTTCAGTTTGGATAAAGATAAGACTCTTAGGAAGTTATCCTAATCTTACTAGGAGTCCAAGATTAACAGTAATCCTAAGTCCATTGAAGCTAGGCTTCTATTGGGATTAGGTCAGTGCCGGCTATAAAAGAGAGGCACCATCGTGAGTCTAAGGTACGTTTTTTATATTCTGAATAGTGAGTTAAGCACTTTTGCTATCTTTGAGAGATAACTGACTTGATCGTCGGAGTGCCCCCGGGTGGACGAACCACCACCAGAATCTCATCTTTCTGTTACAGGTCATTCAGGCACCATCTATTCTGCCAGTGCTTTCCAGTTGAATACTTGTTTGGCAGTGTGGTCAGAAATCGACTCACACAATTTGGCGCCGTCTGTGGGAAAGAAAGAAGAATAGATGGCCAATAACGGATAAAAAGAGAAGGTTGACGACAACACTCTTACTGGGAGTGGGAAACCTATTGACCTTGACGTCGAAGAAGGCAACTGCAACAAAGAGACTCGTGATCAGAATCATGGAGAGAAGGACGTCGGCCAGGAGGGCGACACATCAAAGAAATCAGACCGAAGCAGGTATTATAACGAGGACGACCTCCATGTATGGAAAGATAGATGCATACGGAGGGACGAGGAGATGAAAGGAATGGCGAACAAATTAGCAGATTTGCAAACGATCGTCAACTTCATGATGCAGAATAATGTCATGCAGCCACCATTCTCGTTACAAGATACACCGATTCCAGCGGCCAAGAAAGATGCCCGAAAAGATAGGTAGAAAACAATTCCTTCAGTCCCACAGCATGAAAGGACCAAGGGACATTCACACCAGCCTTCAAGGGAGGTCGGGCATGGAGAGTCAAGGAGAGGAGAGTCCCAAAGAACACATCGGACCAAAGAGCCTGACCCCAAAGAACATCGGCATGTTCAAGGGAAGGAGCTTTGTTTCGATGCAACTAATGTAGAGAGGTCCAAGAGGACTTATAATGAAACTGGGAGTACTGCACCGAAAAGGCTAAAGTCAAGAGATATGTAACGCCCTCAAAATATAACATAAAACCCAACCATATAAACATGCATTGATATACAACAGTCCAACATTCTCTATTCATCAGAGTATTTGATTACAAAAGGTATTACATGTTAACAATAAAAGCAAATGCCATACGGGCTTACAGCTTTCCAAGTTAACACTTGGTTACAAAAAGGAGAGCACTAGCTCAATTACACATTAAGCCCTTGGCTTGAATCTACATGTAATACATCAAAAGTAGATAGACAACAAAAATCCATCCACCTCAAGCCTCCCAAGCTATGTCTTTGGAGGTGGCACGCTACCTGTACCTGAAAATGATGTTCCCATATAGGGTGAGCCACAGCCCAGTAGAAATACACTAAACCAGCTATGAACAATGACTAAAAGATTAGCAGTTGATAGATGGTCAACCCTGATACATCCACTTATATCACATTACAACTACATGACATACAAGTCCATGTTACTTTTCATTTTCCATTTTCTGTAGAGAAGCATACTAGCTAAATCAATACATCAACAGATAAGCATATTAGCTATATCAACATCTCAACAGATAAGTATAAGAACTATATCTTACAACCAAAGATAAGCATATGAGCTATATCTACACTTCTCTGGACAAGCATATGAGCTATGTCTACACTTCTCAAAGATAAGCATATGAGCTATATCTACGGAGTTCATCCCCTATCTCCTCCCAATACTATCTGGTTTAGAGGTACATCCCCTATCTTCCCCTAAACCACGGAGTACATCCCTCATCTCCTCCTCTACACACAATGTATATAAACACATAGGTTCTACATACATTCAATCAATACATAAAGTTAATGTATTCTATCAACCGTCAAGTCCCATGACACATTCCATTGATTAGTTTTTGTTTGCCTAATCATCATGCATTGTCTACAACAATCAAGACTATCCTCCACCGATAGCCCAAAGCAATTATTTCTAAACAGAAGATAAATGCACAAAATGGATAATATATCAACATTTCAATTCGGTGAGCGATAAATAAATCAACTACACCCTTTTTATCCCATTCATTCCGAATATCAACATTTCCAATTCATTTCCTCATTTTCTTTAATTAATTAGATGCATTAATTAAATAAAACAATTAGGGCAAATTCCCATAATTAACAAAACAACCCTAATGTTCCATTTTCATCCATAATCCATCATCCATCTCATATTTCTATGCCAAACTTGCATTTAGGTTTATTATAAACAAAACCCCAACTTTTGTAAAATTACACAAAAGACCCAAACTTTCTCAAAATTACCCAACAACACCCAACATGTCAAAATGCTAAAATTTAAAGACAAAATCCATAAAGAGGAGTAGGTTATCCCTACCTCAAAGTTTGAGCTCAAAAGGAGATGAAGACCCAACGACCAATGTGCTCCAAATCCAAATATTTTCAGATTAAATCGAAGCCCAAGTCACCCTCTATCTTTTTAACAAAGCACTTAGGGTAGATTCACACTAGAAGGAGATGATTTCTTAGAGAGAAGACAAGCCTAGAGAGAGAGGGTCTCAGATCTAGGGTTTGAAGATGAAAAAGTTTTGAAAAAGTGAAGTTCATCACGGCTGCTGCTAACTGATATAAACAGGCTCGCTCGAGCGACCAGAGCGAGGACTTGGTCGCTCGAGCGACCAGACACAGAAACTCTCGCTCGAGCCAAAAAGGTCTCGCTCGAGCCAAAAACTTAGAAGCTCGCTCGAGCGAAGAAAAGCTCGCTCGAGCCAAGAACTCGAACCATCAGGTCTGCAACCAGACGCACGCTCGAGCGACGGAACGCTCGCTCGAGCGAAGACAAACAAGATCGCTCGAGCGAAGAAAGCTCGCTCGAGCCAAAAAATGCAACTCTCAGCATCTGAACCAGAGGCAATCGCTCGCTCGAGCGAAGTCACTCTGGCTCGACCCACCAGACACAAAACATACCTCTCGCTCGAGCGACCAAACCCTCGCTCGAGCGAAGGCCCAAAATTCTAGATAGCAACACTTGGCTCCCAGACACAACCAACCCGTAACAGACCCGCCCAACACATCCTATAACTCAAATACAAAGTAGGAAAGGATGTAAACAAGATAATAATCAACTACTAACATCCACAGACACAAGTCCGGATCACTGTACAACAAGGGTAAACCCGGGATCGCTATAACCTCCCCCCCTTAAAGAATTTCATCCCCGAAATTGAGAACAAGTTTTCGAAAGCATGTTTTTCTCCATTTTAAACAATGTTACAGTACAACATTTAACAACTCGACCCATTACCGGTCATTCCATCTCTTATCAAGAGGCATTTCGCAACATATAATACAAGTGCATCTTTAACATGCATCCCTCTTCCATTTCCAACATACATGGTTCACAATTCATATCATAAGCAATAATCATGATACATTTCCAGTTCTACTATATATTCAACATATGCAATGTTATACAAACTTCCATTTGAGGCAAGTTCCCAACTACTATCATTAACCAAAACATGCGCCATGTTTTACAACTTAAGACATATTTAACGGTCTTAAAGTTCAACAATACAACAATATATATAACATATGTTCAAACGTCCACAAATAGGTCCGGATATTTCTCTCGGACCTCCAACTCACGTTCCCAAGTGGCCTCTTCCACTCCGTGATGTTTCCACAAAACCTTTACCAAAGGAATGGTCTTGCCACGCAGGACTTGATCCCGCCTATCCAAGACCCGAACCGGTCTCTCTACATACGAGGCATCCTTATCTACCTCTAAGTCGGTTCAATCCAATACATGTGATGGATCCGGCTCATACTTCCGAAGCATACTAACATGAAACACGTCATGAACTCCGGATAACTGTGGCGGCAAAGCCAAACGATAGGCAACCTTGCCAATCCTCTCAAAGATCTCAAAAGGACCAATAAACCGAGGGGATAGCTTCCCACTCTTCCCAAACCTCATCAGGCCTCGCCTAGGTGATATCTTCAGAAAGACATGATCACCCATCTCAAATGCCAACGGTCTCCTCCTACGGTCAGCATAAGATTTCTGACGACTCTGGGCTGTAACAAGCCTCCCACGGATAAGCTCAACTTTCTCCGTCGTCTCCCTAACCAACTCCGGACCCAACAAAGGTGCATCACCCACCTCGGCCCAACAAATTGGAGACCTACACGGTCGGCCATACAAGGCCTCAAACGGTGCCATACCGATGCTGGACTGGAAACTGTTGTTGTAGGCAAACTCCACCAAGGGCAAGTGCCTCTCCCACGTCCCACTAAAGTCCAGGACACAACCTCGAAGCATATCCTCAAGGATCTGAATAGTACGCTCGGACTGCCCGTCAGTCTGAGGATGATAAGTTGTACTAAAGGTCAGCTTAGTACCCAAGGTACTCTGCAAACTCTGCCACAACCTGGCAGTAAAACGAGGGTCTCTATCTGAGACAATCGTCACTGGGACCCCGTGCAACCTCACTATGCCCCGAATATACAAGTCGGCAAGATGGTCTACCGAATCTCTCACGCACATAGGAATAAAGTGCGCCGACTTAGTCAACCGGTCTACAACCACCCAAATAGCATCACTACCCCGCTGAGTGCTCGGAAGACCTACAATGAAGTCCATAGTGACATGCTCTCACTTCCACTCGGCAATAGGCAAGGGTTGCAACAAACCCGCTGGCCTCTGATGTTCGGCCTTCACTTGCTGACAAGTAAGGCACTTAGACAAGAAAACTGCCACATCTCTCTTCATACCCCGCCACCAAAACTGGCGACCCAAATCCTGGTACATCTTAGTACCTCCCGGATGCACCGCAAGGCGCGAATGATGAAACTCTCGGAGTACCTCCTCTCGGCAGGACTCCGGCACAAACAACCGGTCTCGGTATCTCACACTCTGGTCGGGATACTCAGCCAAACCCTTCTCAACCTTCCCATTGGAGATCTTCTCTCGGAGGGATTCTACCTCAAGGTCACCTCTCTGTGCCTCTAACACTCGAGTCACAACTGTAGGCTGCGCAACAACAGAAAACAAGGCCGCAGCCTCAACGGATTCGCCCAGAAGCAAATCAAACTCGCCAATTGCCCCCAACATCTCCCACTCCCGGATGGCTATACAAGCTACATCACCTATGGATTTTCTGCTAAGGGCATCGGCCACAACATTGGCCTTCCCCGGATGATAGTGCAACTCAAAGTCGTAATCCTCGATAAACTCTATCCACCTCCTCTGCCTCACATTCAAGTCTTTCTGTGTAAACAGATACTTCAGACTCTTATGATCCGAGAACACCTCGAATCTCTCACCATAAAGGTAGTGCCTCCAGATTTTCAAGGCAAAGATCACAGCTGCTAACTCTAGGTCATGCGTAGGGTAATTTTTCTCGTGAATTTTCAACTGACGTGAGCCATAAGCTACCACTTTCCCCTCTTGCATCAACACACAACCCAAACCCTCTCGTGAGGCATCACAATAAACTGCATAACACAAACCTCTCTCCGGAATAATCAAGACCGGAGCGGTGGTCAATCTAACTTTCAGCTCCTGAAACGACTTTTCACAAGTCTCACTCCATACAAATTTGACTCCCTTTCGAGTCAATCTAGTCATCGGCGAAGCTAACCTGGAGAAATCCTTCACAAACCGACGGTAATACCCAGCTAATCCCAGAAAACTGCGGATCTCGAACACACTCTTAAGCTGTGCCCAATCTTGCACTGCTTCAGTCTTGGATGTATCAACAGACACCCCTTCTCCCGAAACCACATGGCCTAAGAACTTGACCTCTCCTAGCCAAAACTTACACTTCCCAAACTTGGCATATAGCCTATGGGCTCTAAGCAACTCAAGCACCACTCTCAAGTGTTCCTCGTGCTCCTCCTCTGAAGGTGAATAGATAAGAATGTCGTCCACAAAAACGACTACAAAACGATCCAAGAATTCCCGGAAGATCCGGTTCATCAAGTCCATAAAGACTGCCGGTGCGTTGGTAAGCCCAAACGGCATTACCAGAAACTCATAATGGCCATACCGCGTACGGAATGCCGTCTTCGGAATATCCTCCTCCCTAACCCTCAACTGGTGGTAACCCGATCTCAAGTCTATCTTAGAAAAACAATGGGAACCCTTCAACTGGTCAAACAAATCATCTATACGGGGCATAGGGTATTTATTCTTAACCGTATCCCGATTCAACTTCCGGTAGTCGATACACAATCTCAAGGCACCGTCTTTCTTTTTAGCAAAGAGGGCCGGTGCTCCCCACGGCGATACACTAGGGCGAATGAAGCCCTTATCTAGCAATTTTTAGAGCTGAACTTTCAACTCAATCAACTCTGCTGGGGCAAAACGATAAGGTGCCATAGAAATCGGCGCCGTGCCGGGCACTAAATCAATAGAGAACTCTGCCTCTCGGTGAGGTGGCAAATCAACAAGATCCTCGGGAAAAACATCCGAATACTCACAAACTACCCTCGGCAACACAACCTGGGTCTCATCACACTCACCACTCTCAACGCTAGCAAGTAAACCACTAAGCTCACTCCGCCCTCGCGGATCATACCCCGGTGGGACAACACTACCAACCCGGTCTCCCAAGAAATGGAAACACTTCCCGCTCACGGTACAACAAGTGACCCTCTGGCGGTAGCAATCAATAACTGCCCGGTATGACGATAACCAGTCCATACCCAAAATAACATCAAAGCCCTTCATAGGCATAACTACAAATGGAAACGGAAGCCTATGATCGGCGACCTCAATATCACAACCTCTACATCCGTGTTTCAAGATCAACTCACCCCCAATAGGTGACACAACACAAATAGGAGATGCTAATAGTGCTAATTCCAACTCCAACACAGATGCAAATGCAGCAGATACAAAAGAATGAGATGCACTCGTATCAATCAACACTCTAGCAACCGAGTTGCAAAACAGAAAGGTACCTCTCACTACTGATGGAGCCGGTACTAGGTCCTGCGTGGTAACAGCATACACGCGCCCTGTAGGCCCCTGATCCACCTGCTCACCTCTAGGAGCATACGACTGCTGCACAGACTGGGAAGACGAAGCTCCCGGATTGGCCCTCGAGGCCTGCACAGACTGAGCTGGCTAAAAACTCTGCGTCTGCCTAGAACCAGACGCCCCTGAAGTGGCACTCAACTGTGGGCAAAACCTTTTCAGGTGCTCTGGCTGTCCACACTGATAACAAGACAAGGGCTGCCCCCTGCCCAAACTCTGACTCTGTGGTCTAGCTGAAGAAGATGCAGCTCTCTGACCTCCGTCCTTCTACGGGCAAACCGAAGCCTTGTGACCCAGTTGGCCACACTTGTAACAGATGAACTCTCCCTGATTGCCCCTCCCGGAGCCTGCACTCGATACTGGGAAAGTCGATCTAGCCAGACCACTCTAAGACGGTTGAGGGTTATAACCCCTCTGTCTCCTACCATCACCCTGGCTCTCTTGGCCCCTCTTGGAGCCTCTATATTTCTCCTCATCCTCCTCTTGCATCATAAGCTCCATATGAGCTGCAGCATCCACCAAATGTCTATACTCTCGTATAAAAGAACCACCAACCCTCAACTTGAGGCCACGCCTCAACTTCCGCTCAAACTCGTAGCAACGGCGCTCCTCGGACGCCACGAGTTCAGGTGCAAACCTGGACAAGCTAGTAAACGTAGCCTCAAACTCGGCCACAGACAAACCCTACTGATTAAGCCGGCTAAACTGATCTCTCAGTTTCTCCCTAGTAACTGCAGATAAGAACCTCTCCTGGAAAGCATTTACAAACGCCTCCCAAGTACCACCAACACGGACTTTCTCATACTTCCACCATTGACCTGCGTCCCCCTTCAGCTGGAAGGATGCCAAGGTCACTTTCAGTGCTCCGTCCTCGATGCCAAGCATCTCGAACGTCTTACTCATTTGCTCCAACCACTCATCTGCCTTAAGTGGTTCCTTTGGATCCCCAACAAACTCCTCCGGGTTAGACCGGAAGAACTCCCTTTTCAAGAAAGAAGGCCCTGCCTCAATTGCCTGATTTCCAGCCCTGAGAATACCTAAAGCTCCCGCTATCTCTCGGGCCAAAGCACTCATAGCCTGTTGACCCGCTGGCTCGGCCACATTGGCCTGACCAACTCCCTACTGTACTGCCGGTATCTCATCCGGTATAGGCACTTCCTGCCTCCTAGGCCTACCACGCCTACCATCTCTTCCTCGTCCTGACATCCTAATAAAGGAAACGAAGAACATTAGCACATTTATAAATGTGCCGAAACTAAACACTCATGTCCTAATGCATGGACAACTGTAGTTCACTCCATGTAAGCGCATAAACACATAAGCACTTACGAATTTCATTGACGGATAATGATAGTCCCGTGACGTTACTAGAGTTCCGGTTAGAAACAGCATTGATAAAGTGCTTTTCCAACAAGACTCCCAGAAACTCAAAGATCCAATCAACATCCTAGAAATTAAATCCCATACCCAAATAATCACATAAGCATGTTATCAATTAAACACATGGCATAAGACACTACACCTAAGTCTCTATCAAGCGAGACAAACCCATTGTGATCCTAATCACTTCCCACGTACCCAAAGTATTCGAACCCGGTACGCTCTGATACCAAGTTGTAACGCCCTCAAAATATAACATAAAACCCAACCATATAAACATGCATTGATATACAAAAGTCCAACATTCTCTATTCATAAGAGTATTTGATTACAAAAGGTATTACATGTTAACAATAAAAGCAAATGCCCTACGAGCTTACAGCTTTCCAAGTTAACACTTGGTTACAAAAAGGAGAGCACTAGCTCAATTACACATTAAGCCCTTGGCTTGAATCTACATGTAATACATCAAAAGTAGATAGACAACAAAAATCCATCCGCCTCAAGCCTCCCAAGCTATGTCTTTGGAGGTGGCATGCTACCTGTACCTGAAAATGATGTTCCCATATAGGGTGAGCCACAGCCCAGTAGAAATACACTAAACCAGCTATGAACAATGACAAAAAGATTAGCAGTTGATAGATGGTCAACCCTGATACATCCACTTATATCACATTACAACTACATGACATACAAGTCCATGTTACTTTTCATTTTCCATTTTCTGTAGATAAGCATACTAGCTAAATCAATACATCAACAGATAAGCATATTAGCTATATCAACATCTCAACAGATAAGTATAAGAACTATATCTTACAACCAAAGATAAGCATATGAGCTATATCTACATTTCTCTGGACAAGCATATAAGCTATGTCTACACTTCTCAAAGATAAGCATATGAGCTATATCTACGGAGTTCATCCCCTATCTCCTCCCAATACTATCCGGTTTAGAGATACATCCCCTATCTTCCCCTAAACCGCGGAGTACATCCCCCATCTCCTCCTCTACACACAATGTATATAAACACATAGGTTCTACATACATTCAATCAATACATAAAGTTAATGTATTCTATCAATCGTCAAGTCCCATGACACATTCCATTGATTAGTTTTTGTTTGCCTAATCATCATGCATTGTCTACAACAATCAAGACTATCCTCCACCGATAGCCCAAAGCAATTATTTCTAAACAGAAGATAAATGCACAAAATGGATAATATATCAACATTTCAATTCGGTGAGCGATAAATAAATCAACTACACCCTTTTTATCCCATTCATTCCGAATATCAACATTTCCAATTCATTTCCTCATTTTCTTTAATTAATTAGATGCATTAATTAAATAAAACAATTAGGGCAAATTCCCATAATTAACAAAACAACCCTAAGGTTCCATTTTCATCCATAATCCATCATCCATCTCATATTTCTATGCCAAACTTGCATTTAGGTTTATTATAAACAAAACCCCAACTTTTGTAAAATTACACAAAAGACCCAAACTTTCTCAAAATTACCCAACAACACCCAACATGTCAAAATGCTAAAATTTAAAGACAAAATCCATAAAGAGGAGTATGTTATCCCTACCTCAAAGTTTGAGCTCAAAAGGAGATAAAGACCCAACGACCAATGTGCTCCAAATCCAAATATTTTCAGATTAAATCGAAGCCCAAGTCACCCTCTATCTTTTTAACAAAGCACTTAGGGTAGATTCACACTAGAAGGAGATGATTTCTTAGAGAGAAGACAAGTCTAGAGAGAGAGGGTCTCAGATCTAGGGTTTGAAGATGAAAAAGTTTTGAAAAAGTGAAGTTCATCACGGCTGCTGCTAACTGATATAAACAGGCTCGCTCGAGCGAGGACTTGGTCGCTCGAGCGACCAGACACAGAAACTCTCGCTCGAGCCAAAAACTTAGAAGCTCGCTCGAGCGAAGAAAAGCTCGCTCGAGCCAAGAACTCGAACCATCAGGTCTGCAACCAGACGCATGCTCGAGCGACGGAACGCTCGCTCGAGCGAAGACAAACCAGATCGCTCGAGCGAAGAAAGCTCGCTCGAGCCAAAAAATGCAACTCTCAGCGTCTGAACCAAACGCAATCGCTCGCTCGAGCGAAGTCACTCTGTCTCGACCCACCAGACACAAAACATACCTCTCGCTCGAGCGACCAAACCCTCGCTCGAGCGAAGGCCCAAAATTCTGGACAGCAACACTTGGCTCCCAGACACAACCAACCTGTAACAGACCCGCCCAACACATCCTATAACTCAAATACAAAGTAGGAAAGGATGTAAACAAGATAATAATCAACTACTAACATCCACGGACACAAGTCCGGATCACTGTACAACAAGGGTAAACCCGGGATCGCTATAAGATAGCTGAGCTCCTGGACGGACCAAGGAGGATCTGCGGGATTACCTACAGAGGAAGCAACAAGATGCCAAGGTAACCTCCCCGGTCAAGTCGAGAACTCCGTTCTCGGTAGAATTAGACAAATTCGAAGCCCCGAAGAGGTTTAGCATGCTGAGATTCCAGATCTATGACGGTAAGTCGAACCCCAACTTTCACGTCGGTTTGTACCTGAACTCGATGGCATCGTACACCGGGAACGAGCCGTTGCTTTGCAAGGTGTTCCCCTCATCATTCGGAGAAATTGCATCAGATTGGTTTCACAAGTTGCTGAAAGGAACTGTGAAAACCTGGGAAGGCCTGGCCGAGATGTTTGTGGCTAGATTCGTGACAAACAAATTGCAGCCATTAAGGGTGGACGCCCTGATGGCCCTGAGAATTAGCGAGGACGAAAGCCTTAAGGCCTATGCTAAAAAGAATTATGAGGTATTCAACCGAATACCAGGATGCAACCAAAGAGGTGGCGGTTGTGTCATTTAAGAATGGCCTGAAAGATGACTGCCTACTTCGGAAGTCACTAGCAAAGACATTGCTGAAAAGCATAGAAGAGCTTATCGCCAAGATAGAGAAGTATGCCAGGGCCGAGGAAGATACGCCGGGGACAAAGGCGTCGAAACTAGAGAAGAAAAACGGCTCGTCGAAGCGAGGCCGAGGTGATAATGGGTACAACAAGCAAGAGACAGGATTAAGGGCTACACAGGCAGTCACAATCATATTCCGAATCCCAATTTACAAAGTCTTGGAGAAAATCCGAAATCAGCCTTATTACAGAGCACTAACAAGGGTACCAGACAAATTTATGGGAAGAAGCCTTGGCAAACACTGTGCATACCACAACGAAGCTGGACATCTGACTCAGGGGTGTAGAGCCCTGAAAACACATTTAGAAGACCTGGTAAGACATGGCCATTTAAGGGACCTAGTAGACGAAGCCGGGACCTAGTAGACGAAGAACAAGCAAGATTGCCTCAGGCACCGGCAGAACCGCCTCCTCCAGCACCACAAACATAGGCAGGCGGACCTCAGGTGATTAATGTGATCCACTCAAAGGTCAATGAGAACGAAATACGTGGGGAGACTCAGAAGGTAAAACACCTACCACATGTGTATCAGGTAGGAAAGAAGAGACCTAGGGCAGACGAGAGCCAGTGACCAGTGGTGTCTTTTACTGAGGAAGACCTGGAGATAGTGCAGTATCCACACAACGATGCCTTGGTAATATCCCTCTAGATTGGAGAATGCTAAGTGAAACGCATCTTAGTTGACCAGGGCAGCTCCTTGTAACACCTTGTGACATCATGTATGTCAGGTGTTACAAGGAGCTTGGCCTTCACCAAGATGATTTGGAGTAGTCCAATGGCCCAATGGTTGGGTTCAATGGGACGCCGACGTGGCCCATAGGAGCAGCAAGTTTGGAGGTGCAGGTTGGCACCAAGAAGATAAAAACAGAGTTCACCATAATCGACACACCCTCCCCTTATAATGCTATCTTGGGAAGGCCATGGCTACATGCAATGGAGGCTGTTCCCTCAATATTGCATTAGCTATTGCGGTTTCCAACAGAGCATGGAATAGAGGAGGTCAGAAGGGATCAGTTGTAGGCAAAGAATTGCTCCATGGCAGTAATGAAGTCAACCTGCAACATACGAGAAGCAGAAACCGCAGAGATCGAGGACGAGAATGTGGAAGTCCTGGATGACGTCAGCAAAGAGCCAGCCGAGAAGAGTGAAGAAGCCTTGAAGAAAATCCTTGTCCAGTAAGGAGATGAAGAACGCTTCTTCCTTCTCGGCTCGGGCTTAGGCGAGGAATAGGAAAAAGAACTAGAGGCATTCCTGAGAGCAAATCTGGAGGTGTTTGCATGGACACCATACGAGATGCCTGGAATTGACCCCAAGGTCACTTGCCATAGACTGAATGTAGACAGGTCGGCCAAGCCTGTCATCCAGCGAGCAAGGATGCCGACACTTATGTATGTTGAGGCAGTAGAAGAGGAAGTGGATAGACTTCTAGAGGCTAGAGCCATTCGAGAGTTAAATTACTCGACATGGCTATCAAACATAGTGGTTGTGAAGAAAAAGAATGGAAAATGGAGGGTCTACGTGGACTTCACCAGCCTGAACAAGGCTTGTCCCAAAGACATCTTTCCATTACCCAAGATTGACCAATTGGTGGATGCCACTTCAGGGCATGGAAGGATGAGCTTCCTGGATGCCTACAGGGGGTACCATCAGATAGCTATGTACCCTCCAGATGAGGAAAAGACTGTATTCATCACCCTAAAAGGGCTATATTGCTACAGAGTAATGCCTTTTGGGTTGAAGAATGCAGGAGCAACGTACCAGAGATTGGTAAGCAAGATGTTTAGACATCTGATTGGCAGAACAATAGAGGTATACATAGATGACATGGTCGTGAAGACCAAGGAACCTAAGGATCATCTGGAAGACTTAAAAGCAGTCTTTGACATCCTTAAAACATATCGGCTCCTACTCAATGCATCAAAGTGTGCATTTGGAGTTAGGTTTGGTAAGTTCTTGGGATACTTGGTAACCAGAAGGGGCATTGAGGCAAGCCCAGATCAGATCAAAGCTATCTTAGAACTGAAGAGCCCAACATCGGCAAAACAAGTGCAGATGTTGACTGGAAGGGCTGCAGCCCTGAACAGATTCATAAACAGAAGTTTCGATAAGTGTAAACCTTTCTTCAGCTTAGTAAAGAAAGCCACAGACTTCTTATGGACCGAAGAGTGCGAAGCCGCCTTGGCCGACTTGAAGAAATATTTGACCACAGCTCCAGTTCTTTCAAATCCGGTACCTGGAGATGAGCTATTCTTATACTTGGCAGTTTTAGAACATGCAGTAAGTGTAGTTGTAGTCAGAGAAGAAAATGAAGAGCAAATGGCAGTTTACTACGTAAGTAAAACCCTGGCAGATGTAGAGATCAGGTATTTACCCTTGGAGAAGTTAACACTGGCTTTAGTAATGGCTTCCAAAAAGCTGAATCATTATTTTCAAGCCCACAAAATTGTGGTGTTAACTAAACATCTTTTAAGGTCCCTGTTGCAGCTAGGAGATCTGACAGGCAGAATAGCCAGATGGGCAGTGGCCTTGGGCTAATATGACCTGGAATTCAGACTTAGGACAACAATCAAAGGCCAAGTCTTAGCCGCCTTCGTGGTAGAATTCACACCAGACGTCGACATACATCGGGCTCCGTTGAGCCGAGGTATACAACGTCCAAGTGAGCAAGAAAAAACCCAGCAAGGGACAGTAGAACAAAGGAAAGAAGAGAAACTCAGGCCCTGCAGTATTTACATCGGCGACTCCTTCCGATTATTTGTTGATGGGAGTTCAAACCGACAAGGATCGGGGGCAGGAGTAGTACTAGTCTCTCCAGATGGGCAAATACTGGAGCAATCCATTCGTTTAGGGTTTAAAGCCTCAAATAATGAAGTAGAATATAAAGTACCAATCGCAGGATTAAAACTGGCAATAGCTATGGAAGCCAACGAGGTAATAGTCTTCTGTGACTCCCAGTTTATAGTCAACCAGGCAACAGGCGAATATGCAACCCGAGATGAAAGAATGTCGACCTATGCAAAGGAAGTGGGCAGACTGGTAGCCTTATTCCAGAATTGCCGACTACAGCAAGTTAGCCGAGATGACAACAGCTATGTGGATGCCCTGGCCAACCTGGCTAGTGCAATGAAACCTGGAGAGGCAAGAACGATAATGGTTGACTACTTGTCAGGTCCAAGCATAGAACCACTGAGCACAGAGCGTGAAGCAATGTGTGCAGAGATGGGACCAAGTTGGATGGATGCAATAATAGTATTTCTTAGAAAAAGGAAGCTGCCAGATGACCGAAAAGAGGCGCACAAGGTCAAACTGAAATCGGCAAGATTCAGTTTGACAGCAGAATGACATCTCTACAGAAGATCTTTTTTTGGACCCCTTCTGAGGTGTGTGCATCCTGCACAGGTTGAAGACTTTCTGTACGAAATACATGAAGGAGTATGTGGAAGCCACACTGGGGGCAGGTCACTTGCTCATAAGGCCATTACTCAGGGGTACTGGTGGACCTATATGCAGAAAGATGCTGAAGCCTATGTCAAGAAGTGTGAGAAGTGCCAGAGGTTTGCACCTTTGATATATCAACCAGCAGTAGACTTGAACCCGGTGTCCAGCCCTTGGCCATTTGCCCAATGGGGCATGAATCTTGTTAGCAAACTGCATCAAGCAACTGGACAGAGGAAGTACCTGCTGGTAGCAACAGATTATTTCACCAAGTGGGTAGAAGCTGAACCCTTTGCCAAGATTCGAGATATTGATGTGAAGAACTTCATATGGAAGAACATCATTACTAGGTTTGGAATCTCAAGAGCAATAATAGCTGACAACGACACACAGTTTGACAGTAAGCTAATCAAGAGCTTCTGTGAAAAGTTCAAAATCAAGAATTATTTTTCCACCCCAAGTTTTCCTTAAAGCAATGGACAAGCAGAAACATCCAACAAAGTTATCTTGGATGGGATTAAGAAGAGGCTGCAAGCAGCAAAGGAAAAGTAGGTGGATGAATTGCCCAGTGTACTCTGGGCATATCAGATTACGCCGAGAAGATCAACTGGGAAATCCATATTTGCCATGACTTATGGCACAGAAGCAGTCATTCCTCTAGAGGTCGACATCCTAGGGATCAGAATCCAGGGAGTGGAGAATGGAACTAATGATGTATTTTTAGCCCGTGATCTGGATCTGCTAGAAGAAAAAAGGGAGAAAGCAGCAATTCAGCTGGGGGCATACCAGCAGCAGCTTGGCAGGGCTTATAATAAAAAGGTGAACCCGCGAGAGTTCCAAGTTGGTGATCTCGTCCTGAGAAAAGTCGTCGGCAACAAGAAGGATCCCAGAGAGGGCAAGCTTGGCCCAAATTGGGAGGGACCTTATAAAATCATCTCGGTCTTGGGCAATGGGGCATATCGGCTTGAGGACTGTGAAGGCAAAGAATTGCCAAGACCTTGGAATACTTGCAATCTGAAGTTTTTCTATTACTATATTTTCTTGTTTTCTAAGTTTTCATTTTGTTTTGTTATTAGCAGAAGTAATAATAAAGTTTTTGCCTGATCTTTAAACTTGTGTAATGTGATTGACCAGATACTTGACGATGTTTCTAAGTGAAACATGACGATGTTTCTAAGTGAAACATGACGAATAACTTAGATTTATTATATAGCAGAGTAGAACTCTACTTGCATATAATAGAGTTGAACTAAGTTGGCGATGTTTCTAAGCGAAACATGACGAATAACTTAGACTTATTATATGGCAGAGTAGAACTCTACTTGCATATAATAGAGTTGAACTAAGTTGGTGATGTTTCTAAGCGAAACATGACGAATAACTTAGACTTATCATATGACAGAGTAGAACTCTACTTGCATATAATAGAGTTGAACTAAATTGGCGATGTTTCTAAGCAAAACATGACGAATAACTTAGACTTATTATATGGCAGAATTGAATTATACTTGCATATAATAGAGTTGAACTAAGTTGGGTTAACCTGGACTTGTCATATCGGCAGAGTCATACTCAGATTGGAACTAAGTACATGCCAGTCAGATTAACAAAAGACACAGAGGTTGGTAACCTCGGCCAGATTTTGTTTTAATCTGACCTCAGCGACAAGGTCCAAAACCCCAGGCTTAATGAGAACCCAAGTGGAACTTAGGTTCACATTAGGGGGCAGAGGGCTGGAGAGTGATGCTTGGGAATTGGGTTAACATTTGTTGAAATTTTTAAGAAAAGTTTACAAGTTGAAGTTAACCCAAGGATATGTTGCTATAATAGAAGATAGAGGTCTTGAGCGAAGTAGCAAGTTGTAAATAGCACTTGTGAAAATATTTTCAAGTGTTAGGCCAAAACCAAAATAAACTGTCAGTGGGACTGGCCGAAATATTCCACACCGAGAAGATTACACAGTCAAGGTGTATGCTGAAGACATGAAAATTATTCTAGGTATAAAGAGTCATACAAGAGTAAAAGAGGACAAACATGCAAGCATTCAAAAGAAGAAGTTGTATTTACATTTAGAGAAAGGGCACCTCGGCCTGCAAAAGTAGAACGTGGGCCAAATTAAAGCTTACATTGTTTTAGAAAGAAAGAAAAAAGTACAAGGTACAGAAAAAAGAGAAAAACATAAGCGAAACTACTCGGCGTCAGCTGCGAACTATGTCTTGACCCTAGAAGACAGTTGTGAAGACTTCTCGGTAGCCTTCTCAGCCTCGAGCTCAGCATCGATCTCCTGTAGAGTTTGATCGAGGCTCTTCTCGGCGATCGGCACCTCGAAGTTTGTCTTCTGGGAGGAGGCATCCTTCGAGACCTCGTTTTCCTCATCCTGAGCCAAGTCCACGACTTGCTCATTCAGAGTAGGGGACTTGGACCCAACAGCTTCATTTTTCTTCCTTACCAAAGCTTCCTCCTCGGACTCAGAATCGTCTTCGAATTGGCTTGGAGTAGGGGGGAATGGCAAGGGAAGGTCGCCAGCATTTTTGAGAGGGGAGTCCTCGGGGACATAAAGCTTTTTGAGGGCAACCATCCAACCAAGGGTGAAACCCTTGTTACATGCTTGCCTCACCTACTTTTTGTAGTCCTTCTTGACGTCGGCCGCCCCCTCGGCATACGCTTTCTCATTGGCGGCCTTGATCTCGGCCTCTTTTGTGGCCAAGGCATTTTGAAGTTCTTTTTGGGCCTCAACCATCTTCGCCTTGGCCTCTTTCTTTTCGGCCGCAAGGACCTTGGCAATGGCCTCTACAGCGTCAGCTTTTTCCTCGGCCTCGTCTTGAGCCTTCTTGGCTGCGTCGGCCTGCTTTGCCAAGGCCTTCACCCTTGCCTCGGCCTTTTTGATGGTTTTCTGTAAACCAGCGACCTCGCTGATCTTGTCGGCCAACTCTTTCCTCATTTCGAAGGCGTGCATTGCGAAAGAGTGGCCGTGCTGGATTGCCTGAAAGAAAAATGGACAGAGCAAAAGTTAGTAATTTTTTTTCTAAGTATGGAAAAATAGAGAAAGAGAAATACTAGGTGTAAGGGACCTACTTGAACAGAATGCTGTAGCATCAAAGCAAAGTTTTCGTAGTTGCTCATCTCGGCGTTACGATTGAGATCGTTCGGCAGAAGCAAAACCGTAGAGAGGGCAACGCCGACCTCAAGATCAGTCGCGCTGTCACCAACTCTGACCGGCTTGTCCTCTATGGTGATGGGAGGGGCCTAGGGGGCATCTGATTTCATGGACCCCAAGGTTATGGCCGATTCGGCCCTTGGCCTCTTCGACCGAGTTGATTGGGATGGTTCGACTTCGGCGTGCCTTTTCTCGGCAGCGGAGGAGGTCTTTTCGCACCCGGCCAATTTTGAAATTGGCAAGGTGCCCTCAGTATCAATCTGAGTCACCGTTGCCTTGGGTTGAGCTTTCTTTAGCCTTTTCTGTTTCGATTTTGGTTGAGGCTGAGATGGTGCTGGTTATTCAGTAACAGTATCAGGGATATCGGCCAGAAGATCTTCTGCAACTACTTTCTTGCCACCCATCTCGACAGCGATTGCAGTGCGGCATCGGCGTTTGCGTTGGGATGGAGGGATTAGATATGAAGCTGAGGTTGATAGTTGCTCAACTAGATCGGAAGTCGATCCCTGATCTGGCCGAGATGATGAGGTTGCTGGAGGAGTTGTGGCGGAAGGAGGAGATTTGCTCTTCTTCCTCGAGACGTCGGGCAAAACAGACTTGTAGGTTGGGATGTAGTTGAGCCGTAGGGGAGCTCTTCGCTTCTGAACTGGCAGGTCCAACAGCTTCTTCAAGTCCTTGCTAGGGAAGAAGGACTTACGGAAGTCTTTTGCCAGCTGCGGAAGAGCTGCAAGAAAAATAGACGTTAGAACGTATGGAAAAGAACAAAGTATTAAAGACTTGAAAAACAAGTGAGTGTAAGACTTAGCTCTTACCATTATCCTCTATGAATACTGTCCGGCTAAGAGGGTAGAGGTGAAGGTCCTCATCTGGAGCGAACTCCCAGTTGCCCGAGGCAATGAAGTAATCGTCCCCAGCTCCCTTGTTGGAGTCTGGGAGCTCGGCAACAAGTTTATATTCGGTGGACCTCGGTTTGAGGTAGTAGATGTAGCCTTTTTCTAACTTGAGGCCACACATGGTGTAGCAGTATTGGATGTCGGCTAAGGTTACCCTAGCGTTCTCTTTTTTGGCTAAGGCTATTATGCTATTGATAACTCTGTAAGAGTTGATGGCGAGCTGCATTGGATTCAATTTGTAGTAATGGAAGATTTCTCGGAAAAGGATGTTGAGAGGGAGCCTAAGTCCACACTCTATGAAAGCTACAACTGGGAAGGACATATAGTCGACTGTGGGCATGATGGAGTCATTCTCCCCAGCCAACCTGAGATGGACGTCGGCCGGGATATCAAACTCCTGCCTAAAGAATTCTAACTTAGTTGGGGTATTTACCCTATACCTCCACATGTCCATGATGTCGGCCTGGGGGAAGGTGCTGGATTTCAGAAGGAAATGTTTTTGTGAGGGTTTGAAGGATCTCGGCTAAAACCTATATGTGTGCTGGAGTAAGAATTTGTGTGGATCTAAGGGGAAGTCGTTTCAGTTTTTCCTAAGATTCGCAAGTTCTACGACAAATCCCAAACCTAAGTCTTGGCAGATGAAGATTGAAGGCAAGAATCTGGAGAAAAACACAAAAAAAGAAACAAAAACAAAGATTCAGAATCAAGAATGATGATACTCTATTAAGAACACTGTGACAGAGTGTGCAAGGGTGCAAGGCCAAGAACAGTGGCGAAATGAACAAATATGTGAGCAATGTATACTCGAGAATGGATTAGGCAGAAACCAAATCATCAGATAAACATGCTCAAATGCATGATTAGGTTCATACGCATAGATTTGTGAGACATAAGCAAATAAAGCAGTGGAGTATTCTTTGAAGTAAACGACAAACTGAAATAAAGGGAAAAAAACAACTCACCAAAAAAAGATAAAGCCGGCGTTGAGTACGCCGGAGTGAGATGGTGGCGGCGATCGAAGAAAGGCAGCAAAAGTTTCACTAGAGGAGATGAACGGAGGAGTTGCAGAGCTTGAAAGCTTGGAACAATAAAGGATTCAAGAGAGAAAGTTTGAACGCGAACAAAGAAGCAAAAGTGAAAAGACGGAGAGAGAGAGAGAGAGAGAGAGAGAGAGAGAGAGAGAGAGAGAGAGAGAGAGAGAGAGAGTTCATTTTGATCAAACGCTTGAAGTGGCGGCAAAATGGCAATTATGGTGCCTAGGACGACGTGCTTGTCAGACGGTGCATGTAGACGTGAGGCGACTTAATGACGCGTGTCAGGTACGGCTCAGTGGGGGAAAGTCGCGTGGAAGAAACGGTTAAAATATTGTGCGTGACAGCTCACACACGTGATAAGACTTTTGGAGTTCTTGAATTACTAAAGCAAATACCTCGGCTACGGTAGCGATCTCGGCTCAATGAACTTGAATGGACTCTGAAGTGTTTTTCACATGGAGCCGGTATGTGCCAACCTCGGTAATGAAAGGTAGAGCAAGGTTAGCAGACGTAATATAAGTTCAAATGATATAGGTTCCATCACCTTAGGATGCCGAGGTAATAGAACCTAGGGGGCAGTTGTGGGGATATAATTTTTGAGTGACAACATGTGGCCGAGGTGACACCAAAGTGTCAGCCGAGGTTCCACGTGTCCTGATCATGACGCTGATGTAATATCGGCCAGGCCGAGGTTATCTCCGAAGATACCAGAATTCGGGATAAGCGGATAAGGAACAAGAGTCCTAGAATGAGAGAAGACTTCAGTTTGGATAAAGATAAGACTCTTAGGGAGTTTATCTTAATCCTACTGGGAGTCCAAGATTAACAGTAATCCTAAGTCCATTGAAGCTAGGCTTCTATTGGGATTAGGTTAGTGCTGGCTATAAAAGAGAGGCACCCTCGTTGGTCTAAGGTACGCTTTTTATATTCTGAATAGTGAGTTAAGCACTTTTGCTATCTTTGAGAGATAACTGACTTGATCGTCGGAGTGCCCCCGGGTGGACGAACCAATGCCGGAATCTCGTCTTTCTGTTACAGGTCATTCAGGCGCCATCTATTCTGCCAGTGCTCTCTAGTTGAATACTTGTTTGGCAGTGTGGTCAGAAATCAACTCACACATTTACAATTATTTTTTGGGCCGGACTTGGACAGATGTAGAGGCTTGATGTTATGGTCAAGTCGGGTTTAGATGGATACAAAATTCCTTATTATGTAGTATCGACCTGTCCAACGAATGCCTACCCCTACAAAAGTATGATGCCTTTCTAATTTGTAAACAATTGTTACATAGAGATTCAATCTTTCAATATTTTACTTGGTTTTCTTGTAAGTTACGTTCTATGTTCCTTGTCCTTTTTGAACTATTCACTAATCTATACATTAATGTTGTGGTTGGTTAGAAAATTTAAAAAAAGAATTTAGAAAGAAAAAGAAAAAATAAGGGTGAAATGTGAATAAAATATACATATATTTCATTTAGTTTCACACACATTTTTTATTTTTCTTTTCAAATCTCTCAATCAAATACAGCGTAAGTAAAATATTTATTTTTTGGCTTTTATAGAAGAGTTTAGTGGTTTTTTGGGAATATAAATATAAAAAATATAAAACACAGCCGAATAATAATTTCTTCAAACATGGTATCTGTAAAGCACACCAACATATCTTCATCTGTATTGATATATAAACATATTTATAGTTAGAAATTAATTTTCTTTAAGTATCTATAACCTACCTTAAAAATAACGTGACATTTCTTGTGTAGCATTAGATTAATTATATAATTTTAATGATAAATACAATAATACTTTGCATACTTGTTATAGATATAGAATGAAACTTTAAAATAATGAGATCGAACCATGTGAAATTTGGTCCATGTAGAGTCTTATCTTTTTTATGTGAACATTTTATGAAAAAAAAATTAATTTTGATTTACATATATATGTCTTACACATCTATATCCGACTTTTTAAAAAAATTTCGTATAATGTATCCATTTCATGGGGTACTCATATTCGATATCCATGCTTCATAAATGTGTTTGAATTATGAATTTAAGTAAAAATTAAAAAAAAATGTGAAAATGTGAGAACAATATAAACAAAATATAATATATATTTTTTCATTGCATGACAAATATGGTTCTCGAATCTAGCTTTAAGAAATTATATTGTATTACTATTTGTACTTGTTGCCAATGACTGTCGAGTCCTCCCCCGTTACAAATGTGGACTTAGACCACCTCTTGCTGGCCCACAACTCAAGTGTGTTAAACATGGGTTTTGGTCCAAAGCAATGGAGATACAGAGTGCAATTTGGGTGGAACTTTTGAGTTTTCTGTTCAAAATTTTAATCATCTTTACTTATTACTGATTTATAATTCCCTCAAAATTCTAATATGATTTTTGCGAGCTAGCCTTCAATGACATTTTAGTTGGCATTAGAAAAGAGTTTAGTGGGTTTCAGAACGTACTTCACGTCTTTTGAAAAAATAGAAATTGACAATAGAAAATGAAAATAAAACTAAATAGACAAGTCTTCTGATAAAAAATCTTGACACCGACTCTTCTCTTCAATTTTTGTAACCTTCTTTTAATAGGCTAAACAACTCTTTGATTCACATTTATATTTAAAACTTTAATTAGAATATGGTTAAGACGAGAGAGAGGCCGGACTTGGATAAATAAATGAATCCAAACAACTTGAAAACAAGTCATATTCTTCCATATCATATCTCTCCATGGATGCACATAGGAAAACAACACATACACTAACATGGACACAAGTAGTTCATTTATGAATCATATGTAAGAATAATCTTCTGTGTAAAATAAATAACTTGAAACAAAATCAAACAAATAAAAATAAATCACCTACAGAATTTATTTACCGATGTGAATAAGTAGAAAAATGATCAAGTCGAGTATGCGACATTTTGTCTTTAAGACAGATTCGCCTCGCTACGGTGCTTATGAATAAATGACATCTATCTTCCAGGATACAATGATGTTTCATAGATTGTATTAGCACTAAAAACGATCTATTTCGGCGAACATGAACCTGTGTTCTATACTCTCAAATATTTCTCTAAAAACTAGAATGAAGAATAATATAAAGAGAGAGCAAAATCGGGAAGACATGAATTTTCTGGATTGAGAATTGACTAACTGCTGTAAATGATGTAGTATTTATAGGCAGATAGGTGATCAATGGATAGATCCAAATAGATCTCATTTTGAAATGAACAGGTGCAATTTTGAATTGAATAGATCTGCAATAGTTTGAATCTATACAACTGCTAGCAGTTTTAAAACTGTTACAAATAGTTTAATCTGTTGGAAACTTTCGGACTGGAGGAGGCAACTCTTGGACAGAAAATTAAATTCAAATTTGGCGTAAAAATTTGAATTAATTTCGTTTAGAAAAAAATAATTTTTCCTGCAAGAACTTCTGCAAAAAAATTTAAATAAATTTCCAAAAAATTAATATGAGAACTGACCCGACCCACAACCCACACCCGTGCCCGGTACGGCTCGGCTGGGCGAACGGACAGCGGCTCGCGTGTGATGGTTTGGGCTAAGGTTCACTTTGTCCATAACTCCTCTCTTCTACAAATTTGGGGTGCCCCTTAGGGCCCAACTCAAGTTTGTCCACCTAGAGTTTATATACATACACAAGCTCTCTTAAAGTTTTAATGTGGGACAAGCCTTATAAGTAAACCCACATTTTATTCTTTAATTGTCCATTCTACAAATCCGAAAACGACATCAACTTCCTATTCACTTATAAATGGTTTTGACGAACTGTCTTCACTGTGTGACTTGCCATGTAACAAGGAACACGTCACCTCTTTGGACCCACCCCAAAAGACGTGTGGGACTTACTCAAATTTAGACTCAAAGTTGGCCCAAAATAAGCCTATAAAATCATATTTTTCCAACAATCCCCTACATGAATGGAATTTGACGGAGAGAAAATGCAACAACATGATCTAATTACAGAGAGTACAAAAATTGAAAATATTCTGCAAATGATAAGTAGCTTTTGGCTTTGAATCTTCCCTTGTGAGAGACTATTGGATTTACTAGCTAACCAGTGAATATGATGTCTTGAACTGTTCAGCTATTTGTGTAACCAAGACAATATAACTCATACAGTATATTACCAAACATAGTTTAGTTCTCACTATTGTGTTCATTTTGGCCTTGAACAACCTAGTCTTTCATGAGTGCTCTAGAGAATTGTAACTCTTCACAAATCTCATAGAACCGGCCCAGTTCGTACTCATATAGGTGATTCTTGTGAAGAGTATCCTGCCATACTCCACTAGGTATTCCTAGATATAAGAATCATTAAAAATATTACTTAATCTAAACCGCTGCAGACATAATTATTTCATTATAGAAATGGGTAGAAGTTTGACTCCCTAGTGATCCTTATGAGTCATACACAACTTGGTTGTTCCTTTGAACCTAGATCTTGGGATCTCTTATCAACTAGGTTGGGTTGCCGTTGTGGTAACTCTTATTTAATAGGCTTAAGTCCCATTCCCCTCGATGAATTTTCAACTATGTTGTTTTTAGACTTCACATATTCAATGGAAATAATTCCATTAGAGAGTAGTTGTCTCGCGGTGTTATGTCGACAATGAATGTGTTGTGACTTACTATTATACATATGATTCTGTGCTCTACCAATTGCTAGTTGACTATCACAATGTATGCATATAGCAGGCATCGGTTTTGGCCATATTGGAATATCTTCAAGGAAATGACGAAGCCATTCTGCTTCTTCCCTAGTTTTATCTAAAACTATGAATTCTGATTCCATGGTAGACCTAGCAATGTAAGTCTGTTTTGAATATTTCCAAGATACAGTCGCCCCACCAAGAGTAAAGACATATCCACTGGTGGACTTTGAGTCTCTAGTATCCGATATCCAGTTTGCATCACAGTATCCTTCAAGTATTGCTGGATATCTTGTATAATTTAGCCCAATGTTATAAATAAATTGGAGATATCTTAGAACCCTTACAATTGCTTTCTAGTGTTCTACTCATGGATTACTCGTATATCTATTTAATTTACTTACTGCATAAGCTATATCTGGGCGAGTGCAGTTCATCAAGTACATTAAGCTTCCAATAATTTAGGCATATTCTAATTGAGAAATACTTTTTTTTATACATTTTTAGAAAGAAACAAATTAACATCCACAGGTGTTCTAGAAAGATGATCATCATCATTGCTAAATTTGTCAATTATTTTCTCAATGTAATAAGATTGTGACAAAGCATAACCTTCTAATGTTTTGGTAATTTTCATACCAAGAATTACATCAGCAGTCCCCATGTCTTTCATGTCAAAATGTTTATTCAACATTTTCTTGATAGTTTTAATCATGTCATTATTATTACCTATGATAAGCATATCATCCACATAAAGACATACTATTACATAACCTTTGTCTGTGTTTTTTATATAAACACATTTGTCACATTCATTAATTTTAATTCCATTTGACCTCATTGCCTTGTCAAATTTTTCATGTTATTGCTTTGACGTTTGTTTTAAACCATATAATGATTAACCAATTTACACACTTTCTTTTCTTTTCTTAGAACAGAAAAACCTTCTGCTTGTTCTATGTAAATTTCTTTATTTAACTCACCATTTAAGAAAGCGATTTTCACATCCATTTGATGAATTTCTAGATTATATAAAGATGCAATAGCAATTAGCATTTTAATGGATGTTATTCTAGTAACTGGTAAGTATGTGTCAAAATAATCAAGACATTCTTTTTGTCTAAAACCTTTGACCATAAGTCTTGCCTTGTATTTGTCAATTGATCCATCTGCTTTCATTTTTCTCTTGAAAATCCACTTGTACCCAAGAGGTTTACAACTTGGTGGTAGATCCATCAATTCCCAAGTGTGATTTTGCAAGATGGATTCAACTTCACTATTTACAGCTTCTTTCCATAAAGGAGTCTCAGGACTGGACATAGCTTCTTTGAAAGTTAAAGGCTTATTTTCTAACAAAAAAGTTAGAAAATCTAGACCAAAAGATTCTGAGGTTCTAGCACGTTTACTATGCCTAGGTTCATCTTCCTCATTTTGATCTGTCTCTTTGTTCTTGATCTTGTTCTTGATCATGACTAGTAATAGCATCATAAGATCTTTTATTAGTACTAGTCTCTTGTCCAGTTTTATTCAAAAACACATGTTCAAAGAATGTTGCATTTCGAGATTCAATAATAGTATTTACATGCATTTCGGAATGTTCTGACTTATGAATCAAAAACCGATATGCACTACTGTTCATAGCATAACCAATGAATATGCAATCAACAGTTTTAGAACCTATCTTAGTCTTTTTAGGATTAGGAATAGCCACTTTAGCCAAACACCCCCACACTTTTAAGTATTTGTAAGATGGTACTCTTCTATGCCACATTTCATAAGGTGCTTAATTAATTTTCTTTTAGAATACTTTATTAAGTATATAATTAGCAGAAAGTATTGCTTTCCCTCCATAAGTTCTGAGGTAATCCAAAACTTATTAACATGGCATTTATCATTTTTTTTTTAAAGTTCTATTTTTCCTTTCAACAATTCCATTTTGCTGAGGTGAGTAAGGAGCGGTGGTTTAATGAATTATTCCATATTTTTTTACAAAACTCACCAAAATGTGATTCATATTCACCACCTCTATCACTTCTTAGTTTTTTTTAAAATTTTCTTACCAAGTTGATTTTCAATTTCATTCTTATATTGAATGAAAGTTTCCAAAACTTCATCATTGGTTCGAATTAAATAAATATAACTATATCTAGTATAGTCATCTATAAAAGTGATAACATATTTTTTTCCCACCTCTAGTTTGAATTGATTTAAAATCGCAAATGTCACTATGAATTAATTCAAGTGGTTCCGTACTTCTTTCAATTATATAAAAATGAGTTTTGGATAATTTTGTCTCAATACAAATTTGACATTTATGATTTGAATCAATGTCAAATTTAGGTAAACATTGCATATTAATTAATCTATGCAAAGATCCATAGTTAACATGTCCTAGTCTACTATGCCACAAATTTGAAGATTCAAGCAAGTAAGAAGAAGATGTATTTTTATTAATAACAGAGGGTACAATAATCATTACATGCATTTTGAAAAGGCCATCGAACATGTAACCTTTTCCTACATACATCCCATTTTTGGTAAGTACAAATTTGTCACTTTCAAAAACTAGCCTAAACCCATTTTTACTTAACAGAGATTTGGAGACTAAATTCTTGCGAATGTCCGGTACATGTAGCACATTGTTGGGAGTGAGTTCCTTTTCAAATGTCATCTTCAGAATAATCTTTCATTGTCCTTCAACTTTAGAAGTCGAAGAGTTGCCTATAAAAAGTTGTTCACCGTTGTCCACCCTTGTCCACTATAAAATAAGATGTGAACATTTTTTTTGTCAGCACATATGTGGCGAGTAGCACCAGTGTCCACCTATCATTCTTTAGAATTTCTGACAAGGTTTATCTGGGAAATAACTGCAGAAAGATTTAAGTCATCTACACCATTGAAAATTTTGTCCACTTCAGTCATATTAGCTTGAGCAGGCTTCTTGCTTGATCTTTCTTTGCCTTTGCGTTTGCTCAGACAATCTTTGACCCGATG
This sequence comes from Camellia granthamiana, assembly GCA_036172215.1. Taxonomy (NCBI): domain Eukaryota; kingdom Viridiplantae; phylum Streptophyta; class Magnoliopsida; order Ericales; family Theaceae; genus Camellia; species Camellia granthamiana. Next base: position 20,854,830 of record CM069916.1, on the reverse strand, counting down.
TCCCTCTTTGTCACAGATGTAACACTTGCCATTAAACTTGTACTTCTTAGTTTTCCCTCCTTTAGAACCTTGTGCGGAACTTTCTCCAGAATACTTTTGTTTATTTGCTTTTAGAGCATGTTTCACCACATTTGCCTTAGACTACATTGGATGCTTACCAGTCTGCTTTTCAGAATTGCGGTTGTCCTCCTCAATCCTCAAATACACAATCAATTCCTCCAAAGTCATTTCTTTGCACTTATGTTTGAGGTAGTTCTTGAATTCCTTCCAGCCTTGTGGTAATTTTTCAATTAAGGCAGCAACTTAGAAGGATTCACTGAAAGACATGCCTTATGTATGAATGTCATGTAGAATGAGTTGGAGATCTTGAACTTGGCTAATCATGGTCTTAGAATCAACCATCAAAAAATTTAAGAATTTGCCAACCACAAATTTCTTTGAGCCAGCATCTTCTGTTTTGTACTTTTTCTCTAAAGACTCCCAAAGTTCTTTTGCCGTCTTGATAGGGCTGTAGACGTTGTACAATGTGTTATCAAGCCCGTTCAAAATATAGTTCTGGCAAAGGAAATCAACATGTTTCCAAGCATCGAGCGCATCAACCACTTGCCAGTCGGTTTCATCCTCTTTCAGAGTAGGAGGATTTTCACGGAGAAAATGAGCCAGGTTTAGAGTAGTAAGATAGAATAGTATTTTCTATTGTCATCTTTTAAAATCAGATCCTAAGAACTATCATACTCACAGTGGTGTGTGTGTGTAAATTAAATGTATAAATTAAATAAACAATAAAATAAAATAATTCAGGAAAATAATTATATAAATTATTTTCTAAATTAAAAGCTTATAGAAATTAATGTCGAGGCTTGTGTTGGACACAATCTCCTTAAAGTAGATTTCGCCCTTGCTCCAGTGCTTCGAGTTTTAACCAGCGTCTACTTCTTAAGATGTAACGACTAACACTTTGATTTTACAGCACTATAAAATCAAGTCTGGCGAACCAAACGTTGCTGTAACTATTTCTCTTTCTTTTCCTAAAAATAAATGCAGAAACAGATGCAGGAGCAAAGAAGGACGAACAGAAGAAGAAAGGGAAACTGAACAGGTGCTAACAGATAGGCAACTGTTCAGATAGATTTCAACAGATAGAAAATCTCTTTGGACTGTTTGGACAATTACAAATCTGTCCAGGAAAGGATTCAATAGGTTCAAACCTGTTCGGGTGGGTTAGGATCTGTTTGGGTGAATGAACAAACTTGGAGCAATTTATTTTGAATTTTGAAACCAAAATTAAAAATAAATAAATAAATTATAAATGTTTTTGGCCCAAAAAGATAAGTATTGGGCCCAAAAAGATAAGTATTGGGCTGGACAAGCCCAACCCAACCTCACACTACGTACCTGTGCCCAAGCCCAGGCCTAGGATGCCCACCCAACCGGACGGATGGCAGCAGCGGTGGCGCTCATGTGTGGTTTTTGTTTTGGGTCCAATGGGTCTAGCCCACTTCACCCATAACCTCACCATTCTATGAACTTGGGTATCCCTTGGGGCCCATCTCAAGTATCCCAAGCTAAGGTATATAAACACACACAAACCCATAAGCCTTTCCAATGTGGGACAAACACATTTCACAAATGTGTAAGAAACCCACTTAATTAAAACTATTTCCATGAACCCGAAAACGCACATTGAATTCTCATTCATCCGGAAATGATTTTGAGCAACCAAATATATGGTTTTATTTACTACGTGGCATTAAACATGAACCCAATTAGAAGCGTTAAAAATAACGCTTGGGTCCCACCTTAATTAACACTCAAAGTTAGCAAAAAATAAGGTTTTTTTTTTTTTTCAAAAGTTTCAAAAGCCATTTTCCAACTATCCCCCACATGAATGTAATTCATGATAAAGGAAATGCAACAAAATGTAGACAAAGAAAGAGTACATTAATAAGATACACCACATCGAGATAGGTAACTTTTGGTTTTGAACCTCCTCTAGTGAAAGTTTATCGGACTTACTGGCTAACTAGTGAACGCGATGCCTTGAACTGTTTAACTGTTTGTGTAAGCCAAGACAATAGACTACACATAGTGTATCCGCAGACACAGTTTGGTTCTTACGGTTGTGTTCATTTTGGCTTTGAACAACGCTTGGTAATTCATGAGTGCTCTAGAGAATTTAGCCTTCTCAATTCTCACAAAACTGGCCCAGTTCACAATCATATTGGTGACTTCTTATTAAAAGTATCCTGCTATACCCCACTTGGATGTCCAAGCTATAAGAATCATTAAAAGCAAAGCTTATCCTACTAACACTGCAGGTATAACTTTTCTTATCATAGAAATAGGTAGGAGAAAACCTCCTTAGTGATACGTGAAGTCATCCATAATTCGGTTGTCCCTTTGAACCTAGATCTTGGGTCTCCAATCAACTAGGTTGGGTTGCCATTATGGCGACTTTTAAGTAATAGGCTTTAATTTCATTCCCCTCGATAAATAGTACACTTGCTCTCTTTCTAGCCCTTTAGTCAATGGATCCACAATATTCTCTTTTGACTTTACATATTCTATGGAAATTATTCCATGTGAAAGCAAATGCCTAACGGTATTACGTCTTCGACGAATGTGTTGAGACTTACCGTTATACATATGATTCTTTGCCCGTTCTATTGTTGCTTCACTATCACAGTGAATGCATAAGTTGGCACAGGTTTAGGCCACATTAGAATGTCTTCTAAGAAATTATGAAGCCATTCTACTTCTTCTCCTATTTTATCTAATGCGATAAACTCAGATTCTATTGTCGACCTAGCTATGCATGTCTGCTTGGAAGATTTCCAAGAGATTGTAGCACCTCCTAGGGTAAAGACGTATCCACTAGTGAATTTTGAGTCTTTAGTATCCAATATCCAATTTGTATCACTGTATCCCTCGAGTACTGCTGGATATTTGGTATAATGAAGGCCATAATTCTGTGTATGTCTTAAATATCTAAGTACGCTAATTATCGCTTTCCAATGTTCGGATTCTAGATTACTTGTGTACCTACTCAATTTGCTTACAACATAGGCTATATCTGGCCTAGTGCAATTCATTAAGTACATCAAGCTTCCAATTATCCGAGAGTACTCTAATTGTGATATGCCTGCACTTATATTTTTTGACAAATGAAGACTAATGTCAACAGGTGTTTTAGCAGGACGGTCGTCATGCTTTCCAATTTTTCCAGAATCTTCTCAACATAGTGAGACTAAGATAAACCATATCCTTTAGATGTTCTACTAATTTTTATTCCTAGAATTACATCTGCTACTCCCAGATCTTTCATGTCAAACTTTTTTTTCAACATTTTCTTTGTGGATTCAATCATGTCATTATTACTTCCAATAATGAGCATGTCATCCATATAAAGACAAACTGTAATGCCCCAAAAAATATTGACATCTGATATATCTAGATTAACACATAGACATAATCGAAATCTCATTACTTCTCATTATTACGTACAAGAACATTGAATAATATAGACATTTCAATACTCAACATTCATACTAAATCACCATTTTTCTATTAACGATATCCAACATGAGATTTCACAAAAAAGTGACCACTTGCATTAATACATTCATCATCCTTGAGATATGAATTTATAGCATGTGATAATAACAAGTTAAAGCAACAAAATGCAAATTAATGCCTTAACGGCTACAAGTTCCAAAACTTTGCCCGGTTACAACAAAGTGGTTTTCAAACGCATACATAGATAGCCCTTGGCTTGCAAGGGAAACAAAACTAATAAATAATTGAGCCTTGTGCTCCAAAAGATCCTCCACGCATTCACTTCGGCGGAGGCACACAACAATCACCTAAAAAATGGTTTCCACTAAGGGATGAGCATAAAGCCCAGCAGAGATAATCTAAATAAAGTACACGCAGTTTAACAATGTTATGAGGTGCAATTCATATGAGATGCCAATGCCAAAATCAGAGGTTTTCTCATTTTGAAATTCTTATGTCATGCACTAGTTCAAAAACATAATCAATTCAATCATCTGTTTGACAGAACAAGGGGCGGTAAATACGATACTGGAAATCCCTAGGCTGGTGTCTGCAAGTAGGCATAACTAGTACTACCAATCTCCACTTTACCGGCTCATAATCGGAAGGCATGTGGCACCTACCCCGCGCGTGTTTTCGGTCTTTCACCCTGAACACTCGGGCCAACTTAAACAATACTAATCTACACCTCCTATCCTAATTTACCAAACGTATTTACCCCATAACTCAACACATTTCAAATCTTCTTAATGAATCAATTTAAAAATCAATTTCTCAAATCTAATGCAAGAATTAAGTCATGAGATTATGCAATGTTCAATGTCATGCATGAATTTGCAAATATTTCAAATGCAATTTCTACAATAATCAATATAACCCTCTACGGTTGCCCAAACAATTATCACTATACAAAATATAAATTTTAAGAGACAAATATCACTCATCATCTCATATTTTCAATCATTTCAACATAAGAGTAACAATCACTTGTTCAATCTCCTCTTTTCCAACTTAATCAAGAATTATAATATTCTTCCAAAAATTTCATCAATTATCCCTTTTATTCAAACTCAAGAATTCACCAAGAATTTTCATAATGCCAAAAAAAAAAAAAAAAAAAAAAAAAAAAAAAAAACAATTAACATAAGTTTCTTTTAACATTTCTCAATACCACAATGTGATAAATATTTTTCATCTTTTTCAAGAGTTCAATAGTTTTAAATTAAACAATTTCTAAAAGGAATCTCAATAGTTTCCAATATTCTCAACAACATTCTCATCAATCTCACTTCCTTTGAACATCTACTTTCACATTCTCATTTGCTCAATAAACACATACTTTCAACACTCATAAATTTCTCATAAGTTAGCCAAACATCTAAATTTTTGACATTTCAAGTTCCTAGGGTTTTATCAAAATTTGGGAATTTCTCATTTAAAAAATAAATTTATCAAATTCTTGGATCCCACAACAACCACATTTAACAAGTTGAAAACTAATATATATATATATTTGAGAATCTTCCCCTTTTTGAACATTAAATATATTTTTAGTAAAGACCCTAATCTCTTATCAAAATAACACATAATAAAGTTAAAACACATACACAATATTTATAAAATCCCTTCCTCAAAAGCTTGAAAAGGAAACAAGCAAAACCCCCAATTTTTGACTTTGTTGGATTTCGATCTCCACTGGTCAAAATGCTCCTCTTGAGATGCTCATCAATTAAACCTTAAGAACTATAGGCAAAAAGTTTATAGATTTTGCTAGATCACGAAAAGAAATGAGGGTTTGTGGTGGTGTTTAGAAAAAGATGAGAGAAATAAGGGAGTAAATGGAGAGAGTAGAAAGAGAGAGAGAGAGAGAGAGAGAGAGAGAGAGACAGTGGTGAGTCTGATTCAAAACAAGAACGAAAAGAGTAAAGGAGATGGGAAAGGGAGTAGCCCCACGTGGGCTACTTTTCTATCATCATTATTATATTTTATTTTTATTATATTTAAATATCTATGAATCTATATATGTATATATATATTAATTAAAGGTATATTTCAACATCATTAATGACAAAAATGATATAATATTTTCTCACCACAAAATATATTTCGTTTGATGGTACACACCATAAATATTTGTAACTCTCTCAAGATTATAAAATAAATAATAATAATAACAACAACAATAATACATGGTTACAAATGGGTCATGATTCAATCGATTGGGTCCAAAATGAATGGAGTTTGATAATTTAAAATAAATTTCCAACTCAGATTAAAGTATAAATAAATTTTAAAAGACTTAAGGTGGTCCCCACCATTCACATAATTAAATATGAACCAAAATGCTTAAGTGTGGGCTAATCAAATAAGTCCCAAAAATTAAGTCCCAAAAATTAAATTTATATCTCATTTAATACTCAAGACCCAAGAATAAAAACTCAAAAAAATTTGTCAAATAGGCCTTACAAAGTCAAAATCAGCAAGTAATATAATTTGTTTTCACCAATTTAAATAGAATGGTTCACGACACCACAATAATAATAATAAGGGCAAAAATTCAATTTGATTCAACTTGTTACACAAACTATGACATAGCCTTTGTTTGTGCTTTTAACATAGACGCATTTGTCACATTCGTTTATCTTAAAACCATTCGAACGCATAGCATGATCAAATTTTTCATGCGATTGTTTCGGAGCTTGTTTTAATCCATAAAGGGATTTGACAAGTTTACAAACCTTTTTTTCTTGGCCGGGAACTTGAAACCCTTCCGGTTGTTCCATATAGATTTCCTCATCTAACTCGCCATTCAAAAAAGTTGTTTTAACATCCATTTGATGTATTTCTAGATTATACAAAGCTACAATCACAATCAACATACGAATAGATGTTATTCTTGTCACTGGTGAATAGGTGTCAAAATAATCAAGGCCTTCCTTCTGCCTGTATCCCTTAACAACAAGCCTAGCCTTGTATTTATCTATTGAACCATCTGTTTTCATTTTTCTCTTGAATATCCACTTATATCCAAGAGGTTTACACCCTGGTGGAAGATCCACCAGTTCCCAAGTATGATTTTGTAGTATTAATTCAAGTTCACTATTCACAGCCTCTCTCCACAACGGAGCTTCAGGACTTGACATTGCTTCCTTAAAGTTTTGAGGCTCATTTGCTAATAGGTATGTCAGAAAATCTGGACCAAATGATTTAGAGATCCTAGCCCTCCTGCTAAGTCTAGGTTAATCTGATTCATTATGATTGTGGTCTTCATTGCTACCCATAGCAGTATCAAAAGTTCTTTTATTTGAACTTGTCTCTTTAGTTTCCTTGCAAGGAAAAATGTGTTAAAAAAACGATGCATTCCTTAACTCAATAATAGTGTTTACATGCATATCTGGATTTTCAGATCTATGAACTAAAAATCTATATGCACTACTATTATTTGCATAACCAATGAACACACAATCAATAGTTTTTGGTCTTATCTTAGTCATTTTGGGACTAGAGACTGGCACCTTGGCTAAACACCCCCACACTTTGACGTAATTGTAGGTAGGTCGTCAACCTTTCCATGATTCATAAGGTGTTTTATTGAGTTTCTTGTGGGGTACCCTGTTAAGGATAAAGTTAGCAGACAAAATCGCCTCCCCCCCACAAGTTCTGAGGTAACCCTAAACTAATCAACATGGCATTCATCATCTCTTTAAGAGTTCGATTCTTTCTGTCAGCAACTCTATTTGATTGAGGAGAATATGGTGCAGTGGTTTGATGAATGATACCATGTTCAGAACAAAATTCTTCAAATGGTGCATCATGCTCACCACCTCTGTCATTCCTCACTATTTTAATAGTTTTGCCAAGTTGATTTTCAACCTCAAGTTTATATTGCCTAAAAGCTTCTACGGCTTCATCTTTACTTCTCAATAAGTAAACATAGGAATATCGAGTGTAGTCATCAATAAAAGTAATAAAGTACTTCTTACCTCCTCTAGTTTGAACAAATTTTAATCACAGATATCTGTGTGAATTAAACTTAGAGGTTCAGTATTTCTTTTTACTTTATTAAATGATGCCTTAGTGAGTTTTGCCTCAGTACAAATCTCACATTTATGATTAGGATCAAATTCTAAGTTTGGTAAACATTCTAAAGTTACAAGTTTACACAAAGAATTAAAATTAACATGTCCTAATCTACCATGCCATAAAAAAGAAGACTTATCAATATAAACAGAAGATGTGTTCTTATTATTAAAAGCCAAATTAGGTACAACAGTTATTACATTGAGCTTAAAAAGCCCATCACTTATGTAACCTCGCCCCACATACATTCCAATCTTGGAGAGTGCAACCTTGTTAGATTCAAAGACTAATTTAAACCCATTCTTGATCAACAATGACCTAGAAATCAAATTCTTGCGAATCTTTGGCATATGGAGTACATTGTTAAGAGGGAGTTCTTTCCCTGAGGTAATTTTCAGTAGGATCTTTCCTTGTCGTTCTACAGTTAATGTAAAGGAGTTTCTCATAAAAAGCTGTTCCCCACTTTCCACCACTTTGTAGGTTGTGAACATCTTCTTATCTGTAGAGATATGGCGGGTTGCTCAAGTATCCACCCACCACTCCATGGGATTGCCCACCAAGTTTGCTTAAGAGATTACTGCAGCAAGATTGATGCCTGCCATTTCATCGGAAAGATAAAAATCCTCAGCTATGTTGGCTTGTGTTGGCTTTTTGCTCGAACTCCCTCTGTTCTTGCGAATGTGACAATCCTTAGCGCGATGTCCATCTTTGTCGCACACAAAACACTTGCCTTTGAACCTTTTGTTGAACCCGTTGTTGATCCCTTTGATCTTATTAGTGGATCCTTGTTTGGGACCATTGCCATCATACTTCCACTTCTTGTTGTTGAACTTTGACCCATGTTCATGTTCCACAACATTGGCTTTAGCCTGCATGACATGGTTTCCTGACTTCTTGTCGGAACCACGGTTGTCCTTCTCAATTCTGAGCCGCACTATCAGTTCTTCCAATTTCATCTCCTTGCACTTATGCTTTAGATAATTCTTGAATTCTTTCCAAGATGGTGGCATTTCAATGATTGCCGTTACTTGGAAAGATTCATTGAGAACCATCTTTTCCGTATGTATGTCATGGAGAATTAATTAGAGATCTTGAACTTGGCTAATAACCGTCTTAGAATCCATCATTTTAAAATCCAAAAAACAGCAGACAACAAATTTCTTTGTACCGGCATCCTTTGTCTTATACTTATGATCTAGAAAATCTCACAGTTATTTAGCAGTGCTTTTGACACTATACACATTATACAGTGTATTGTCCAACCCATTGAAGATATAATTCCAACATAGAAAATCATCATGTTTCCATGCATCGACTACGACAACCACTTGCCGATCAGTTTCTCCCTCATTCAGTGTTGGAGCTTTTTTATAAGTGAAGCGAGCCAAATTCAATATGGTAAGATAAAACATCATTTTTTGTTGCCATCTTTTAAAATTATTGCCATTGAATTTTTCTGGCTTCTCCCCATGATTTATCGGTATTGCAGGAGTCATCACTGGTACAACAGGTGTGGGGGTTGAAGTAATAACAGTCTCAGTATTGTTAGTTGTCATATTTCTGACGAAATAAAAATGTACCAATCACAAATTTATTCACAAAAGAAATTACACACAAAATATACAGAAAAATATTTTGTAACAAAATTCCAATGATAAACAGAGTATTACTACTATATTATCAAAGAAATCATTAAACAGTATATTACTACTATTTAAGAAATTAAACAGTATATGATTACTATTTAATTTCTCGAAACAAAATATTCGTCTGTCTAACACAAATATAAAAAATAGAAATCTACTTTAAGATTGTTATACCCACAGTGATATGTGTGTGTAAATTAAATATATAAATTAAATAAATAATAAAATAAAATAATTCAGGAAAATAATTATATAATTATTTTCCAAATTAAACGCTTACAGAAATTAATGTCGAGGCTTGTGTTGGACACAATCTCCTTCAAGTAGATTTCACCCTCGCTCCGGTGCTTCGAGTTTTAACCGGCGTCTACTTCCTAGGATGCATCGACTAACACTTTGATTTTACAGCACTATAAAATCAAGTTTGGCAAACCAAACGATGCTGTAACTCTTTCTCTTTCTTTTCCTAAAAATAAATGCAAAAACAGATGCAAGAGCAAATGAGAACGAGCAGAAGAAGAAAGGGAAGAGGTCTGGAAAATTTTCGATGCCAGAAATGCTAGAATGACAGGCTTTATATAGGAGGAAGGATACTTGTTCTGAACAGGTGCCAACAGATAGGCAACTGTTCAGACAGATTTCAACAGATAGAAAATCTGTTTGGATTGTGACAGATCTGTCCAGGAAAGGATTCAACAGGTTCAAACCTGTTCGGGTGGGGTTAGGATTTATTTGGGTGAAGGAAAAAATTTGGACCAATTTATTTTGAATTTTGAAACCAAAATTAAAAATAAATAAATAAATTACAAATGTTTTTAGCCCAAAAAGATAAGTATTGGGTTGGACAAGCCCAATCTAACCTCACACCACGCACTCGTGTCCACGCCGTCCGGATGGCGGCGCGCAAGGTTTTTGTTTTGGGTCCAATGGGTCTAGCCCACTTCATCCATAACCTCATCTTTCCACAAACTTGGGTACTCCTTGGGGCCCATCTCAAGTATCCTAAGCTAAGGTATATAAACCCACACAAATCCATAAGCCTTTCCAATGTGGGACAAGCACATTTCACAAATGTGTAAGAAACCCACCTAAAGCCATTTTCACGAACCTGAAAATGCGCATTGAATTCTCATTCATCCAGAAATGGTTTTGAGCAATCAAATACACGGTTTTATTCATTACATGGCATTAAACATGAACCCAATTAGAAACATTAAAAATAACGCTTGGGTCCCACCTTAATTAATGCTCAAAGTTAGCAAAAAATAAGATTTTTTTTTTTTTTTCAAAAGTTTCAAAGGCCATTTTCCAACAAGAACTTCTCTGGCTTTTCACCATGATTGATTGGCACAGTCACAACAAGAGGAGGGGTTGCCACCGCATTAATACTTGTTTGAGCATTAGTTTCAGTAGCCATGAATTCTAAATTATAAAACAAAATTATAATTATAATTTTATACTACACAGAAAATTAAACCATAAACACAGGATTCAAATTCTGTAAAAATAAAAGAAACAAGAATTGTACCTTTTATTTCCAATTAATTTGAAAATAAATTTTATTTAAACAAATTAACTCCACACAGAAAATTATTTCTGTAACACTTCAAAAATTAAAATACTGAAAACATAATTTTAATTAATGAAAACTCAGAAAATATTTTTGAAAACCAAAATTAATTTCTGACCAACTTCACAAATAAATATTCTGAATTGTTAATGACTATCAGTATATTACTACTCGTTGTCAAAAAAAAAAAAAACAGTATATTACTACTATTTGTCAAACAGCATATTACTACTATTTGTATTTTCCAACCAGAATATTACTTTGTAAAACCACAGAAATAATTTCTGTAAGAAGAACAAAAGAAGAAAAAGAAACAAACGAAAAATTCTGTATAAACAGAATAATTCGAATATGTCTTAAGATTATTGGAACAATCCTCTGTGTAAAATAAATAACTTGAAACTAAATCAAACAAATAAAAATAAATTACTTGCAGAATTTATTTACCGATGTGAATAAGTACAAAAATGATCAAGTCGAATGTGTGACATTTAGTCCTTAAGACAGATTCGCCCCGCTACGGTGCTTATTGATATATGGCATCTATCTCCCAAGATACAATGATCTTTCACAGATTGTATTAGTACTAAAAATAATCTGTTTCGGTGAACTAGAACCTGTGTTCTATACTCTCAAATATTTTTCTAAAAACTAGAATGAAGAATAATGCAAAGAGAGAGCAAAACTAGGAAGACAAATGAATTTTCTGGATTGAGGATTTACTAACTACTGGAAATGATGTAGTATTTATAGGCAGATAGGTGATCAATGGACAGATCCAAACAGATCTCATTTTGAAATGAACAGGTGCAATTTTGAATTGAATAGATACAATTCAAATTTTAACAAATCTGTAGCAGTTTGAATCTGTACAACTGCTGGCAGTTTTAAAACTGTTACAAACAGTTTAATCTATTGGAAACTTTCGAACTGGAGGAGGCAACTCTTGGATAGAAAATTAAATTCAAATTAATTTGAATTAATTTCTTTCAAAAAAAATAATCTTTTCGACAAGAATTTTTGGAAAAAGTTAATATAAGAACCGACCCGACCCACAATAGGCGTGCTTGTGGTGGTTTGGGCTAAGGTTCACTTTGTTCATAACTTTTCCATTCTACAAACTTGGGATGCCCCTTGGGGCCCAACCCAAGTTTGTCCACCTAGAGCTTATATATATACACAAGCTTTTAAAATTTCAATGTGGGACAAGCCTTACAAGGAAATCTACATTTTATTTTTTAATTGTTCATTCAACGAACCCGAAAACGACGTCAACTTACCATTCACTTATAAATGGTTTTGACGAACCATCTTCACCATGTGGTAAGGAACACGTCACCTTTTTTGACCTATCCCAAAAAACGTGTGGGACCCATTCAAATTTGGACTTAAAGTTAGCTCAAAATAAGCCTATAAAATCATTTTTTTTCAACATCATATACTTTAATCAGAATGGGATTAAGATACGATAGGAGAGGACAACTGCCTAAGTAAATAAGAGTCATTTAATTTAATCCAATAATTAAAAAATCCAAACAAATTAAAAACAAGCCCCATACTTTCTATACCATGTTTGCATAGACACATGACTCACAATCAAAATGACAGCCTAATTACATTAAATTTTTATTATAGGCAATTAAAAAAATTATTTGAATACACAAAATCAGGTGTGTCAGTCGTAGTTTTCTTCTTTTGTGATTCTCACTTTATTTTCACTTTGTTTGGTGTACGTTTTGAGTTGGGCGGACTCTTGTAAATGCCGTTTGGCTTTCTTGAATGAAATATTTTCTTCAAAAAAAAAAAAAAAAAAAAAATCGTTCTAACTTCCAGAAATCTATTGGTATCGAACCTGTCAAATCGTTTACTGATAAGTCTAATTCAATCAAATTCCAATGACTCAATTGAAGTTGAAATTTCATCCGAAAATTGATTTTTGTTTAAGTACACAAAACTCAAGTTCTTCAATTGAAACAATCTTTGAGGAATAGAACCTGTTAAATTGTTCTATGACAAATCCAATCTAAACCAGATCGATGATTCAATTGGAGTTGGAATTTCACTCAACAATTAATTTTTGCTTAAATTCACATGAATTCAATTGAAATAGTTGATGAGGAATTGAAACCAGTCAAATTGTTGATTGAGAGATACAAGACTTGAAGATTCGATAGATTGGCAAAACTCTCCGGTATTTTGCCAATCAAGCTAGTCGTACCCATCCACAAAATTCAACTTTGCCCAACTCCGGCAGTATTCCCACGGTCAAAAACAGAGAGTTGTAAGCCATATCTAGACTCAACAGATTCGACAGGTTTCCAATTTCCACTGGAAACGTGCCGGTGAATTGGTTTCCGTAGAGGTACAAGTACTGTAGCTCCAGCAACCGGCATATGGCCAGGGGGTTATCACCGGAATATTCGCCGCTGGTGCAGTGAATATCCAGCCAGTCACACAGCGAGGATGTGGAGGTCCGCGACACTGTCCATGGAGGATTGCCCCAATGCTGTTTAAGATTGAGTAGGATAGTCCCGTCGGTGGCTGCCGGAGACTCTGAAATTACCTGAAAGGGCATTGTTAGAGTGAGGAACAAGTAAAAGAAAGAGAGTAGAAATTTTAAGAATGGTGAGGGCATTTTGGCAAATTAAGCTCTCCTAAATTCTTTTGTTAGCACTCTCCGAATATTAATTTTGCAAAGGCATGATTAGATTAAGAAGAACATGGTTCATTTATCTTTAAATTTTCCTATTATCTTAATCCGAAATTATTTGTTTCAAATCTACTCATGATGAAGCATAATCGATTTTTGACTTGACATTGCCTACATTATGGTAAAATTGCATACAGAAAAATAATTTCGTACAATTTATTTGACCAATTGGAAAGTGAAATAAAGCAAGAGCTCCATACTCTTCTTCGGAAATGCAAAAACAAATTAGAAGAGAGATGTGAATTATTGATATAAAATGTGGGGTTGACTAAATGAATGTCTATTGGTAATATATTTGATAGTGTCCAAAATTTTGTAGTCAATTTTGATGACTATAGCATTATTATTCAACAAAATAAGAAATATGGAAAAAGGAAGAAGAAAGATGTGGTGGGTTGTGAGGAGAAGAAATATTTGCATTGTGTAAAACATGGAAAAGATCATTATAAAACATGGAAAATTGAGTCAGTATGTTGTTTTGTTTCAAGTTCTACTTCTGATGTCTGGTGATGTAATTGCCTTCACCCCTATTCTCAGTCAATATATTAGTTCAAGTTTTTTGTCACGCTTTGCGCTGTTTTTCTAGGTTATCAGGATATTTGGCTTTGTATATCCTAGTTGATGATTTTGTAGCCTTTTTCAATAACTTTATTATTTGTTAATGAATTGATTGTCACAAGAAGTATAATATTGTAGGTTGTGAAATGTTGGGTGAAGCAATTAACCCGTCAGAGAGGTTACACAGATCAAATGGTAGAAGACGCAAATGCTGTCATATTTACTTTTGGGTCATACCGGCTGGCGGTAAGTATAGGATTGCAGTATGTTCTTTGTATGGTGTAGGAGCATTCTGTCTCCCCTATATATTTCTTCAGTGAACCTTACAATGGTTTGGAATTTTGGCTCATTCACGTTGCCAAAATTATTGGTACTGACAAAATTTGGAAGAGTTTCTGGAATAATTTAGATGAAAAATGATAAAGATAAAATTTTTGTAGAATGAAATTGCTCTTTGTTCATCTCCGAGGGGATGGTTCTGTCATTTGGTGGTTGAGAGTAATCACTGAGCTAGTCTTGTCAAAGAACTGTATGATATGTTGAATAGGAGCTTATGTGCTGGATGTGGCATTGACATTTGGAATTCCAGGTTGTCTTAGAGAAAAAATAAGTCATATTATCCATGTTCAAGTGTTTGATTGGGCTTGACAGACTTGTCTGCAGCAATTCTATGAGCAAGGGGGCACCCACATACACTACAAGAAAAGTAAAACAAAACATCTAAAACTCCTATATATATCTGTTCACTCAGAAGTCTCTACATAGTCCCTGCAGTAATTCAATGAGCAAAAACTGTACACGAATTTCTGACTTCTGTTGTTTGTAAGAAATATTTTGTTAATTTTCTTTGTCCTTTTTTGAATGTCATCTTTGGTTGGTGAGTGTATTTAGATTACAAGGGGATGTGGAAAAATGTTTTATGTTGACAGGTTTATGGGCCTGGGGGATGCTATGGCACATTTAGATATACCATACATCTAGTTATGAACTTATATGATTTTATATCATAACCAATACCATATTAGTCATAACCAATATCATATTAACTCATAACTTAATTATATTCAGTTATACATTTATACCATATTACCTCATAACCATTTACTAACTAAATTATTTAAATAATTTAACTCTCAACTGGCAACCGGTGTAGCCGGTTACCAAGAGAGGACAAAATTGAACCAGTCGTGGTAGAGAAGTTTGGCCCTCTTGTTGGCTCTTCTCCTTCCTCTTCTCTTCCCTCTTCTCTTCCGCCATAGTCGAAGCTTCCGAGGACCACTAGCCTCGTCGGTGATCCGAGCTTTAGCCATGTCGACATCTTCTTCACAAGCTCTTACTCTCTGGACGTCTCTACCTTAGGTTTGTGAGCAAAGACCTAGTCATTGTCTTTTCCCTTCCCTTCTAGTCGAATCGAATTCTTCCGAGAACTCTTTTCCGTAGTTCAGATTTGTTGCTAACTCTAAGCTTTATCTAAATGTGCCATTGGTGCTTTGATTTCAAAACCCTAACCCTTATTGAATATCTGTTATTAATTTTTTTCTCAATCAAAATTCATATCTATAGCCACCCAAAATAATTATGCCATTAGGGCTTTGATTTCAAAACCCTAACCCTAAAGAATGAATATCTGATATTTGTTCTCATTCAAAATTAACATCGGTTCTCAGTCATATTCACATTTCTTTAATTGCTTTCACTTTGCTCTGGCATTGTATATCCACTATTTTTTTTTCTTATTTTTGTACCCAAAGCGAAAAATCTAAACGAGGTTTTTATTTTTATTTTTACATTGTAAATTTTTATATAAAAAAAATTCTTTGCTTGTAAGTTACAAAATTACTTTGTTAAGTTTATATATATATATATATTAAAGTTTGGCATATCTAGTTTTTTTTATTACATACATGTAAAATAAAAAAAATCTAGACAAATAAAATAAACCCTTATTTTAACTGAGTAATATGTAAAAGAAAATTTATAGTAAAATAATATAAGCTAGTTGGCATATTTACTTACCTTCAAATGGCCAAATCACCAGAGTTAGAGATTGAACAGTTGCTGCATTCAAAATGGAGAGAGTTGGGTCTACCTTGTATCTATCATTGTATATTGAGATCTTATAGGCTGTTCCTTTGATGCTTGTTTCTTTATCTGAATTATTTTTGCATCTACAAAAAAGAGAAAAAGTGAATTTTGGATTTTCTAATGGTGTATTACTGTTGCTGTAAGAAGATAGAAAGAAATTAGACAAGTAGGCTTTTACAAGTTGAACTTTCTACAATTGAATAGGATAATAGAGAAAGTTAGAGAGAGAAAAGTGAAACTCAATTTTCTAATCATTTTGCAATTTAAAAAAAAAAAATACATAAACTTGAGGACTCTTTGCATTTTTATCCTTTACTAGAAAAAGGTAAAAGGTAATAATACATGAGAAAAGTAATTATATAGTGTATTAAAATAGATAAATATTTGGGACCTCTTCAATGCTTGAGGCCTTCGACAAATGTCTTAATGGCCTATTAGTCAAGCTGTCACTGATCAAACATATTGCATTTGTAGAGTTGACTTTGTTTTTTTTTATTTTTTATTATCTATTCTTGATTGATTCTTTTTGTTATTCAATTTGTAAATACACTTGAAGGCTTTTTTGGACTAAAATTAGTCTCTAACTTTGAATGTACTATTTTTTTTTCTCAGAAATTATATTAAATAATTGTTGTTGTTTATTGGTTTTTCGACAAGAGGATGAAGATACTTGAAACAAAGTACTGCCTTTAAAAAATTATTGTTCTTATGTTTATAGGGTCTTTGATTTCTTGATTCATTCCAAACTAGAGTTTATATGGGTTTATGTGTGGTATGTATGGGTCATGCTACTACACCCCTTTTTGGGGTGTGCGCCATATGTAAATTATAATATTTGTGCTGTTGATTACCACAAATGTCATAACTAAATATGAGTCATAACTAAAGAAAAAAAAATATGAGTCACAACCAAACAATACATATGGTAGAATGTGGATGAAAAGAAGAGATCAAGTTCTTGTATAGACTATTCTTAGTGTTTGATGATTTTCTAGTAAAAAATTATACAATCATCTGTTTAATTTCTCCAGAAATGTAATGGATTTATATAAGGTACAACAAGTTTTTGATTACATTCGGTGGGGGAATTTGAAACATGGGTTTAAAATTGCTTGACATTGTAGCTTTGATTGGTACTTTCGTTTAACACAATATGTTTATTTTGGGTTATTTACTGTGTTAATTTAACAACACATGACGTATTTTCATATTACTTACAAAAATTGTTTGGGTATTTGTTGGCTTTTTGGCTTTCAAAGGTTATTACAGTAATTTTGAGCGTGCCAGCAAGGATTAATCAGTCTTTACAGAAATTTAATTGCCAACCAATTATCAGACGATTGTGTTTTAGTTCTTTCAGCCTCAATGAAGAGGACTTTTACTGGTGACTTTGCTTAGGAGGAATAAACTGACAATGATTAAATGAAGAACAATTGCAGTATTTCATTAAGTAAAACGAAAGACTTACAATGATCCAATTCAGCCTCGTAGAGGTTTACAGCAACAATCTACTTGAAACTACTCCTAGGAACGAAATGTAGTGCAAGAATTTGAAGTATAGAAATGTAAAGAATAATAATTGTAAAAACTGGAAAAGAAATAAAGTAGAATAAAATTGGTTTTCTGGATCTGAGTCTGGGGCTTTTTCTAGGAACTTCTCTACTATTTATAATTCTCAAGGAGAACCATCGAACTGCACTTCTAACCGTCGAACTGCTCCTCTATGATCACTGATCATGTTGCCTTATAGTTAGCTCCACTATGCCAATACCTGCAGTTAGGCTTCCCTCTTGATTTTTGAATTTAAATGTGAGTAACCGTTGAAGCCACATCACTTTGCATCTTTTTGCTGATCTAATACTACGCAGATCTTATGAAAAACCAATATTAACTGCCACGTGTACGATCACGATCGAAGGTTTGAGTTGTCTTCCCGTATTACCCTCAACCTGCCACGTGTTGAAGTATAATTGGCTTATACAAAATATGTAGCCAACATTACTCCCTGCACTAATATACCCAATACTTGGTGATATTAGTGGATCGAGGTCTTTTATCCACGTTTTAGAACGTGCATGGGCTTTGCATTTTTAGAAACACAACCGTCATTCATTGATGAACATTTGCATTAACTCCCCTTTGATCCCTTAAACAAGCTCACTATCTCAGTATTCGAAAAGTCCAATTCAATGGATAAACAGACCTTTTCTTATCTCGATCAAGCATATGAAGAGTTGTTTAATAATACCGTTCATCCTCGAAAGAATCTTCATGCATTGATTAGCCACCTTTACCTACCTTTCTATATTCAAGTCATGGAAGCTTTTGCAAATTATCAACCCTTGGACTATGAACACAATGTCCACAATCCTTTGATTCAGAAATTTGCAAATATGGACATGGGAAGTTCTTCTTCTAATCCACAATCTTCTGCATGGGATGAGGCTGTGGCTTCTTCTTCTTCTGGGGCTTCTGGTTGGAGAAGCTGGTCGGAACTTGAGGCATGTGAGTTAAGGGAGCGAGTTAATCACCACTTTGTCGAGTTCACTGATCCTCTAGAATTCCCTTCTGATGCTCGAAGTTCAGTGGTTTATCCTTACGTGGCCATCGACCGCCGACGCAGTTTAGAGGACAATTTGCTTGTAGCATGGTACACATCCTCCATGCCTACAAAGATAGTACAAGCTACCCGACGCCCAGAAGAGGCACAAGGTATAACCCATCGTTCTTAGCCCAGAAGGCGAGGCTTTACTCTTCTGACTGGCTTGATTGTGTTAATGCCCCTCAGTTTCCTCCTTCTTTCGAAATGGAAGCCTCTATACCTCCTCCTCCGCAAAATCCTTGCTGGACAGAGAGACTGAGGCTTACCCTCTCTGCGGACAAGGTTTTTCCTCCTTATAAGCCTCTACCTTCCCCTACTCCAGCTCAGCGAAAGCAAGCCCAACTTCTGCTTGCGGCCTTTTCTCACTTGCCTTTCAATGTTTTTAAAGACGATGTTCCTCTTAAGAACCTTCGATGGGCTTGTGATATTATGACTCGGGGTCACGTCCTCAATCCCATCGCCCAAGCAGAACTCCAAATGTTTTTGGACTAACTCCCGTTGCTTCTCCATTGGCACCGGACTTCTGTGGCTACCACCCAATCTTTGAACCAACTTTTATCCCTTCGAGTTCATATCCAGTA
This sequence comes from Camellia granthamiana, assembly GCA_036172215.1. Classification (NCBI taxonomy): domain Eukaryota; kingdom Viridiplantae; phylum Streptophyta; class Magnoliopsida; order Ericales; family Theaceae; genus Camellia; species Camellia granthamiana. Next base: position 20,835,443 of record CM069916.1, on the reverse strand, counting down.
CGAAGTAGAGAACCTCATCGAAGAATACGATGGCTTCAAGAATAAAGACTCTGCGTACTGGGATGACTTGGATATGGACGAGCTGGAACAAGGGTTAAAAGAAACAGCATTCGAAATAAAGGCTAAAGAACTCTTTTATGAAGTAAGAGCACATCAACTTCAGCAACCAAGCTTGGAGAAAATAGAGGATAGAATAAAAAAGGAACATAAATTTATTAACCATAGCTGGACTAAATTCCATGATCTTGTTATTTATTCTATTCCTTAATTTTATGAACTCGAATTTGTACCCAAGGAGGGCCTTTTGATGTAATTGCTTTTGTTTCAATATAGCTAAGACTTTTCTCTTTGTTTGGCATGGTTTGACTTTATCTCTGTTTGTCTTTATAAGCAAATTTAGGGCTTCGAACTCTACAATCTCATACTTCGAATCTGGATTCAATCATCTCAAATTAAACACTGAAAAATCAACATGAATTTTTCCAATTCATGGAATACAGTTGACAATTTTTTGCTGATTTCCATTTAGAATCAGTGCTTCGAATTTAACAATCTTGCCCCTTAAAGCTTGTTTTAATCATATCCAACATATGGTCATATGGTTAGTACGATCAACTAGTTTTAAATTGACCATTTTTGCTTCGAACAACAGTCCATACTTTCAAAAATATGGAAACCCCTTTTAAGGGCTGCACTGTTTTAATCCGAAAAAACAATCTCTCCTGGATATTATCAAACCAACTGTTGGTTTTGATACTTCGAACAACAATTTCCATCCTTAAGGGATCTGAAGTTTTGCTTCGAAGGATTTATTCTCACTAAGAAACCATAAAACAGGTTCTTAATCCTTTTGAAGTAAACAAATATCTAAACACTCTTTCACAGTGAGGCATGGAATGTGCTTCGAAGTAAGCTTTCGACATTCGAAGCCATTTGTCATTTCATTTTGGCGCCAAAAATTGGCTTCGAATCCAAATATTTTATTTCGAAGCTGACGTTAGTATTTGAGATGTGTTTCCCTCCAAAAATTATCAATATTGAGGGAAACTCTTTGCATCCGTACTTTCAGTACTTCTTTACGAATTCCACGATATATTTTCCAGACACAAAGGTTTTAGAACCCTTTTTATTTCGTGCTTTGAATTCACCTATTTGCCTATCACATAAACTCTTCGTCTCTACTGACCTTCTTTTTCCTCCTACTCTCTCTTGACTTTGTCTTCTGAGAAAATTCTTTTATCAATGGCTTCTTCTTCTCCGAAAATATCGGTTATGGAGCGTGCGAGTCCCTCTGTGACCTTGAAAAGGATTATTATCGAAGAGTGTGAGAAGTATAAGGCCGGTGAGAAAAGCGCCATTGACGGACGCATCTTCATTCCCCGCCGTCATGAGCATCAAGAGTATGTGCTTGGGCCCACCTTCAAAGAGATTCCTATTAAGTTTCCAGCTCTATATCCACGTCTAGAAGACCATTGTTTCCTTTATGAAGGTGGTCTTGACTAGGGAAACTGGAAGATGAACCGCCCCCATTGTTGCTGGCCCACGGTGAGACCAGAGTGGCAAGAATGGTATGATCGGGTTGTCCCTGATAGGACTCTGGACCTTCAAGAGCTCTGCCTTTCCGATGCCCTCCAACTATCCAAGTTTACTATCTCAGAGGACCCTTTCTTAATACCTGTTGCCCTTTACTTTTGGAATTCTGCCTTTAATTTCTTTCAATTCAGATGTGGGATGATGGCCCTTACTGTTCTTGATATCTGCCATTTATTAGGATTGTCCCCTATTGGAACCCCCTTTGGATCAGATTACCCTGACCTACCAACCCCTTTTTCCCTCCCATCTCTTAACTCATCCTAGTGACTTTGTCAAGGCTGAAAATAAAAGGGAGGGCCCTGTGACTGATAAGGAATTCTTTTGTTTCATATTGTATTGGCTTTGCAAATTCCTTTTCTGCATCTCTTCTCAAAGAATCATGTTTGAATTAGCCCCTTTTGCCAAAGCCCTTGTTTTACAGAAAAAGGTGGCCTTAGCTCCATACGTTCTAGATCACATATACAGAGCATGTTCTCTTTTTTGTGAGAAACCTTTGGATGCCACTCAAGGAGGTCCATTTTGGATACTTCAGCTTTGGCTTTTTGCATATTTTACTGAACTACAATCCAAATGCCTTAAGTTTTTGGAGGCAAATCCTACAACTCATGGCATGAGGCTAGTCAGCGTATCACTCTATCCTTCTACCTTTGCTTTTTTACTTCTCTTTCTTCCACCAACTTCCAGCTTCCTTTCCTTCCCGTAACTTCCGTCCCTTCGAACCTACTACCATTGGCCCATCTTGGTTGAAAACCTTTCTAAGTGATAGGTTCTGCTTTTCACCCCAACACAAGAACATATGGGCCTCTATTCTGATCCCTAGAGAGTTATTCATTGGGACTATGAACCCCAGAGCTTACAAGTGCATTGCTGAGCCCTATTGTCCTGCTCAATTTGCTAGGTAATTTGGCCTCACACAAGGGGTCCCAATACCTCTCTGCAGCCAGACCAATTTAAGTCTTACCAGCAGGGACTTAAAGGTTCGAAGATCCAGATTAGAAGAAGCAACTTCTAAATTTATCCAGGACTTGATTGAGTTTGAGTATTTCCCTTTCATTCCTTAGAGTAACCTATTGAAAAGGTACCAAAACTGGTGGGTGACCAATATGGAGGTATACTTGGCCATTCCTCCCCAAGACCTATTAATGGTATTGGATATACCTCAACCCAAATCGAAAAGGGTTGGAATTGTTACTTCTTCCACTGTTCCTACTACCACAGTTCTTGCACCTGTCATTACTAGGGCTGCAAACGAGCCGAGCCGAGCTTTAGTGTGTTTGGGCTTGTTTGTTAAGATTTTAACGAGCTCGAGCTCGAGTTCGAGCTGAATAAAAATTTAACGAACCGAGCTCGAGCCGAGTTGGCTTAGGCTCGACTCGAGCTCGAGCCGAGTTGGCTTAGGCTCGACTCAAGCTCGAGCCTGTTCATGAACCTTAACGAGCCAAAAAATTTATAAATTCATACTTGCATGTGAGACTAAAGTTACAATTAAAAATTTGATTATACAATTATATATACAATATATATAAACATACTAAAAAAAAGTCCATATTTTACTAAAATAATAATATCTACTACCACTATTATATAAATATACTATCTATGGTTAAGTATTATTTACATTTATATTTTTTAAATATATAAATAGCATATTTCTCTTATTTTTTATACATAATTTTATATTATTTAATATATAAATAATAAATATTGAACGAGCCAGCTAACGAGCCGAACTTTAGAGTGTTTGGGCTTGTTTATTAAAAATTTAATGAGCTCGAGCTCGAGCTCGAACGGCAAAAAAAATTAACGAACCGAGTTTGAACGAGCTGTTACCGAGCCGAGCTCGAGCTTGTTCATGAACGGCTCTGTTCATTTGTAGCCCTAGTCATTACGAAGCCTATTCCTGTTGCCTCAACTCCTCCTAGAGTTACCCCGGCTGCCTCGAAGAAAGGTATGTACCCTTGTTTCTTTTCTCTTCTCCTTCTTTATAATGCTTTTAGCCTTATCTCTAGTTCTTCTTCTGGTGAAGGTGGTGCGGGTGCCTCACAGGAAGATTCTCTGCAAAAGATCCAAGCTTTAAATCTTCTCAGGAGCAAACAGCAACAAAAGAAAAGGAAGCCTTTACTTGATCCTGAAGAGGAAGCACCTGGGGTTCAGGTAGCAGAAGAAGAAGAGGCAGATCAAGAGCAAGAGACACCCTTAAAAAGAAGAAAGAAGATGACTGTCTCTCTTGCTGATTTCACTGGAGATCCTATCCATGAAGCATCTGCTAAAGCACTGCAAGCAGAGCATTCCAAAGAGCTTATTGTATTCCAAAGGGCTGAGAAGAGGAAGCAACAGCAAATACTCAGGGATGAAGCTACCGTCGTTGATGCACTCCAGAAAGAGGTTGCAAGGAAACAGCAAGCTGCTAGACACTATACTGTTCGCAGCTTCCCAATCATAGCCATTACTTCTGAAACCAGTAAGCTCCTTTGTACTTTTATTCATCTTTTTCAAATTCTCAATGCTGAGGCTTGACATTATTTTGTATTTCTTCTTTTGCAGCCACAACTACTTTGCCTATTCTTCCACTAAGGACTCCATCAGTTTCAGTCGAAGTTGAACAACCTCAAGATGTGGAGCCCATTCAAATAATTCTTCCACTTGCTGGCCCTATATTTTCCATACCCTTCTTGAGGCCAAGTATTTCTGCTCCTTTTCCCTTTGGCTTAACTCCATACCTCCTTCATTTGTCTTTTGATTTTACTCAATTTGATTCTCTCTCAAGCACTGTTTCTCTTCCTCTTCCTAAGGAAATTTCAGCTGCTACTTCATCTTTGATGGTAGCTGACTCTCACATTGAGGGTACCGGTAGCTCTCCAATCCATCATCCATTACCTTTGCCTAGCTCCAGTCCTTCTTCTCTTGACCAACTGGTAGGAAAAACTATAGAGACTGCTAAGGATACTCCACCTTCTTCTCCAATTCCTATGCAATCATTTCTTCCTTCTATTAGAGCTCTTTCTGCACCTTTCATGTCAATGGATGAGGTGGATATTTTTGAGGCTAGACTGGCTAGTCTTTTTGACATAGCTTCCACCTCTCCAATGGCTAGCAATGAGACTGAGCCATTGGTTCTAGCTGATTCTTTGCTAGAAATTTTTGAGAGCTCTTCCTCTAGTGGTAAGACTTCCTTGCCTTCGATAGACTTGGACAGCTGTCTGAAGCTGCTGGCATCTTTTTCGAGGATTCCTTTCGAAGCCTTATAAAGGCCTATAATCAAAGATGGCTTCCTCCAGTGCTGCAAGATTATTGAACAATCCAGCATGACTGTTTCAAGTCATTTATCTCAGGTAGCAACCACCATAGATTTTTACATCAACATCTGTCATGCTGCTAAGGCTGCAGAGGAGAAGTTGCTGAGAGATCAGAGTTTTGTTTCTAAAGTTCATGCTGAAGTGTTAGAACTGAAAGAACAACATTCCTCTGTCTCCCAATTTCAAGCTCAACTGTTGGAAAAGAAGGCTCAACTTAAGGAAGAATTATCAGCAGTTAACCAAGCTTTGGATCGGACTACTACCAAGCTGCAAATCACTAATCAAGAGCTAGCTGATCGAAAGCAAGAGATGACTACAGCCATTCAATTGTTTCCATCCCTTAAGAATAGAGCATCTATTGTAAAAGAACAATTTAAACACTGTACTGACTTTTGGGCCAATCTATGGCTACATGTATTTGACTCTTTATGAAATAAATTCTTATTTATCATTGAAGTGTTCTCATGTTCTTTTATTTAGCACTTATTCTATTCCTTGTGTTTCCCACACGGTTGGATAATAAGGCTTCAAATGTCTGCCATTAATCTTTTTGGGATGTACATATCCATTCAAATTTCTCAAATGGTATGCTCCAAAAGACAGGACTTTATGAACTTGATATGGTCCTTCCCAGTTAGGTGACCATTTGCCAAACTTATGGCTTTTAATCCCTATTGGGAGTATTGTCTTCCATACCAAATCACTTTCATCAAAGCCAATGTGTTTGACTTTCTTATTATAGTTTTTGGCTGCTTTCTTCTTTTGGAAAAGAATGCTATTTAATGCCAGAATTCTAGCTTCATCTATACTTTCTAACTTTAAGCACATACTCTGATGGTATTGCTCAAGATCTAACTGATCTTGGCATCTCACCCTCAAAGACTTAACATTAATTTCCACAGGTAGCATTGCATTATGCCCATACACTAAGGCATATGGAGTGATTCCTGTACTTGATCTTGGAGAAGTCCTATTGTAAAACCCAAGTTGTGTGTAGGATTATTTTATTGGATAGATTAGTAATTAAATTAATTTATATGGGTCATTTATTAATATCAAAGAATTAGTTATGAGATGGCATTATATTTCCTATTACTTAGATGGCTAATTTTGTAACTTTGAGAAATTAGGTTAATAAGCCCACCTGTTGTGGCATTAAGTCTTGGAGAACAAACAAAACAAAGGTTGGGAATTGCTCCATAGGCGGCTAGGGTTTGAGAAGGTAAAAGAAAAAAGAAAAGAAAAAGAGAAGAAAGGTTCAAGTGAGGCTGCAATAGGGATTGGAGGCAGCACGTTGGTGATTTTGGGACACCCATTGGTTAAGGTAAAATCTGTCTTTACTGTTAATGATTAAGTTTATGTTGAGGAATTTAACAATCAATGCGTGAAGGGGATTTGGAAGATCTATAGGTGCCTACTTAGGTTTTGAGAATTGGGTGCAATGTGTAAGCGTAACTTTGGGTGGGTAATAGAAACAATGGAGTTTTGTATCATGGGTAAGGGTGTGTTTGGCTATAAAGTTGGATTGAATGGTTTAATCACTTGGATATTAAAGCAATACACTAATCTAATATGGTGGGGCTTTTGTGGGTGTATGTAACACGTAAAAATATTAATTTATTTGAGGTTTTGATTATTAGGTTTGTGTGATTGAAGTGGTGGAGCTGGGTGTTTGGAGTTGGTGTTGGAATATTATTTCTAAGCGTTTGGTGTAAGTAACCCTCTATCACTGTTGGTACATTTTTATTCCTATTGAATCGTTTAAAATTATAAGTATTTATTTATAGCCTTCATGTTCTCTTAACATAAAATATGGGTCAAGTATAAAATAGCATAGAATATTATTATGAAAATTATTTGAATGTTTTGTGGAACTATTCTGAAAATTGTACTAAACGTTTATTCTGAAAATATCGAATGTTTTATTTAAAATTTGTGTATTATTTGAATTTTGAACATCACTCTAGTCTGACTACGATTTGGACCCTAGCCAATGGGAGTTATTTATTGGCACAGAAACTAGTTTCTTTGGGGGGTTTACCACCGGCCTATGTGTGGTTCTGGGCCTTGTCACAGGTTAAGTGACCGTAGTCACCAAGACTTGGGTTTTGTGAATCAAATCATTGAACCATCTGAATATTGAACCATCGATTTGAACAACGAATTTACTTTGAATTATCTTGTTGGCTTTTCAATTAAAATGTATTGTACATTGTTTATTTTTAGCTATGAAACCATCTTACAAATAATTGTTCACTTATTGAATTGTAGCAAAAATTATAATTATTGGTTATCGACTACTTATTTTTTTTGTATACTTGATCCAGCTAGCAATGATGGTTGGTTATTTACTGGGCTGTCTAGCTTACCTTTATTTTATTTATTTATTTTTCAGATTCTGAGGAATAGAGCTATGCGGGGTTTTTACTCGGGGAGTGCCGAGAGTAGGACTATGATTTAAGTACTTAGATTATTATTTTGGTTAGTGGATTATATTAATGGACTTGGTCGACAATTTCATATGATAAGAATTATCTATTTTTATGGATTTTAGCATTTTGATATTTAAGGATTTAATTTGAGTATTTTACATCGTTGGTTATGTGTTGGACTCTTAGCCTTGCATGCTCACTTAAATGAGTGTATGGCATTGTCACGGAGCTTGGGGCGTGACACTTATAAGCCCACAATACATCCAACAGCAAGTTATGCCAATCCCTGGGATTATCTTCCATAACTTTATGAATTCCTTTTTTCAAAGACTTATTGGATGATTTAGCTTGACCATTGGCTTGTGCATAATAGGGTGTAGAATTAACAAGACTAATCCCAAACTCTGCTACAAAAGACTTCACCATTTTCCCATCAAATACAGTCCTATTATCAACAATTATAGTCCGTGGGATACCAAATCTATGGATCAAATCTTTAATGAATCCAATGACTTCAGTCTGGTCTACAGCCTTATATGGCTTAGCCTCGACCCATTTAATGAAGTAATCTGTGGCCATTAAGATGAAACAATGATGCTTCGAAGAGGGTGGGTGTATTTTCCCTATCATATCCATAGCCCATCCTCTAAATGACCAAGGCTTCACAACTGCATGCAGGTCAGTTATGGGCACGTGTCTTATTGTGCCATGCTTTTGGCATGCCTGGCAACCTCTTGCATATTCTATGCAGTCTTTAAGGATAGTTGGCCAATAGTAGGAATGCCTTCGAAGCAATCATCTCATTTTCACACTAGGCTGATGAGCACTACAGATGCCTTCATGAACCTCAGTCATAGCTGTCAATGCTTTCTTTGGGCCTAAACACTCCAACAATAACCCATCTCTCCCCCCCTTTTTTAAAGAGCATTACCATACATTATGTATTGCATAGACTGCAATTTAATTTTTCTGCTGGCTTTCGAAGAGGGGCCAGCCAGATACTGCATTATTGGATGCCTCCAATCTTGTTCTTGTAAGTCATTATGATTGACTTTCAGGACCACATTCCTTTTATTCAAGGGTGGTATTACTTTCTTATATGTTGTTTGGCTTATATTCCTTCGAGTGTTATCCCTTCTCTTGAAATTCGAAACTTTTTGAGCCACATCATTAGCTTTATTATTCAAGAATCTTGGGACATGAGTTACATTTGCTATCTAAAATTGAGAAAGCAGATGTAATGCAACAACATAGTATGGCAACATGCTTATACTTTGACATTTGAAAATCCCTTTCACCTGGTTAACTACCAATTGAGAATCTCCAAATATGTCAACTGCATGAGCTTGTAATCCAATAAGTATTTCCAGTCCCATTATTAAGGCTTCATATTTAGCTTGATTATTGGAACAAGTAATTTCATCCACTCTGAAACCATGCGTGGTTTCTACTCCTTGTGGTGACTTAATTACTACACCAATTCCAGTTAAACCATTGGCTTTTGATCCATTGAACCCCATTTGCCATGGTTCAATACTAGCCATACCAAGTTCCATTATCTCTTGGCTTTCTGTTTGACATGGATGGTCTGCTAAGAAATTAGCTAAAACTTGTCCTTTTACTGCCTTTTGGGGGACATATTCTAGATGAAATTCTGATAAAGTTAGTATCCATTTGCCAATTCTTCCCCTCAACATGGGTCTAAATAACATATACTTAACCAAATCTGTGGTTGCAATTACCAAGACAGTTGTAGGCAAAAGATAGTATCTTAATTTTATTGCAGCAAAATACAATGCAAGGCGCAGCTTTTCTACAGCTGAGTATTTATATTCACAAGAATTTAGAAACCTACTAAGGTAATAAACAGCTTGCTTCTTGCCTTCTTCATTGTCTTGGGCTAAGAAAGCTCCCAATGAATCCTCTGCTGCAGCTATGTACAACTTCAAGGGCATATCACCCTTTGGTGGCATCAGCACTGGAGGGTTGGCCAAGTAGGCTTTGATTCCTTCAAAAGCAGTTTGATGCTCTGCTGTCCACACAAACTCCTCTTCATCTTTTAGCCTTAACAAGGAAGAAAATACTTTAGTTTTCCCTGCAGTATTAGAAATGAATCTTCGAAGCAAATTAACCTATCCAAGGAACTTTTGTAATTCTTTCTTACTTGATGGAGGTCTGGCTTCAATGATGGCTTTGGCTTTATTCTTGTCAATCTGTATTCCTTGCTTGTGTACAACATAGCCCAAGAAGTTTCCAAATGATACGCCAAAAGCACATTTAAGATGATTGAGTTTCAACTTAAACTTTTTCATTCTTTCGAAAGCTGCTTCTAAGTGAAACAAATGTTCCTCCATGGATTGGGATTTCACTATAATGTCATCAATATAACACTCTAAATACCCTCCAGTGAGGTCATGAAAGATAGTGTTCATAGCCATCTGATATGTAGCATCAGCATTCTTCAAGCCAAATGGCATTTTAACCCATTCGAAGGTGCCAATATTCCCGGGATATCTGAATGCTGTCTTGTGGACATCCTTTTCTGCAATGCAGATTTGGTTATAACCAGAGTGTCCATCTATCATTGATAAAATTTGATGCCCTGCCGAACTTTTACCAACAAATCTACTATAGGCATAGGATACTCATCTTTTGGAGTTGCTAGATTTAAGTTTCTAAAATCGATGCATACCCTTATTTTACCATTGTTCTTAACTATAGGCACAATATTGGATAGCCATTCAACGTACCTAGCTGTCCTAATAAAGCCTGCCTTGAGGAGTCTAAGAATTTCCTCATTGACTTTCTGAATCACTTCTGGACTCATTCTTATTGGTTTTTGCTTGTATGGCTTGAAATTAGGCCTTATAAGGAGCCTATGTTCTACTAATGACCTATCCAATCCTGGTAGTTCATTATAAGATCATGCAAAACAATCTTTATATTTCTTCAAAACAACCAACAACTGGTCCCTGTCAAGAGCATTCAACCAAACACTCATATAGGTGGGCTGTTGTATAGAACCTTCCCCTAAATTTACTTCTTCTAAGGGGTCTTGTATTTGAGAACTTACTGATACTCCTTCTTTGATTCCTTCTAACTTCGAAGCAATCTCCTTGCTTTGTTCTGCTCCCAACTTCTTTGATTCAACATCTTTACCCTCCTCCTTATAGACAAAGTCTGTCCACAAGGCTTCTTCCTCCTGTATCTCTTGGACTTTTGTTTCAATGTCTAAAGCACAATATTTATCTAAGGCCAAAAATCTGACCTGTTGCTGTTCCTTCTTACAACTAATCATCATGGCTTATTTCTCTTGTTCTTGCATTTTCTGGACTATTGATTTTACATCCAATACTGAGAACTTAATTAGAGCCAAAGACCTGGCTTCTTGAGTTTCATCTCTTTGCCTATAACCAGGCATCATTGTCATTCTTAACGACAAACTCTTCATCAGCACTCTCCTAGACTGTAATAACCCCGACCTCCGATTAATGTTAAATCATGATTAATTATGCCTAACAGCAATTTAGAAGGAATCTGGAATTAACTTGCATTTGAATTGCATTATTTATGTGTTTATATCTGTTTGCGACATAATGATCTGTTCATGTCTTTGACTTTAAACTGCGAATTGAAAGCCTCATCGGCGCCCGATTCGAAATTGATTAGTGTTTTAGACTAGTTAGAATATATGTGATTTTATGGTAGGATTAATTCAAATTTGAATTGGAATGATTAAATTAGATTAAATAATGCTAGATGAAACATAGATTTAGTGAATGCTAGTAATTACATTTTTGCCCCTTAGTGGGCCACTTTGTTCAATCTTGATTAGGAGCTTTTGATTCATTTCCTCAGCCATTTTTAGGACCAAGCCAAAAACGTAGGAGAGTGAGAGAGGAGAAAAATTTGAGTTCAACAAAAGTTTTGGCTTGGAACTTGAAGAATTGTAGAAGAATTGCATAATTTGAGCCCCTAGACTTGGAATTCAAGGTTTAAGGTAGGAGATTTCCCTTTCGATTGTAAACTTAAGACTAATTCTTGCATGGTTCATGGTTAATTAGTGTCTAAAGCTAGGAATTGGGTTAAGGTGTTGAATTGAGTAGTAATTCATGCATGCATGCTTAAATTTCCATGTGTTGAGTTTGAATTCTTAGATTTCTTCCATGCATGTGTTAGTTTCACTCACATTGTGGTCATTCAACTTGTTTTCCATCAAATTATCTAGTTTGATCATGTTTTGGAGGGATGGTTTCAAGGAGATTCTTACATGATACATTTAAGTTTTGTTCTTGAAATTTTATTTGGAATTGTGTTCAATTGACTCACCCTTGGGCTTTGATTTTACAAATTGATCTTTGAAACACCTTATACTATGAGTTTACAAGAGTTTTCCAGAAAATTAGCCCAAAAAGGATCGAAATGGATGCTTTAAAAGTTGAGTTTTGAGCTTGAGGTTCAAATCTAGGAATTCCAGATTTTGGACTCATGCTTGAGCGGAGAACTCCACGCTCGAGCGTACACATTGAGTTCATGCAGTCCACTCGAGCGTGTAAAGTAACGCTCAAGCGTGAAAAGTAACGCTCGAGCGTGAAATGCGTGTATCCAGTACTTTTCACATGTTTACAGTCGCTCGAGCGGGGTAATGCACGCTCGAGCGAGGACTTATGTCTCACGCTCGAGCGAGTATTGAGCGCCCATCGAGCGTGAATTTCATGCATCCAGTACTTTTACTGTAGTTCACAGTCCGCTCGAGCGTGCCGCTCGAGCGGATCCCTTTTATCTGCATGTCCGCTCGAGCGGAGAAAGCCACGCTCGAGCGGGACCCCTGTTTCAGCAAAATCTTGAAAAGTGTCTTAAAGTGCATCTTTGCATCCTCATTCCATCCTAGGCATTCCTAGGCCATGTTTAAGACTATATAGTGAGGATTTAAGGTTAGAAACACACTAAGAACTAACGACATAAGTTTTGTGCAATTAGAACATATGTTTCAAGTGTGTGTCCGTTATGTGTTATGTAGGTCACGTGCCGCGTGTCGTGTGATCAATCTGCTCTGTCTGTCTGTCTCCAAACCCACTGTGAGTAATAACTTAGTAAAGTTATGTTCAACCGCAGTTATTTTCTGTGTGATAAAATAAGATCTGTTTTCTGAAATAACATGTTTTGTACAATGAATGATTGTCCGATTTCCGTTATGTATTTGTGACATCCTTAACATCATGTGAAATCTGTTCTCTGTACCCGGGTCCGGAGGTTCCTTCATGGAACTGACAAGCTATCTGTGCCCGGCTGGAGGTTCCTAATCGGAACTGACAAGTTCACAAGTTCCCAGTCCGGAGGTTCCTTTACGGAACTGACAAGTTATCCTGACTCGGCCAGAGGTTCCTCTATGGAACTGACAAGTATGGTCTAAGATGCTTTGTAATTAATCTGTTAGCGCTATCGGATGGACTATGTATGATCGAACATGACTTATGATTTCTGTATATGATCTGGACAAATTATGAATTTGATATGTAACTAGAATATGGTTTCTGAATTTGTACGGACTCATTCATATAACCCCTTTACTCTGTTATTATTCACTGGGCTTTCGCTCACAGTTTATATTATGTATGTAGGTGAGCCGGCACATGACCAGGGCCAGAGTTGATGGCCTTCTGTTCTGTTTTTGTCAGCCAACCGTTGTGCCTCCCGAGGAGGTTCCGATCGAAGTCTAATGCCATGGCTATTTTTGTATATCATGCTAGTCTTTGTATTTGCACTGTTAAGTCGGATCTAGGGAAGTTCACTTCTGTAAATATTATGTGAATATTGTGTATCTGAACTGGCATGTTTATGTACATATAAATAAATTTTGAAATGTTCTGTCCCATGTACGTCATCACAACTCATTGGGCCTTGTCTATTTCGTATTAATGCTTCCGCAGCCCCTTATTATTTGCTAATCTATTCAGAGGCCTTTGGTAATCCATAGATTACTGGCCGGTTACGGCGCTAAACCTACAGGTGCGAGTTTGGGTCGTGACATGGACCAAGTGCTTTAGGTGTGCAAATTCTTCATCAGCCGTCACATCCGCTGATCCATCAAGTTTTCTCAATATACTAAGTGGTGCCACTCCTTCAGTATATAATTTGGCCTCTGCAAAATCTGCACAAGCTATGAAAGGTTGAGGATCTGCATTGATCTCCTCCGTCTCTCCATTGCACAAGGCCATCATGATTTTCTAATGTAAAGAAGAAGACACACATTTGTTAGTCTGAATCCAATCTCTTCCAAGTAAAGCATTATACTTAGCATTGCTGTCGATAACGAAGAATGCTGTCATGCAGTCCCAGGTTCCCACACTCAGGTTGATGGGCAGAATACCTTGGGCCATCAGTTTGTCTCCAATGAAACCAGCGATGGCTGTACTGGTTGGGATTAGTCTGGGGTTCTTCTTTCCTAGTTTCTTCAACGAAGATTTTGAAAGTAGGTTTATTGCTGCCCCGTTATCCACCAGCACCCGATTTATCTGTATTCCATCGAAGAAGGCCTTGATATACAAGGGTTTGACATGCTGTGTCATGGACATCGTGGGATACTCAAAAGGGTATGAGAGGTTATTACTTACATCTTCCTCACTCTCGTCTTCAGTTTCCATTGGTGTGGCTACTTCGGATTCATCTTGCACCATACTTACTTGTGAGTTTTCACTAGAGACTGGAATTGGGTCAATCTCCTGACCTTGGTTTTCATCTTCAGCTTGAAACTCCTGTGGTAATATAAGCACCATATTCACTGACACCGGAGGAAATGAGCCAAATTGGACAACTGGCTGTACTTGCTTTCCCTCTTGGTCAACCTGTTCAATTACTTCAGAAGCGTCCTCCATGCTGCATTCTGGCACTTTTGTATTAGTAACTTCCTTCGAATGGTCCGTTTCTATTGGTTTTTCAACCAAAAATGTCTGTTCAGCCATGAAGGCTTCAAACATTTCTTCCTCAACCATCCCCTTCCTTTGGCCTGGGATGACTTCATCTTCTATCTCACTATCACTCTCCATCAAAGCTTTTTCCAATCCTAACAAGCTGGATCTTTCCTTGGCCTTTAGTTCGGAATGAACTTTGGCCAACTGCTCCCTGTTACAACTCTTTTGTCTGGAAGTGTCGATTTTAGATTATGGTCTAACTTCGAATCTTCTTCTCCTTCTACCTGGCTCTTTAACTGAACCAATGAAGAACTTTCTCCACCTTCTTTCAGATCCTTCTGGTACTGAGTGTACCTTCGTTGGATCTTCCTTCTTTGGGACCTAGAAATCACTGGGACCATACTTGGTTCTTTTGTTTTCGGGTGCGTAAGCAATTGGAGCCACCAAATGAGGTTTGACCATCCTACCTTGGTTTTCAACAACATTATTTTTTTGGGTAGACATCTCCTTAGGTTTGTTCTGCATGACAAACAAATCTGGAACTCCAGGTACCCACGAACCTACTGACCCAGCTGTTGAACTGTTTCTTTCTTCCTTCGAAGCCATCTTTGAAGCTGGCTGTGAAGGCCACTACTTGGCCCTGACTCCTTGTTTTGGGCCTAGCTCAGGCCTTTGATGAAGGTGGCCACTTTCCGTCCTACGTGAGGCTGGTCTAGGAGGCCAATCCCTGGCTTTGATCCCATAAACTGAACCTTTCTTCGGCCTCCTTTCAGGATGACTGCTTTCTCTTCTGTAATAATTAGGTGGTCTAGACTCATATAAAGGCCTCTTGCCTTTAGAATGCATTCTAGCGGTTGTTGGCTCAGCCATTGATGGCTGCTGCCTAATACTAGTTGGATATGGCCTTTTATTATAAGCACAGGTTGGTTTAGGACGACTCTGCACATCCTTGTAATATTACTTCCTATCAATTGAAAGCCCTTTCAACCACTTGTAGCTCAGTCTGCATCTGGGACACATTCTTTGCATGACATCTGCTTCTAAAGAATCGTCATCTAGTGCTTCTTCATCAGAGTCTTCCCTCTGGTCTGAGAAACCTTGTCCAATAGCTGGTAGATTTCCAGTGTCTTTCTTGACAGTTATTTGGTTGGCAACATGCATCTGCACATTGACTTCTTTCAATTCTTTCAAGGACAAGTTCTGGAAGTCTGGCGTAATAACATTGGCTGCCACCTCTCCAATTTCTGGAAATGGATTAGTATCAATCCCCATGGCCTTTTCTGCTTTAGCTGGGAATTTTAAACTCCCCTTTCGAATCTGCTCTTGGATCCTGTCTCGAAAAACAATGTAGTTTTTAGTTGAGTGAGACCAAGAATTATGCCATTTACAATACACTTTTCCTTTAAGTTCCTCTGGAGACAGAATTTTGACTCTTTTTGGTAACTTCAAGAAATTTGCAACAAGCAAATGATCAAAAATGTCATCTGCCTTTGTTAAGTCGAAAGAGTATTTCCTATGAAGGTCTTTCTTTTTAAACTACTGATCAATTGTTGTATCTTTATAAATTAATGCCTCACAGATCACAGGTTCTTTCCCTACAATCTCTGCTGCATCAATATCATAATTAGGATCTCTATAATACGTCTTGTACGATGCATTACTTCGATCTTGTTCTTTTTCTAGTAATGCTTCATACCTAGACACCTTATAGGTTAATTCCACTAAGTCTCGAAACTCAGTTGAGTCAAACTTCTTTCGAAGCCTAAACTCTAAACCATTTTGAGCCAATCTCACAAATTCAGGCTCTGGTAAGATGATCCTACATTTATCTCGTTCTCTTTTAAATCTGGCGATAAACTGAGTAGCCTTCTCATCAGGCCTTTGACTCAATTTTGCCAAGTCTGCCATGGAAACCTTTGGCTCTGTTTGGAAGAATTGGGCATGAAATGCCTCTTCCATTTGTTGCCAAGTTTGGATAGAGCCAGGTGTAAGGTTAATATATCATACAAATGCTCCCCTAGTTAGAGAATTTGGGAATAATCTTAACTTCATATAGTCATTATTAGTAAATTCACCGCACTGAGCCGCGAACGTAGCAATATGCCCAACCGTTGACTGGTTTCCATTTCCATAAAAAAGGGCAAAATCTGGTATCGTGAAACCTCTTGGGTACTCATGTACCCTATCTACCCATTCTGGGTACGACTTCTTGTACACAGGAGTCTGAACCCCCCGAGCCATTGGTCCACACATCTCTCTAGCAATGTCAGTAATTTGGTCCCTAGGGACCATGTTTTGTGCTTGTTGAACCACTACTGGAGGAACAAACACAGGATTTGGTGGACAACCTTGTGCTTGGGGTCCTCTTGGTCCATAGGGTGGTATATTTGGGACTAGTTGTCCCTGTGGTGCTGGCTGCTGTTGAAGGTATGGATGACCTCTTTGAGCCTATCCTGCAAAAGGTCCTGCGAAAGGTGCTGGAACAAGTGTTGTGTCTCTTCCAGTTGTAGGAAAACCTTCCAACCCCCAGGGTATAAATTTGAATAAAGGGTTAGTGAACCCCCTCGTGTCAGGTATGGCTTCGAACATGGGATTTGGAACCATCCTTATGCCATTTTCTTGTACTGGGCCAGATCCACCAATTTGCATCGCTTCACTGTTAAGTAATGAGGCATTTTAACTTGCTATAGGCCTCGAAATGGGTTCATACCAAGACTGAGGTGGTGGTCTTTCATGATCTTGGTTACTAGTTTGACCATTAGTATGCCCATTACTCTGCATAGGCTGTTTGTCTCTAGCCAATCTTTGCTGAGGGACATTTGAATTTTCCTCTATATGCCTTGCATTAGTTGGTTGATGAGCATTTATTCGATCCAAAAAGGATGTTGCCCATCTCTCCATTGTGTTCATTAACTGCTGTCCCATGGCATCTACTAGGCCTCCCCATGGATTCATTGGCTGAGTAGATGGAATAGTGGATGGTCCAATTCCTTGGCCTCGTCCAATATTATGAACATGTGGTACTTGTTCCGAAGTGCTGGTTTGTTCGACCATAGGTTTTGATAAAATGGGTGTTTCCACAGGATGTGTTATCACATTATCCTCTGTATTAGGCGTTTCTACCTCTCCTTCCACGCCTTCTTCCAAGCGTTCATTTTCTCCTTGTCTCCTACGTCTAGTCATTTCAATTAGTCCCACTGGGTGTGCCAAAAATATATGTTGGCTTTTTGGCTTTCGAAGTTTATTACAGTAATTTTAAGTGTGCCAACAAGGATCAATCAGTCCTTGCAGAAATTCAATTGCCAACCAATTATCAGACGATTGTGCTTTAGTTCTTTTAGCCTCAATGAAGAGGACTTTTACTAGTGGCTTTGCTTAGGAAGAATAAATTGACAATGATTAAATGAAGAACAATTGCAGTATTTCATTAAGTAAAACAAAAGACTTACAATGATCCAATTCAGCCTCGTAGAGGTTTACAGCAACAATCTACTTGAAACTACTCCTAGGAATGAAATGTAGTGCAGGAATTTGAAGTACAGAAATGTAAAAATTGGAAAAGAAAGAAAGTAGAATAAAACTGGTTTTCTGGATCTGAGTCTGGGGCTTTTTCTAGGGCCTTCTCTGCTATTTATACTTCTCAAGGAGAACCATCGAACTGCTCCTCCATGATCGCTGATCATGTTGCATAGTTAGCTCCATTATGCCAATACCTGCAGTTAGGCTTCCCTCCTGATTTTTGAATTTAAATGTGAGTAACCGTTGAAGCCACATCACTTTGCATCTTTTTGCTGATCTAGTACTACGCAGATCTTATGAAAAACCAATATTAACTGCCACATGTACGATCACGATCGAAGGTTTGAGTTGTTTTCCTGTATTACCCTCAACCTGCCACGTGTTGAAGTGTAATTGGCTTATACAAAATATGTAGCCAACAGTATTGTAGATACACAATTTTTGACATCTTTGTTACTACATGTCATCAGTTGTTGGGTTTTTCATATAATGAAAGGTATAAATTGTTTTTCTCATAGAACGTTTTTCTTTATTTCATTTGTTTGATTACTCATAAATATTTGAACAAATTTGTAATATTTTAGGTCTGTTAGTTATTGGGTGTTCGGTGATTGTTGAATCTTTTGCTAGTTCTTCTACTTTTGTTTGATTTGATTGCTCTATTTCGGAAGAATCTTGAGTGAGTATGATACATTTGATATATTTGCTTTTTGATAAATAATGTTTCGTGGTGACAAGTAGTGAACTGAAATTTAGGAAATTCAAAAGGTTTTCTTTTTGATAAATAATGTTTTGTGGTGACAAGTAGTGAACTAAAATTTAGGAAATTCAAAAGGTCAATGTTTCACTAAGAAGTTCTTGGTTCACGAGGTCAAGGTGTCAATTTAGAACTTTAGTGATTTTTAGGTCTCATGATAATAATAAATATTATATAGTTTCACAAGTTTGACTTCTTACCCCTGTTTGGCTGAAGATAATACCAAAAATTTTAATTTTATGTTCTATTTTAGTCTTATAGCAGAAAATGTTCTATCTTAAATCATTTCATTCAATTCGATAGATCACAATCGTGGTCTTAAAGGAGTTACATAGGATTTCTAAGTTAAAAGATCGAGGTTCAAAACTATTGTAATTTTGGTTAAAATATTAAAATCCATTTTGACACAATGGCTAAAGAAGTTTGGACAAATTTTGAACAATCCCATTCCCTTTGAAAAAAGCAAATCCCTTTCCATTTGAACAAAGATTTGATTATGTTTTTTTGATGCTCTTTCAAGGTGCAATTTGTATGCTTCTTTGATTTAGAAGACCATTACATATCAATGGAACTATTTTGTAGTGATTCTCTCTCTCTCTGTGTGTACACACACATACACAACCGCATTTTTTATAAAACACACACTAGTTGTGTTGTGATAACCTTTTTAAACACATTTGATGTGAGCTTTAACTCTCTCTTCCCCCCCCCCCCTTTTTTTCCCCATAAAGAACACATTCTTTTTGTAAAGCCTTTTGTCTATGTAGTGCGAAAAGGTATATAATTTTCTTGCACTTCTAGCGCTTGCTATATTTTCATTACTATCAGTTCATATTGATTTTTTGTAGAGTTGAAATGATTTCTGTTGCATTTGGTTTAGTTTTGAAATCAGTTTTGGGTTTTGAAAATTGAATACTTGTTTGGTTATGAGTTTTGAAAATAGTTTTTAGAAAATTAATTTAAAACTTGTTTGGTTATAAGTTTTCAAAACTAGTTTTTGAGTTTTTTTGGGTCTTGTGTTTTTTGGTCTTATAGTCAAAACTTTTTTGCAATACTATAGTCAAATTTTTTTACTTCTTTCATGTATCTAGTCTAAATTTATTTTTTAGATGCATGTAATCTAATTTATAAGGCAAAGTTTCACTCCATATTTTTTATTTTTTATGAACGTTTTAAAAATTTTAACACTTTTTTATGGTTTTATATCCACTCAATCTACATACATTTAAAATGTTTCATATTTAAATGTAATTTTTTATAAAATTATTGAATAATGAAAAATTTACAATAAATAAATAAATAAAAATTGACCCAGTTTAAAGATTATATAATTTTTTTTAATGTTTTATGTATTTATTAAATATAAACAATTATTTGGCCAATTTGTGAAAACCAAACAAAATCGAGTTTGTAAACACCCTAAACCAAACAACTTTTGGGTTTTGAGTTTTGGATTTTAAAAAATTGATTCAAAAATTTATTTTTTTGACCTCATCTTTTGTGATGATAGTAATGTGAAATGTGAATTAATCAGTAGAGTAATCCAAGGTAATGCTTAGAAGTCAATGATAATTATGGTGGGTGACACGTTGAAAAAGCCGTGCGAAAATCATTGAATGGAAACTTTATTGAGATCAAGGACTTCGTGTTACTTGTTTTTTTTTCTTGTTAAATGCAGGTTCAAATATCAAAGGAGAAGAATCATTTTCTTGTAAGTTAGCTTATCAATTTGATAGTTTCTAGCATTGATTATGCCCTATGATGAGGTTGAGGTTATTCACTTAGTAAGATGACACTGCCTTAATGAAATTCAATTTTATTTAATTTTTTTGATAAGTACATCTATTAGGATAGATAAACAAGTGCTATAGTGGTTGTATGTTTCCTTGGTGGAGGTCGGACCTGCATGCTCTTTGCTTTCCAAACTAAACCTTGGGGAAATTGATCTGGATAGCAGGTTGAGTTTAGTGTTGCATGATATACTGTCATTTGTCTCTATTCTCTTCTTGCTTCAAATTTTTTTTTTATATATATATTTTTTTATAAAATGTTTTGATAGTATTTTGTTTTCCTTTGTCATGTTTTTGTTAGGTAAGGTAAGAAGAGTCAAACTTTAGTCTGTTTATTAGGGGAATGTGACCTAAGCAGCTGGGGTATCATTTTTCACTTATTATTAGATTTTTTTTTAGTGTTTTTCTTTTTTACATTGGAAACTTAGTCCAAGTGTTTGTTAACTAGATTATTAAACAAATCCATTCATGTGTGCATCTAGTGCAATTGATGAATGTATTGTATAACCTAGATGTCTTAGGATATTTTCAATTCCCACATTAAGTATAAATGTCAATTGATGAATGTACTGTAACATTTAAGATTTTTGTTTGTTTGTTTTTTCCCTAATCAAAGATATTAGAAGTTTATTTTTTCTTCTCTTTCTTCACAAGGAATTTTGATTGAAGCCTGATGGATTAGTTACATGTGGTTTAAGATTGCTGAGAATCCTCTTAATTCTATTTTTGCAAGAACCATGTTAACCTTGTCGTGGCGATATATTCCCACTCTTTTTAGTTGTGTGTGTCCTTTAATTATTAAAAGAAAATTCAGAATTTGTTTTTTATAAATCATTTCTTGTAGTTGCCATCTATATTGAGGGCTATGACGTTCTTATTCTTTTTCTATTATGTGGTTGTTGAATTGTGAGTTTTTACCTGTATTTTTCGAGTGTATACATGGTGGATGTGTTGGTGCTAATGGGTTAGATGATAATGATTTTAGGGTTTGAGCTCTATTTTAAGAAATCAAAGGAATGAGTATGTGTGTGTGTGTCTGTTTTCAGAAAAAAGAGGCAACCTTGCTGGTAAGAGGAATAGAATGAACAAAGTTCTTCAAGTTTAGTATGTGATGAGTGTGTTCAAATATGTATCAAAATTGGTTCTTTATACACTTTCTTGGGTAGGATTGATGTGAAAATGTTCTGCTCGTCTTCAATTTGTTCATATGGATTAATATCATATAAAATTTTGAATTTGTTAGAAAGAAACTTGAATATTCTTTACTTTATGACTATTACCTACCTTTCAATTTTTTTTGTTGAATTGTGTAGATTAAATTGCTATTGGAACTAAGCTATGCAATTTTTTAAATGGCAACAATTATGTTTTAAATTTTGATTTGTTTGCATATCCCTTTTTAGAGACCTGCCGAATACAAGAGATCTAGATTGTCGGGGAACCGCATGACGGTGAATCATGCCTCCAGTGGTGTATTATTATTTGGGGTCGCTGTCAATTTGATAGATTTTTATTTATTTTTTATGTTGTTGGTGCAGATCAAAAGGATAGTGTTTCTGAGGGAAAAAATCTGGTTATGAATGTTGTTGCTGGTTTGGCAAAAGTGTTAAAATGTTGCAAAACGATATTGAAAAACTTGGGTTCATTCTAAGTTATCATTTTGTAATTATATAATGCAAATGATTGAGTGAGTTCATTTAATCTAAAGCATTATGCACAATGTTCTCCAGATAATCTTCTTTATTAGCTTTGGTTGGTCCACTAATTTGAAGGATGATCCACAAGAGAAAATCATTCCCAAAGAAAAAAAATTGTAGCATCAGGAAATAAGAGAACTTTAAATACAATGACAAAACCTAAAGGTATCTTACCCGCCAACAAAACCGTGATCCTCACGTGCTCGGCAACAATGTTTTGGTAAAGAAAAAATAATTAAATTTTGGTAGGAAAACTGATGTGGCAACGGATATCTTTGCCAAACTTTTACCCAAATTTGGTTCAAGATTTGGCTGACATTTTTTGGAAAGGCATTTGACTCACCATTAGAGGAGTGATTTTGTGAACTGAAACCAATTTTTTTGGCTTTGGCAAGGCATTTGACAAAATTATTGGAGTTGCTCTGATTCAGATTATGTAGGTTTGGCCAGGTGGCTAATCCAAAAGTAACACCCCCTAGGTATCAAAAGCAAAAATGCATTAAGTTCTGAACCAAAAAAAAAAAAAAAAAAAAAAAAAAAATGAAAAGGAAAAAAATATGGGGCTAATTTATAGAAAACTAGCTAATAATGGCACTTCTCAATATAAAGACTGTTTAGTGCAATTTATTATTCTTTATTTTCAAATCTTTGTTTCAATTGTTTAGTGTAGTTTTACTTACAACTTATTACAGAATAATAAATCCATTAAGTTGGAAATAAATAAATTATTATCAAAGTAGACAGAAGTATTTTTAGCTTTTATTTATTATCATTTATTCAACTTACAAAAAGATGCAAAAATCTAACCCAAACCAAACTAATCACAATTATTATTAACTCTATTGAAAACCGACTCAATTTAACATCTAAGATTCAATATTGCTTGTTTACTACTAAGAATGCAAGTTTTGAGCTCAACATTTGTGGACAATCTACTATGCCACTAATGTTTGTTGTCCACATGATGCAGTTCATATCTAGACACCACTTGCCATCCAGTCATATCAAGACACCACTTGCAGCAAAGGCCTATGAACTGCAGCAAGAGGAACAGGAGAGGAACAAAATGGTTTCTCTTTGACTTGAATGTGTGTTCTCATGCTTGTAGTCTATTTTTTTTCAGTGAAATTAGTCAAGTACAGAAATGGTAAGCCAAGTGTAAAACTTGTTAAAGTTTAAAAAAATTCATTACCTGAACTAGCTAATGTCAAAAATCCGTATCGAACAAGACTTCTTTTTTGTTGAACTCATTCCGTTTCTAATTTTGTATTTCTACCTTCCTAAACAAAAAAATTCAGCAATAGTCGCACCTAGTTAACTATATGAACAATTTAATAAAATTGAATAGATAGGGAAAAGAAGAAGAAAATTTTCTCCCACTCCTCATTATTCCAACAAAGTATTAATAACTGTAAGGACGCAGTTCATATGTGACATTCAGATAGGCAATATGACCTACAACATTAGGAACCAACCAACCAATACAAGTATTTTGTTTCTTTCCAAATAGAAGGCATTAACAAATTAACCCCCCAAAAAAGTTTAAAAATTAATAAATATACCTTAGAAGCTCCAATCTATAAATTTCTGCCATCTGTCTTTTAAAAACCATCTAACAAGCCTTAAAATTCAAACCAAATTTCTATTTCTACAGTTAAAAGGAAACAAATGCAACACCATGTTCTGAAGCTCCAATGTGATGACAGGGTGCACTACTCGTTTTGTTTTTCCTCGTTTAACTTTGGGTTTGTTGTGTTTAGAAGTTTTTCTCAAAATTTTGTTTTTGTTTTTGTTTATTTCGGTGTTGAATTTCACTTGTTTTGGAGGGTGCGAGGTTGGAACCGGAAGGTCTAGAGTTGAGTCGAGAAAATTATGGGTTGGAGGACCAGGGCCGCACGTGTGGGGCCTTGGGCCGCACATGCGGGAGAGGGGCCGCACGTGCAGAATACAGGGGAAAAACCTGGGTCCATATTGAAATAAAAGCACGTGGAGCAACATGTGTGGGAAGGAGAGGGCCACACGTGTGGGGATGAAGGCCACACGTGCGAAAGGCACGCTCTGCACGTGCGGGCTACGCTGAGTTCGAAAATAAGTCTTTTTCTTCTTCCTTAGGCTGTGTGTATATCATTTTTGTATATCATTTTCTCACTCTAAAATCAACTTTTACTCCTCCTTCTCTCCAAAACCTCCACCAAAACATCTTAAACCCTTGATCTCTTTGGATTCATTGAAGTTTTGACCCAACTTCCTTCATCAAATTTGGAGAGCTAACCAAGAGCTTCATCTTGTGTGGTGGAGATTTGATTTCAACACCGTCAAATTTGGGGGTTTCTCATATTTTCTTCTTTAAAACTTGAGGTATGGATTTTTCTTAGAGATTTATATATATATATATATTGCAAGATTATGTTGACGTGGGACTCTTTGGAAAGTGTAGCGATATTGATTTTGGTTCATGTGAAAGGATGATTGCAAAAATGGGTTTACACCTTGTTTTTCTTACAATATTTGATAGCTTGACTATATTATGAGAAAGGATGATTTGGGAAGAGGTTCCCTCTTTGAAAAATGAAGAAATGTTGAGTTTTGGCAAAAACCTAGAACTTGAGATTTTACGAGAGATGTTGAGAATTTGTGAATGTTTATCTATTACAATGTTGAAATGAGTGAGTAATTGAGAAATCTCTTGTTTTACTTAGTAAATGGTAAATTTTCTTGAAATATGAGAATCATTGATTTTGGGTGATTGATGCACTAAAATATGACATAATCATGAATGATAAGTTTGTTGAAAATGTTTGGGTATGAAAAAATGTTATTACTCTTGGAGGGTTCATATGGATATGTGATGATCTTGTGAAATGCATTGGATAGAGAAATGGAAATGTTTGATCACAAATGGAGCATTTGTGTGGAAGTTTTGTAAATGGATAACTATTGCATCACATGGATAATTGTTGCATGGGCATTTCAATACATTGCTTGTTATAAAATCTTGAATTGGGATTTGAAACCTTACATTGAGAAAGAAATATTGTGAAATGAGTTTCATTGAAATGTTTTGAGATAAATACGTTGGTAAGTCCGGTTAGGAGGTATAAATGAAATTGATTAAGTTGGCCTGAGTGTTCGAGGGTGAAAGACTGAAAACATGCGCGGAGGAGGTACCACGTGCCTACCGGTTAGCTACTGGGAAAGTGGGGATTTGGTAGCGCTAGTTATGCCTACTTGTAGACACCAACCTAGGGATTTCCTGAGTCGTATTTACTGTCCCTTAAACTAAATTGTAAATTTCTGAATTATTGAGATTTCAAATTATTTTCGAGCATGGTAGTTTTCAAAAGATGAAAGATGAAATCTTCTTTTAAATGGCATAGCATGGCATGCGCATTTCATATTGGGAATCCTGCATAAATGTATATACTTTGTTAAGAATTATCTACTAATCTTTATGCTCACCCCTATGGGATTTTGGTGCAGGAAAGGACGTGGTGAACCTGCCAATCTAGGGGTGGATAAATGTATATAGAGCACAAGGCTCTGTTTTGTTGTGATCGAATTTGTAAGCCTAGGGCTATAACTGTTTGAGTCTGAGAGACTATTTTTGTGTAACCGGGCTTAAGCCTTGGAATTTGTAAGCCCTTGGGGGCATTTTTTTTTTTTTTTTTTTTAGAGTTGGCATTTTATATGCTATAGATTCATGTATTTCATATCATTAAATGTATAATTGGCATATGGGACTATTTTGTACAAACTTTAATGATCAATGTTATGATGATTTGGGAATTACTATTATTCTATAATGAATGTTAGTCAATGTACCTAGATTATGTTGGTGAAATTTTAGGGCGTTACATCCAATCTATAACCGCTTTATTGCTTTAGCATAAACTCATTAGCACTAAGTTCCAACACCAACTTAGCCTTAAAACCAGCCATTATATTTCACAAATTTCTTTGATGATAAATAATTTATCCTCTAGTCTAGACTAAACAGCATGACTCAACTGAACTGGAGATAGACATATCCGCATTCGTATGTCAATCACATCCTTGCCCAAGAAGTTATGATTTATTGCATGTAGTTGGCCTCTTTTCTATTGAATGACTTTGTCCATGGTTTTTCCTGCGTATTTCAAGTAAACCAACATTCTTAGAAATTTCATAAAGAAATCAAGTAGCTAGCAATAAGAAATATTTTAAACCATGATGGACATGAGAAACTTGCCCATAATTCGTATAAATTAGAGAGAAAATTATATGGAGGATAGCTCTAATGCATACTACTCCTTTTAAGAATATAGAATTTCAAATCAGGTTAAAATGGGAAAACTCAAAGACAAAACTTGTTAACTAAAAACCATAAATTATTTAAATCACATTTGGTATTTTCTGCTGAGAGTGATAGGTGCCAAAGAGGAACAATTAGATAGATGCTTTATTGGACATCGTCAATAAGTCCACACTCAAATTTGTCATATGAAACTCTTGAGAGGGCCACAAACTACTTTGACCAAAACAAAATTGGCAAATAAAAAGAAAACAGAGGAGGCATAGTCAACAATGCTTTGAAATCTATGACCAACAATTTAATTCAAAAAATAGGCATTTGTCTAACCTACAGTCACTACAGTCATTCAAGCTTAACCTGATAGAGGCAACAACAATGATCAAACTGAGAAAGAATACACACATACATATAGAGAGAGGGGGGCCAAACTTGCTAAAGAGTGATGTCCATCATAAATAAAAGTTTTCTAGACACACACACACATACACAAGTAAATTAGCAACAAATTGCAGGGAGGTAATAATTTGAAAGCAAAAAAACAAAAACAATAGCAAACCATTCAAAATTTCAATCAGAAATCAAAGAATGTAACCTATTCAAATCCACAACCCAACAAAAAAAAAAAATTCAAAAACATTAACATTAACATTAACATACACTACTAATCAAAAACATAAAAAATTAAAAATTAAAAAAAAACCCTAAACAATTACGGTAAATATGACAATGTTTATCTATTTCGACCATTCAATTACCTTGAAGTCTTGAGCAATTTCATGGACACACCTCTTGAATGGAAGCTTCAAGATCAGGAGCTCAGTACGCTTTTGGTACCTGAAAATTTCACTACACATCAATTAATTAAGATAACAAAGAATTTGAAAAACACAAGAATTGTTATAAATACAGTAACCATAATTCAAGCTTTAATTCACTGAGTAGAGAAGAATTTACTTGCCTAAAGAGGTGACTTCCTAGTTGTAAGAAAGGCTACCAAAAGAATTTGTTTATTTAGAAGAACATCAAAAACTATAAAATATAGCGGCTAAGGATTTGTAGACCATCATTTAAAAACCAATGTTGTGAAGCCATAATCTAACAAAAACAAAGTTACTATTGAAGCAACACCATATATAACATTTTTTTATTTGATATTTTGAGAGAAAAATCTAAAAAATAGCAAAGTAACTATTGAAGCAACATTGCTAAACTCTAGTATTTTGTCGTTATTCATTACTAAAATGTAGGAATAACCGTCTGTTTGCAATTGAATCATTAGAGATGCTGTTATGTAACGCCCTCAAAAAAAAAAAAAAAAAAAAAACATAAACCCATCATTCAACAATTCTATAAACATGATAGATAAGTCACATTTACATTCATCAAAGTTAATATTACAAAAGGATATTTCATATGAGTTATAAATGTTTACAAAATAATAAAATGCCCCGCGGGCTTACATCTTTCCAAGTTGTTACTTGGTTACGCAAAAGAAGAGTTCTAACTCTTTACATATAAAGCCCTCGGCTTGAATTTACATGTAATCATCAAAACAAAAATAACAAAATGGAGCCTTCAACTCCTAAACTTCCCATATACCAGCATCTATACAAAATGGCCAAAATCTATGTTAGAACTCATAAGAAGGAGTAGTTTATCCCTACCTCCAATGGAGAGACTCAAAGGAGATGAAGAGAAAAACCCAAGATGCTCCAAATCCAAGCTTTTTCAGATCAAAGGATAGCCCACGCCAAGCTCTACCTTTTTTACAAAGGAAGTAGGGTAGAGACACTCTAGATCAAGTGTATTTGTAGAGAGAATGAGTGTGTAGAGAGAGAGAGAGAGAGAGAGTCGGATCTAGGGTTTGGAGTGAAAAAGGAGATGAAAAAGTGATTAAAATCACGCTGCTGCGATCTGATATATGCGAGGCTCGCTCTAGCGAAGGACTTGTCGTTCGAGCGACCAGACACAACAAACACCTCGCTTGTGCACACAATGCGAAGCTTCAGGTCTGCCATTCGCGCAGACGCATGCTCGAGCGCAAGAGTTCTCGCTCGAGCAAAGGAACACAAACACAGGGCTCACTCGAGCGCAATAAATCTCGCTTGAGCCAAGAATACCAACCTTCAGGTCTTCACAGAGACACAGACGCACGCTCGAGCGCAAGAATGCTCGCTCGAGCGAAGAGACACACCACAGAAAGCTCTCTCGAGCGCAAGAATCTTCGCTCGAGCGAAGAAGCAAAATCCTGGACAGCAACCATTTGAACCAACTCACAACCAACCTGTTCCAAACTCGCCCAACACATCCCAAAACTCAAATACAAGGAATTAAAGGATGGAAACAAGATACAGACAACAACACACAACTACGGAATCCGAGTCCGAAACACAATAAATGACGGAGAAAACCGGGATCGCTATATGTTAGGTAATAACAGGAACATTGCTTTAAGACAACAATTTAGAAGCCTTCAAGCTTCATAAACATTGGAATTTAAAAAAATCTGCTAGTTAACAAAATACGATACTCTATTTGTTTACCATAAATGTAATCAGTACATTCATATTTTTTCCACAAATGCTCATCAAATATAACCAAACACCCTACATTCATATTTTAAGGTAAATCAGTGCTTTTTTCTTTTTCTTTTTCATTTTTTTTTTTGGTATTTCATCTTTTTACAAATATTTTTTTTTATCATTTAACCAAACACCTTACATTAAAATTTTAACCAAACAACCTAAATTTATATTTTAACCAAAAAACTTACAAATATTTTAAGTTAAATCAGTACATTTATATTTTTTTCACAAATGCTCATCAAATATAAGAAATTTTCAACCTCTCACAACTTCACAATAAATAGAATCAAGTTGGTAAGAAAAATTAAAAAGAAACAGGATGAGATAGAGAGCCAAAAGCAAAGATAGTAGAGCAGAAAGCAGAGAGAGAGAGAGAGAGAGAGCAAAGAGAAAGAAAAATAAATTTACCAAATCGGCAAGCGGTAAGGCCATCTGAGAGGAGACGATCGACTCTGACCAGTAGGGCTAGCGGTGGCGATGGCGGCGACGATCGGCAACACTGGTAGCGACGGCGGAGATTGGCAACGCTAACAGTGGCGGAGGCGGAGGCGGAGGCCGAGGCATAGGCGGAGGTGGAGGCGAGGTGAGGAGCAGTGAGTGGGAGACAGAGAGTTGAATGCGATGTTTTGGGGGTGTGAATTAGGTTTAGTTGGGAACTGAAGAGAGGGTCTAGGGATAGGGATTTGTCAACAAAATTAAAAGGGAATTTTGGTTTTGACAAAATTTGGTTGTTTGTTCCAAATTTTTGGAGAAAATTATTTGAGGGTAAACTTATGGCAAAATTTTTCTAGTATCAAAGAATCTTATAATAAAATAAATTATTAAATTACAATTTTGTCAATTTATGTTCTAAATTTTTTATTTATTTTCAACATAACTCATTGTCTATTTTAATTAAATAAATCGACGAAAAAAATAATATTTTATCCATCAACTAAAAAAATGTGTAACTACACCACAAATTGACGTAACAAAAATATTTATAATTTTATAAATCATAAATATTGTAATTAGGTCACAAATTTTGTAACATAAAACACAAAATATGTAACCACATTATTAATTGACGTAACAAAATTGTTCAAAATTATTAGAAATCAAGTCACAAAATTTCATAAGATCAACTACACATTGCGTACCTATCCACTAATTGGCGTAACAAAAACATCTAAATTTTTTTAAAAATCACAAATGTCAGAATCAACTCACCAAATTTAGTAACATCAATCACAAAATGCGTAACTGTACCACTAATTAGCATAATATAAATTACCAAAATTTTTAGAAATCATAAATGCCGTAATTTTGTAACATCAATCACAAAATGCATAACAACGCCACTAATTGACGCAACAAAAATGTCCAAAATTTTTAGAAACCAAAAATATTGTAATCAATGTATAAAGTTTCGTAACAACAATCATAAAATGAGTAACTAATCATATAGACCAAAGTACAGGGACTAAAATGGCACACAGACCAAAGTACAGGGACTACCGTCATAATTTGTCCTATTATATTTTAAGTATTGCCTAACAATAATTATGTTGCAACCTGATTAATAGATATTAAAGCAAAGAAAATTTACACTTAGTTAAAAATAAACATATTGTTTCATGTCAATTTCTTGTCACATGACAACTCGAAACTTTTAATTTACAATTACATATTGAAACTCAAATTGGAAAGTGAAATGAAAGAAAATTGAGAGAAAGTAATACTGACCCATTTTCTTAAGTCACTCCCTCAATTCAAATTCATCTTATCCTACATCAAGCCCTAACTATAAATCAGTTAGCACTCCCTTCTCACCGCTTCCAATTGCCTTTTTTAGTATCTTTGGTTAGCCACCCTTTTTCTAGTGCCTTCTCCAGTCACCCTTACAACTTTCAACCCAACAATGCAATTTGCTAAAGCTCCTACATATATTCTCCAATCTATACTCCTGATAACTAAACTAACTCTTTGTGAATAATAACCTCAAATTGTTAATTTTAAAGTTAAAAGGAGATTTTTGTAATTTTAAAGTAGGAGATTTTTTTTATCCTGATATGGTTAACTTTAGTTTGACATAACTAGATAGTACAATATTTGAGCCAATTTCTTTTGCCCCAAGTTCAACTATTTTAAGTTATACATATGTTTTTACATATAATTACATAAGATTTTAACCATGACGTTCTTTTGTATGTCATTTATGTTTTGTTTGCATATAGATAATAATCTATCAAATTTGCGCAAAGTTATTATTCCAAAAGATTAATTTGTCACTTTTATGTTTCATGTTAAGACAAAATAATTTAAATTATTATAATATTATAAATTTAGGAGGAGGATTCCCTCCAGTCTAGACTGGAGGGTGCTGTTTGGGCCCGTCAGGCCCATCATGGACCCCGTTTTCATGATCCGAATTGTTCATTTTGTCGGACATTTCATGTATTTCATCCACACAAAAAATTAGGTCGATCCGATAACTGTAACTTGTTAATTTTCTCACTAAAAAAATAGATAACAATTGTGTTTTTTAAAATAAATTATGCATTTTTTCAGTGACAAACGTAATAAACTGAACAAGTTATAATTATTGGATCAATCTAGTTTTTTTTGTGAATGAAATACACGAAATGTCTGATAAAATGAACGGTTTGGATAATCAAAACGGGACCCATGGTGGGCCTCACGGGCCCAAGTAGCACCCTCCAATCCAGTCTGGAGGGAATCCTCCTCCTAAATTTATAATATTATAATAATTTAAATTATTTTGTCTTAACATGAAACATGAAAGTGACAAATTAATCTTACCTGAATAATAACTTTGCGCCTATTTGATAGATTATTATCTATATGCATATTTGTTTTTTTTTTTTTTTTTTAGAAGCATATTTGCTTGTTGTAGTAAAATAAATCATTTTTTGCTTGAATTAATTTATCTAACAATATTTAGTTTGTCTTAGACTTATAACTAGGTATCATAAGATTAATAAGGAATTTTCAATTTCGGATGGACCATTTTGGTCAGGTGAATCATTTGACTCTATAATAATAATTTATAAGAACATGTTAATATTGTGAAATAAATAAATAATAAGCTTATCCAGGTTCCATTACTTAAAAAAGTAATTTCAAGCATATCAGAGTTACGCTATAATTTAAAGTCAAGTCACTTACTTGGCTTATATTCATATTTAATTACACGAAAATTATGATTATGGGATCAAACTAAATTTTTTTTATTTTATTTTTATGAATGATATATATGGAGGGCCTACAAAATGAATTGTTTGGATTATTGGATCTTGTGGTGGATCCCATGGACTCTCAAGTCCTCTCAACTTCAGACTTAAACTTGAGAAACCTAACCCAACAAAAATCATATAGTATGGCTAAACTCAATTTATATACACAATTCTCTTGTATTTTTAAGGGTATATTATTCCTTTCTTTACTCTTTGACATTATTTGTTACCATTAATCATTTAATTTATAAACAAAAATGATAAAAACTTGTCTTTTTCTTATAATTTTTTTCACCAATCACTGCATCCAAACAGAGTATTACTCTAATTTTTTTCCCTTTCTTTTTTGTTGGTTTTCCAATTGCGCTGTCATGACTGTGATATAAGCAACAGACATGTAGCTTTACTTTAGCTACTAAAACAAGGAGGAAAGGAAGAGGGCAGAGGAATAAACTCACTCTTCGGTGCTCGGCAAGATCCTATAGAGATCTTTGTGAATAGCTTTGGGAGCTTTTCTATGTGGCGGAGGATGCGGCGATGAAAGCAAAATAGGTCTAGGCGGTGGCAATGGGCTGTGGCGACGACCGAGAGAGAGAGAGAGAAATTTATGAAAATGTTTGGGCTGAAGAAAGGGTTGAGAGATTTGTCAAAAACAATTAATGAGGGAATTTTGATTTTGACAAAATTTGAATGTTTATTCCAAAATTTTGGAGAAAATTATTTGAGGGGAATTATGTAATAACCATTATAAAAAATAAAAAATAAAAAATAATTATGAATAGAGTCTTATAATAAAATAAATTATTAATTTATAATTTTGTCAATTTATACTTATTTTTTTTTATTTTCAATATAAATCCTTCGTCTATTTTTACTATGTAAAGTTAATAAAAAAGAGTATTTTACTCATCAACTACAAAATGTATAAACACACCATTAATTGGTGTAACAAAAATATTTAAAATTTTAGAAATCACAAATATCGTAATCAAGTCACAAAGTTTTGTAACATGAAACAAAAAATACATAGTGCTATCACTAATTGGCATAACAAAATTGTTTAAAATTATATAAAATCACAAATGTCGTAACTAAGTCATAAAATTTCGTAACATTAACTAAAAATTATGTAACTATCCACTAATTGGTGTAACAAAAACATCTAAGTTTTTTAAAAATCACAAATGTCATAACGAACTCACAAAATTTAATAACATCAACTACAAAATGTGTAACTACACCACTAATTGGTATAATTAAAGTAATCAAAATTTTTACAAATCACAAATATCATAACCAACCCATAAAATTTCATAACATCAATCACAAAATATATAACAACACAACTAATTGATGTAGCAAAAATATCCAATTTTTTTAATAAATCACAAATATCGTAATCAAGCAACAAAGTTTCCATAACAATTATCATAAAATGACTAACAAATCACTAAAAATCTTAGAAGCACCAATCGGGATCCCTCATGATACAGAGAAAGCAAAATGTAATGATAATCATTAAATAATTTAATCAACGACTTAAATCCATGAAATAGAAAATGAGAGTTACAGAAGATTAACCAGTAGAGTGAGAGGAAAAGGAATATGAGAAAGAGATACTGAACGGGCTTATCACCTGTGAAAATGACATCAAAGGTGGTGTCGTTTCCGATAAGGAACATCAGAGATATCTACAGTGTCAGTAAAGAATGAGAGAGATGCTTGAGGGATAGAAGAGGACTGTGATAGCAAAACAGTACAACAAAATGCATAAAATTCATTTTTCAACAGTTTTATAATACATGTACAAATTGATAATAACAAAACCTTTCAAATCATAACTAGGGCCAAAGGTTTGTGTATGTATGACATATTAATGTGAAAGAGCTAGAGTTTTGAGATAGATGCATTTAGTAGATAGAGAAATATCACCATCAATAGTGTTACAATGGACAGAGAGAGTAGTGACGAGTTCAAGGATCTATTGCAATGAGGAAGAACTATCAATGATGGTTGTTCGATAATTTGAGCAAAACAGAGAAGTCTGAGTAAGAAATAGAGAGAGCTCTGGCACAACTAGAAAAATCAAGGGAAAGAAAATAGAATAGAGAAAAAAATGAAGAAAAATTGGGAAAAAAATTTAGGAGAAAAATGATTTAGTAGAACAAAATAAAATCTCATCATATATAATTTTTTTCAACATATTTTTTATTAAAATTTAGTTAAGTTATATATGTCTATATGTGTATATAGATATTTTAAAAAGTATATTGTTTGTGTATTACTATTTTTATTATATTTAATAAAGATACTATGACTAAAAATAAATCTAAAATAGAGATAGGTTATTAATTGCAATTGTCATTTAGGAATGACACTTCAAAATTAATTGAGAGAGTTGGGAGTTCAGAGAGAATGAAAGTTTGAGAGAGAGATTTGTTTGTAATAAATAAAATGAGAGAGGGGTGGTATTTATAGGACTTGGGAGGGAAGGGTTAATTTATATATACAAAAATAAAAAAATAAAAATTGGCTGTTGGTGGAATTAACAGTTATATGACTGTTTCAATTTTTTTTTTTTTTTTAAAATTTTGACTGTTGCATTGACAGGGGACAGGGAGTTGTTGGGGTCGGGTCGGGCCAGATGGGGAAAATTTTTTTGGGCCGAGCTCATTGGATGGGTCGCACTCCATAACATGCCCAAGCCGGGCCAGGCCAGACACCAGAACACCTAGCCCAGGGTCTCGGGTTGGGCTTAGGCTCGGGCTTAGTTAGGCCCACCTAGGGCGCGAGTGGACTTCAGGTGTGTCATAAGCTCGTGGGCCAAATTTGCACCCCTATATGTGGGTAATGGTTATGAGATATGTGATTAGTTATGATCAAACTGGTATGGTTATGAGCCAAATGATATTGCTTATGAGATATACAGGTAATGGTTATGAGATATGACATATTAGTTATGATCAAAATGGTGTGGTAATGAGTCAAAGGGTGTTGGCTATGAGATATGTGATTAGTGGTTATGATATATGTGATGATGGTTATGAGGCAAAGGGTGTTGGTAATGAGATGTGGTTATGACATATGTGGGTAAAGGTTATGAGATAATCTACTTCAACCGATATGCCCTTAGGCACGGCCATACATAACATAGAAATCACACTTGAAAGGGTGGACAATTAGTTAGAGCAGCGGGTGCTGTAGCGAAACTGATTGCAAAAGAGGGGAAATCGGCCACATTAAAATTACCTTCTGGGGAGGTCCGTTTGATATCCAAAAACTGCTCAGCAACAGTCGGACAAGTGGGGAATGTTGGGGTGAACCAGAAAAGTTTGGGTAGAGCCGGATCTAAGCGTTGGCTAGGTAAGCGTCCTGTAGTAAGAGGAGTAGTTATGAACCCTGTAGACCATCCCCATGGGGGTGGTGAAGGGAGGGCCCCAATTGGTAGAAAAAAACCCACAACTCCTTGGGGTTATCCTGCACTTGGAAGAAGAAGTAGAAAAAGGAATAAATATAGTGATAATTTGATTCTTCGTCGCCGTAGTAAATAGAAGAGAAAATCGAATTTCTCTCTTCGTCTTTACAAAACAAAAGAAAAAAAGGAGTAAGCTGTGACACGTTCACTAAAAAAAAAACCCTTTTGTAGCGAATCCGTTATGGGCGAACGACGGGAATTGAACCCGCGCATGGTGGATTCACAATCCACTGCCTTAATCCACTTGGCTACATCCGCCCCCTTACTCCACTATTTAAATTCTAAAATAAAGAATTAAAATTCAACCATTCATGATTATTTCTTTCTTCTCTTATTTTTGAGATACAAATAGTAAGCAAAAATTCAAAATGATTAGTGATTATGAGATATGTGATTTTGGTTATGAGCAGAGTGGTGCAATTATAAGTCAAAGGGTGTTTGGTTATGAGATATGTAATTAGTGGTTATGAGATATGTAATGTTGGTTATGATAAAAGTGGTGTGGTTATGAGATATGTGATTAGTGGTTATGATAAATGTGATGTTGGTTATGCACCAAAGGGTGTTGGTTATAAGATATGTGGGTAATGGTTATGAGATATTTGATTAATGATTATAAGATATGTGATTTTGGTTTTGAGCAAAGTGGTGTGGTTATGAGTCAAAGGGTGTTTGGTTATGCTATATGCGTTAGTGGTTATGAGATATGAAATATTAGTTATGATCAAAGTGGTGTGGTTATGAGCAAAAGGGTGTTAGTTACGAGATATGTGACTAGTGGTTATGACTCAAAGGGGTTGGTTATGAGACGTGGTTATGATCCATGTGAGTACTGGTTATGAGATATGTCATTAATGGTTATGAGATATGTGATATTGATTATGATCAAAGTGGTGTGGTTATAAACAAAAAGGTGTTGGTTATGAGATATGTGACTAGTGGTTATGAGATATGTGATGTTGGTTATGACTCAAAGGGGCTGGTTTTAAGATGTGGTGATGATTCATGTGGGTAGTAGTTATGAGATGTGATCAATGGTTATGAGTTATGTGATATTGGTTATAATCAAAGTGGTGTGGTTATGAGCCAAAGGGTATTGGTTATGAGATATGAGATTATGGTTATGAAATATGTGATATTAGTTATGAACAAAATGGTGTTGGTTATGAGATGTGGTTATGATTAAGTTATGATCAATTTGATTATAGTTAAGAAGAAATATGATTTTGGCTCATAACTATAAAAGTGACATGTTATTAAGTCACTTTTAATGATGTGGCTCAATTTTAATTATTAATTTTCTATGTACCATATATTTTTTGAACAAAATGTACTATAGACTTTCCCAACAAGGATACCTTGTGTGTTGGGCCATCTTACATAAATAGAGAGGTTGGTTATAGTTCCGGTCATTCTTTCTTGTTAGGTTTTGCAAATCCAGAAAGTTTATATTTAAAGGTTGATATGATGTGTGTCTGCAGGAAAATTTCTTTATTATATTGCATGATACTAGCTGAAATGGAAGAAGTTACTAAGCCTCAACCAGTTCCAGATGCCCATGTCCTAGTAAT
Source organism: Camellia granthamiana (assembly GCA_036172215.1). Taxonomy (NCBI): domain Eukaryota; kingdom Viridiplantae; phylum Streptophyta; class Magnoliopsida; order Ericales; family Theaceae; genus Camellia; species Camellia granthamiana. The sequence goes on along the minus strand of CM069916.1, from coordinate 20,798,290 downwards.
GAAGTTTAAGTATCAAGGAATATCAATTGATCTCGTTTATGCAAGTATATCGTGATTGATTGTACCAGAAGTGAGTGCAGAAGACCTCTCTTTCTTGTTGCATGGTTGTTAACTATATTGTCTGCTATTTTCTCTCATTTTGAGGCCTTTCCTTCTCACTTATTATCTTCATTTTCCCTTTTCCAATCCCTTCTCTGAGATGATTTCTGGCAGTTCTATTGAATACACTTTTCTACTTTTGAATGTATCATTAGATAGAATTTTTTTTTTCAATAAAATAAATTATTATATTTTGTTGGTAATCAAGCTATTGTATTGTTAATATTATAATAACAGCCGTATGCTTATATAATTAATATATATTGTTAATGTATAGTTAATATAATATGTATACGGCTGATGATAGGATTCTTCTCCTTTTTCTTTTCTTTTTCTTTTCTTTATCTTTTCTCTTTCGGTTGCTTTAGGCAGCCGCATGGCCTTTGCTTTCGGCCGCATGGCCTGCTTTGTATCATAATGTTGCTTTGTACAACTCCTATATAATGGAGCTCCCATTTGGTTTCTTAATAACATTGAATTACAGAGCATTGTAGCTCTTTCAATCACTCTCTCAATATTTCTTTCATGGTATCAGAGCAGGTGTAATCCTGTCTCCTCATTTTCGCCTCTTCAGTCAGTATTCGAATTTTTCTATTTTAATTTTTTGTCTCTCTCTTCTACTCAATTATATCCTTCTATTTCATGCCTAAATACGGTTCAGCATTTGGAATGACTACCAACTCATCCTCCTCTTCTTCTGATATTATCATCTCATCATCTTCATCCTCTTATCAAATGGAAACATCTCATCTTCCGATCACCGCCCATAAACTGAATGGGCAAAATTATTTGCAATGGTCTCAATCCATATTAATGTTTATACGGGGAAAGGAGAAAGATGACTACATCACCAGAGCCTCGGCACTACCAGAAACTACAGCATCAACCTACAAAAGGTGGATAGCTGAAAATAATATGGTCATGTCGTGGCTCGTCAACTCTATGACCACTGACATTGGCGAAAATTTTCTGTCATTTGATACTGCCAAAGAGATCTGGGACATGGCAAAAGAAACGTTTTCAGACAAGGAAAACACATCTGAAATCATCCAGCTTGAAAGTTCCCTCCACGATTTACGTCAAGACAATCTTACGGTAACTGAATATTTCAATACCCTTACTCGTCTATGGCGTCAACTTGATACGTTTGAGGTTCATAACTGGCAGTGTGTTGCTGATGGTTTGTTGTATAGAAAGATTGTCGAAGGGAAGCGTGTGTTTAAATTCTTGTTAGGATTGAACATAAATCTTGATGAAATCAGAGGAAGAATTATGGGAGTAAAACCGCTACCTAGCCTTAGAGAGGCATTCTCTGAAGTCCGTCACGAAGAAAGTTGGAAAAAACTCATGATGGGATCTCATCAACAACTGAATATGGCAGAAAGCTCGGCTCTTAAGACTCAATTCACTTCTATCGACAACCGTCAGAAAAATAAAGGAGGTAGGCCTTGGTGTGATCATTGCAGAAAGTCAGGTTACTCGAGAGAAACTTGCTAGAAGATTCATGGAAAGCCAACAGATTGGAATCCACGTCAGCCTCTTGAGAAAGAAGGACGAGGTAATCATGTAGGTACAAATGAACTATCACCACAACCTGAAGCAAGCCCTTTCACCAAGGAGCAAATGGAGATGCTCCAGAAACTACTACAGTCACAATCTGGTTCGTCTTCCAACCACATCATTGGATCCGGAACCTTGGCTCACAAAGGTAATTCTTTGAACGCCTTTACTGTTGGTAAGAAACGTAAAAAACCTTGGATTGTGGACTCAGGAGCATCTGATCATATGACGGGAGATGCAACAATTTTTGATACATATAGCTCATGTCAAAATAATTTAACGGTCCAAATAGCAGATGGTTCACTATCAAAGGTTGCCAGTACAGGTTCAGTTGTGCTGTCTAGGAATCTTATTCTCAACTCTGTTCTCCTTATTCCTGACTTGGACTGTAATTTACTGTCAATTAGTAAACTCACTAAGGAAAAGAGGTGTGTTACTAATTTTTTCTCCACTCATTGTGAATTTCAGGATTTGGATTCGGGGAAGACGATTGGCAATGCTGAGGAATGCTCTGGACTCTACATCCTTAAGGAATGCCACTATCCACAGGAACAACCTCAAACGGTAATTCGTAGTAGTTCTTTTTCGGTTTCATGTCCAAATAACGATAGAGCAATTATGTTGTGGCACTATCGATTAGGTCATCCTAATGTTATGTATCTCAAGCATTTATTTCCTTCATTATTTAAAACTCCAAAACTTTTTGATTGTGAAATTTGTCAATTGTCTAAGCATGTATGGTCCCATTTTCCCATTCAATCCTATAAAGCGTCTCGTCCATTCTCACTAATTCATAGTGATATCTGGGGTCCATCAAGAATAAAAAATGTAACTGGCACTAGGTGGTTTGTCTCATTCATAGATGATCATACTCGATTAACCTGGGTCTTCCTTATGAAAGACAAATCTGAAACAAGTTAAATCTTCAAAAAATTTCAAAATTATGATTCAGACACAATTTCAGTCAAAAATCCAAATTCTAAAGTCTGATAATGCTCGGGACTATTTCAACTCCATTCTAGGAGACTTTTTAGCAAAAGAAGGGATAATTCACTTAAGTTCATGTGTTGACACCCCACAACAAAACGGCATCGCCGAACGGAAAAATAGGCATTTGTTAGATGTTGCTAGATCGCTAATGTTTTCCACAAATGTTCCACAATTCCTCTGGGGGGAAGCTGTTCTTACAGCAGCCTACCTTATCAATAGGATGCCATCCAGGGTACTATAATTCCAAACTCCTTCTCAACTTCTCCTAAAATCCTTTCCAACTACTCGCCTCATCTCCACCATCCCACCAAAAATTTTCGGGTGCTCTGTCTTTGTTCATATCCATCAACAGTATCGAAGTAAACTTGATCCCAGGTCACTCAAGTGTATCTTCATTGGCTATTCGTCACATCAAAAAGGGTATAAGTGTTACTCTCCGGTCACAAGGAAATTCTACAATTCCATGGATGTCACCTTTTTTGAAACCCAGTCTTACTACCCTAAAATTGTTATTCAGGGGGAGACTCCAACCCAGGAATCTCAATTTTGGACCCTTGAGTCATTTAGTGAGCCATCCATCACCACCAAAAATCCTACACCTCCTGAGTCATTGAATCAATCTTTACCTGCCGAAAATTCCGAGTTCATTGTTGACTTGCGGGATAATGAGCACATCCAAGAGGAAACGGAGGAAGGAGCACTTTCTCAACAATCCCATGAGGCTGAACCGGGTTCTAATCCAAGCAACATTCTAGGTGACAATATTCCTCCCACAGATAGTACTGATGATTCTGAGTTAGAAAATAGTATTCTTAATATGCCCATAGCTTAGAGAAAAGGAGTTCGATCATGTACTCAGCATCCCATTGGGAACTTTATTTCTTATGATAAGCTATCACCTTCGTTTCGTGCCTTCACTTCTAGCATCACGGAGATACCCATTCCTTGGAATATTCAGGAAGCTTTCAAGTATCCGAAGTGGAAGGCGGCAGTCAATGAGGAAGTTCGGGCTCTGGAAAAGAATGGTACTTGGGCAATTACTGATCTTCCAAGAGGTAAGAAACCAGTTGGGTGTAAGTGGATTTTCACAGTAAAGCACAAGGCAGATGGTAATGTAGAACGATATAAAGCTCGGTTGGTGTAACAACCCTCACACTGTTTACCGATTAATGACTGATTGATTACTGATTACTGCTAAACTGAGACTGAATGTGAAAAGTAATTGAACTGATTGACTGAATCTGAACTGAATCGATTGAATATATATATATGTGTGTGTGTGTGAATTGCATCCTATCTGTTTGACTGTGTGATTATCTGTTCATGTTTATATGTTTAGACTGTAAATTGAAAGCCTTATCGGCGGCCAAACCAGAAATTGATTAGTGATTTGTGATCACCATAATTTATGTGATTTTATAGTATATTTAATTGGAAGTTGATTTAGTATGATTAAACTGGATTAAATTAGATTAAATGGTGCCAAATTACATGAAATGGACATAATTACATTTAGACCACTTAGTGGCCCACTATCTCACTCACATTTGAGCCTTCACTTGATCACATAAAACATTTCCACAGCTCATTTCATTACTATAGCCGACCATAGAGAAGAGAAGTAGAGGTAGAGTGAGAGACTTGACTTGGTCTTGTGGATTTGCTTGGAACTTGGTGGAATTGAAGGGGTTTTTGCACAATTAAGTTTCTATAGCTTGTATTCAAGACCTAGGTAAGGAAATTTAACCTCTTATTGTTGAGTCTATGTTGATTCTTGCATGGCCCATGTCAAATTGTAGAGCTAAGTCATGTTTTAATTCATACATGTTGGATTATGTTAGAATTCATGCATGCATGGTGGTATTGTTGAATTTTGAGTTGATTTCATGACAAATTGTCACATGCATGTCCATAACTAAGCTTAAGTTCATGTTTTCAACTTGTTTTGAAAAGAATGAGCTCAATAGAGCATGTTTTGGAAGCTTTGATTTGAGTTAATCTCATGCATGTCACCTTGTAGCATGTTCATCCATGTTCATGAAAAATGGGTTTGAAAATGAGTTTAATGGAAACACCCTCGGGCCTTGATTTCTCAAATTGACCTTTGTAACATGTTATTCTATGAGTTTCCTTATGTTTTCCAGAAAATTGGCCCAAGAGGATCGAAATTTTAGCATTTAAACTTGATTTTGAGCTTGGGACTCAAATCTGGAATTTCCAGATTTTAGTCGTCCGCTCGAGCGGGGGTGGTGCCGCTCGAGCGAGAAAATCGAGCTCCCAACATCTTGCACTGTACATAAGTCCGCTCAAGCGGAGGAAGTTGCGCTCGAGTGGGGTACTGGGTGACACGCTCGAGCGGGCGTCGAGCGGAGATTTCACCTATCCAGTACTTTTTGGTCCGCTCGAGCGGGGGATGTTGCCGCTCGAGCGGGGACCTTTGTTTGCTTGTCCGCTCGAGCGGGGAAACATGCGCTCGAGCGGGACCCTGTTTCACTAAAAATTCTGAAACTATTTTCTGTGCACATCTTTGCATCCTCATTCCATCCTAGGCATTCTTAGGCCTAGTTTAAGACATCTTAGTGAGGATATAGATGTAGAACACACCGAGGCATAATAAGGAGTTAATAATTATCTTTCCCAACTGTGAAACTTAGAGTGTGTTTAATCTGTTAACTGTATAGGGTTGGCATCCCGAGGAGACGCTCTAGCTTACTGTAGCCCAGAACTCTGTGAGTAACAATTGTGTAAAGATATGTTCAAAATGATTATCTTCTGAATATTGAACTGAACTATTTACTGAACTGATATTGTTTATCGAATGAATGTATGTCCTATATTCTGAACTGTACTGTGGCATCCTTAGCATCTACTGTTTACTGTTACTGTTACAGAGATCTCTGTCGGTTCCCTCGTGGAACCACTACTGTTTACTGATTGATGGCCATCATTACTGTTCGGTCTTTCAGATCTACTGTTTACTGTTACGCTAATGGATGTACCACATATGACTGTTTACTGTACTGAACAACTGAAATACTGATTGAAATGAACTGTTTTCACTACTGTAAGGACATTCATTCGTAACCTCTTTACGCATTATGTTATTCACTAGGCTTTAGCTCACTGCTTATATATATATGTAGGTGTACAGGCACTGGACCAGAGCTAGAAGCGTGGGTTAGACTCCAGTTTTGTCAAGCCAGCCTATGTGCCTCACTGCGAGGTTCCGAGCCTACTATGCTAAGGCTTAGGGGTGTTTAGCTATCCCCCCCTTCTGCACTGTTTTGCTACTATATCGATTGTTAGCACTATTGTACTGTTAAAATAGGGATTAAGTCCCTGTACTGAATGATTGTATATGATGTATGTACTAGTTCGTCTCTGACTGCATATATGTATGAAAAATCTTTTTGGCATACAGACTGCCACAGCTTATTGGACATTGTTTATTTATTGTATTGGCTTCCGCCATGCCCCTATACTCTGTTATACTGTTTTATTGTTAAGCAAGCCTTCGGTAATCTCGGATTACTGGCCGGTTACGGTGCTAAACCCATAGGGGCGGGTTTGGGTCGTGACAGAGTGGTATCAGAGCGATACTTAACCGCGAGTTATACCGCACACACGTGTCCAAATGAGCTGTAGGGTGTCCTAGAAAAGTAATTAGGGCATCGTATGAGAATGAAGAGTGTGTGGTTATGACATGACTGATTATATGCTAATGTGTTAACCTGTTTAAAGAAATGACTGTCTATACTGATAATTGTTATAACTGCTTATAGTGAAATGGATAACGCAAGAACTTCAAATGAATCTGAATCCTCATCAACTGAGGCCAGAATGGCAAGAATGGAAAGAATGATGGAACTGTTAACTGCAAGATTAGATCAACAACAGAACCAACAGCCCCCACCTCCTCCTCCGGTACAGCCGGACCAGAATGAGAATGTTAATGATGGGGACATAATTGCTCTTATCCAGAAGTTTAGCAAACTGAAACCGCCATCCTTTCAGGGAGGTCTTGAACCGTTAAAGGCTGAAGCATGGGTTTTGGAGACTGAAAAATTGTTTGAGGTGTTTCCGTGCTCGGAGGCACATAAAGTACTGTTAGCCACTTTCACTTTGCAAGAAGAGGCTAGAAGGTGGTGGATGCTTACTCGCGATGACAATGCTGCTATGACTTGGGCTCAATTCAAAGTAGCCTTCTTTCAAAAGTACTTCCCTCAGTGTGTCAGGGATAGAAAGGTCACTGAATTTGAACAGTTAAGACAAGGCACAATGTCTGTTGCTGAATATGAAATGAAGTTCACCGGACTTGCTCGATATGTACCACACATGGTGGACACCGATTATAAGAAGGCCAGAAGGTTTGAAGGCGGCCTGAATGTTGCGATACTGGATAGAATAAATGTACTGAAATTACCGACTTATGTGAATGTCCTTGACCGAGCCTTGATGGCTGAAGCAAACATCGAGGCACTGAAAACTGAAACACCAGCGCCTGAATGGCGTGGTAAAAGGCAGAATTTTAAATTCAAGAAAGGCAAGCATAACCCATTGAGCAAGAAACAGAACACGGGGTCAACAACTAGCCCCAGCTAAGGGAGTGGTTCCATACCGCCCTGCTCTGAATGTGGTAAGAATCATAAGGGAGTTTGTTATAAATTATCTGGTGCTTGTTACAGGTGTGGCAAAGTAGGCCACATGGTGAAAGATTGCACTTCCACTGCTCGGGGCGATAGTAAAGCTGCAGGCAACGCCGCAGCATCAACTGTTGCACCAAAGCCTAACCCCAAAGCTACCGGGAAAGAGCTTATAAGACAGGGCCGAGTGTTCGCCCTAGTACCGGGAGACGTGCAAAATACTGAAACCATTGTGTCAGGTATCCTCTCTATTTGTGCTCAAAATGCATATGTACTGATTGATTCAGGGTCTACACACTCATATGTATCGCATGTTTTTTCACGGAAATTGAGTAGACCCTTAGAACCCATGAATTATCTGTTAGCTGTATCATCACCTATTGGGGGATCCATGAGATGTGCATATATGTATCCTGCTTGTGAGATTATTGTTGGGGATATGCATTTGTTTATTGATTTACTGTCACTGAACATTGATCACTTTGATGTAATATTGGGGATGGACTGGTTAACGAAATATCATGCCACCATAGACTGTGTAACGAAACAAATAGATTTCCGTCCACCGGGTTTGCCCGAATTTGTGTTTAATGGAAGTGGAGTAGTGCCTCCTCCGTATTTGATTGCATCTGTCAAAGCTGTTAAATTGATTAGAAAGGGGTGTAAAGGATACTGTGTTCTGTATTGACTGTATCTACTGATGATGGTGCTAATGTGAACAGCATTCCCATAGTCAGAGAGTTCCCAGATGTTTTTCCAGATAATCTGCCAGGGGATTTGATTGACAGGGAGATTGAATTCACCATTGATGTGATTCCGGGAATACAACCAGTATCTAAACCTCCTTACAGAATGGCTCCAACTAAACTGAAAGAATTGAAAGTGCAACTGCAAGAACTGTTAGAAAAGAAATTCATCAGGCCCAGTACTTCACCGTGGGGTGCACCGGTTTTGTTTGTGAAAAAGAAAGACGGCTCACTGAGACTGTGTATCGATTACCGTGAACTGAACAAGGTAACTGTGAAAAATAAATACCCATTACCTCGTATCGATGACTTATTTGATCAATTACAGGGTGCTCAAGTGTTTTCTAAGATTGATCTCAGATTCGGATATCATCAGTTGAAGGTTAAACCAGAAGACATTGACAAGACTGCTTTTAGAACAAGGTATGGACATTATGAATTTCTAGTTATGCCTTTCGGAGTTACCAATGCACCGGCAGCATTTATGGACCTCATGAATAGAATCTTTAAACCGTACCTTGATGACTTTATTGTTGTATTCATTGATGACATCCTGATTTATTCTAAGACTAGAGAAGAACATGAACATCATCTGAGACTTGCCTTACAGACCTTAAGAGAATAGAAACTTTATGCTAAACTGTCTAAATGTGAATTTTGGCTTGACCATGTTATGTTTTTGGTACATGTTATTAGCAAAGATGGGATTTCAGTTGATCCACAGAAAATTGAAACTGTTAGTGAACTGGCCTAGACCAACGAATGTGATAGAAGTCCGAAGCTTTTTGGGATTGGCTGGCTATTACAGAAGATTTGTCAAGGATTTCTCCAAAATTGCTTTACCATTGACTCAACTGACACAGAAAGGGGATATCATTTGACTGGACTGACCAAAGGGAATCAGCATTCCAAGAGTTGAAAACTTGGCTTGTGACTGCACGGTTCTTACCCTACCTTCAGGTATGGATGGTTACACTGTATTTAGTGATGCTTCTCATAAGGGTTTGGGATGTGTTTTAATGCAGAATGGAAGAGTAATTGCCTATGCTTCCCGACAACTGAGGCCTCATGAAAAGAACTACCCAACCCATTATCTGGAACTTACTGCAGTGGTATTTGCATTGAAAATCTGGCGTCACTATCTGTATGGGGCGACATGTGAGGTATATACCGACCACAAGAGTCTGAAGTACTTCTTCACCCAAAAAGAATTGAACATGAGACAGCGGAGATGGCTAGAACCGATTAAAGATTATGACTTACAGATATTGTACCATCCGGGAAAAGCCAACACCGTTGCCGATGCTTGAGTCGGAAATCGATGGGAACTTAGCCTGTTTGCTTACCGGGCAGAGAGAGTTGCTTTGTGACCTTGAAAAATCTGAAATTGAAATTGTTTTGCGAGAACAAGGTGGAACAATAGCTGCTATTTCTGCTCAACCGGCACTGATTGAAGAGATTAAAGAGAAATAGCAACTGGATGACTTCTTAAGAAGATCATCGAAGAAAGGGAATCTAAACCAAGACCGGGTTTCAAATTTGAGAATAACGTACTGAAATTCAAGAGAGGCTGTGTGTACCGAATGATGCCGAATTGAAAAGAAGAGTTCTGCAAGAGGGCCACAACTCAAAATTTTCTATCCACCCAGGGAATACGAAAATGTACCAAGATCTGAATAGAACTTTTGGTGGCCGGGAATGAAGAAAGAAATTGCTTACTTTGTGTCAAAATGTCTTCATTGCCAACAAGTCAAGGCTGAACATCAACAACCCGCAGGTTTATTGCAGCTCTTACCAATACCGGAGTGAAATGGGAAACACATTACCATGGATTTTATCGTTAGATTACCTCGCTCCAGTAAAGGTATGGACTCAATTTGGGTTATTGTTGATAGACTGACTAAATTTGCTCACTTCTTACCTGTTAAGACAACCTATAATGCGGACAAATTGGCTATACTCTATATTGATGAAATTGTTAGACTGCATGGAGTGCCTGTGTCCATTGTTTCTGACAGACTGCAATTGGGAACTAAACTGAGACTGAGTAGTGCCTATCATCCTCAGACAGATGGTCAGTCAGAGAGGACCATCCAAACTCTGGAGGATTTATTGAGAATGTGTGTCCTTGATTTTCAGGGAAACTGGAAAAGCCATTTGCCATTAGCTGAATTTGCCTACAACAACAGCTATCATTCAAGTATTTGGTATAGCGCCTTTTGAGGCATTGTATGGCAGAAAATGTAGATCTCCGATTTGCTGGGCAGAAGTTGGAGATGGGCCTTTGCTTGGGCCCGAGATTGTTTATGAAACGACTGAAAAGATAAAACTGATACAACAGAGACTGAAAACTGCACAGAGCCGACAGAAAAGTTATGCAGATGTCAGAAGAAGAGACAGAGAGTATGAAGTGGGTGACCACGTATTCGTCAAAGTGACACCAATGAAAGGCCAGACTCGTTTTGGAGTCAAAGGCAAGTTAGCGCCGAGATACCGTCGGACCGTATGAGATTATTGAGAAAATCAATCCGGTGGCGTATCAAGTTGCGCTTCTTCCAGAAATGGAGCATATGCACAACGTCTTCCACATTTCTATGTTGAGAGATTATCTCCGGGATCCATTCCATGTGATTGAGCCTACTCGGGTAGTGTTGAGTGATGACTACACTTACGAGGAACGGCCTATACAGATTGTGAATAGATGGATCAAGAAACTGAGAAACAAAGAGATCCCGTTAGTGAAAGTTGACTGGCAAAACCATGGTGGCGTGTATGCCACTTGAGAAAGGGAAGATGACATGGCTAGAAGATATCCTGAACTGTTTCCACTGAATCATGTTTTCCTCCAGAATGAAGGTAATTCGAGTTTAGAGGACTAAACTCTTTTTAAGGAGGGGAGACTGTAACAACCCTCACACTGTTTACCGATTAATGACTGATTGATTACTGATTACTGCTAAACTGAGACTGAATGTGAAAAGTAATTGAACTGACTGACTGAATCTAAACTGAATCGATTGAATATATATGTGTGTGTGTGTGTGTGTGTGTGTGTGAATTGCATCCTATCTGTTTGACTGTGTGATTATCTGTTCATGTTTATATGTTTAGACTGTAAATTGAAGGCCTTATCGGCGGCCGAACCAGAAATTGATTAGTGATTTGTGATTGCCATAAATTTATGTGATTTTATGGTATATTTAATTGGAAGTTGATTTAATATGATTAAACTGGATTAAATTAGATTAAATGGTGCCAAATTACATGAAATGGACATATTTACATTTAGACCACTTAGTGGCCCACTATCTCACTCACATTTGAGCCTTCACTTGATCACATAAAACATTTCCTCAGCTCATTTCATTGCTATAGCCGACCATAGAGAAGAGAAGTAGAGGTAGAGTGAGAGACTTGACTTGGTCTTGTGGATTTGCTTGGAACTTGGTGGAATTGAAGGGGTTTTTGCACAATTGAGTTTCTATAGCTTGTATTCAAAACCTAGGTAAGGAAATTTAACCTCTTATTGTTGTGTCTATGTTGATTCTTGCATGGTCCATGTCAAATTGTAGAGCTAAGTCATGTTTTAATTCATACATGTTGGATTATGTTAGAATTCATGCATGCATGGTGGTATTGTTGAATTTTGAGTTGATTTCATGACAAATTGTCACATGCATGTCCATAACTAAGCTTAAGTTCATGTTTTTCAACTTGTTTTGAAAAGAATGAGCTCAATAGAGCATGTTTTGGAAGCTTTGATTTGAGTTAATCTCATGCATGTCACCTTGTAGCATGTTCATGCATGTTCATGAAAAATGGGTTTGAAAATGAGTTTAATGTAAACACCCTCGGCCTTGATTTCTCAAATTGACCTTTGTAACATGTTATTCTATGAGTTTCCTTATGTTTTCCAGAAAATTGGCCCAAGAGGATCGAAATTTTAGCATTTAAACTTGATTTTGAACTTGGGACTCAAATCTGGAATTTCCAGGTTTTAGTCGTCTGCTCGAGCAGGGGTAGTGCCGCTCGAGCGGGGAAAATCGAGCTTCCAGCATCTTGCACTGTACATAAGTCCGCTCGAGCGGAGTACTGTGGTGACACGCTCGAGCTTGCGTCGAGCGGAGAGATATTCACCTATCCAGTACTTTTTGGTCCGCTCGAGCGGGGGATGTTGCCGCTCGAGCGGGGACCTTTGTTTGCTTGTCCGCTCGAGCGGGACCCTGTTTTCACTGAAAATTCTGAAACTGTTTTCTGTGCACATCTTTGCATCCTCATTCCATCCTAGGCATTCTTAGGCCTAGTTTAAGACATTTAATGAGGATATAGATGTAGAACACACCGAGCATAATAAGGAGTTAATAATTATCTTTCCCAACTGTGAAACTTAGAGTGTGTTCAATCTGTTAACTGTATAGGGTTGGCATCCCGAGGAGACGCTGTAGCTTACTGTAGCCCAGAACTCTGTGAGTAACAATTGTGTAAAGATATGTTCAAAATGATTATCTTCTGAATATTGAACTGAACTGTTTACTGAACTGATATTGTTTATCGAATGAATGTATGTCCTATATTCTGAACTGTACTGTGGCATCCTTAGCACCTACTGTTTACTGTTACTGTTACAGAGATCTCTGTCGGTTCCCTCGTGGAACCACTACTGTTTACTGATTAATGGCCATCATTACTGTTCGGTTCTTTCAGACCTACTGTTTACTGTTACGCTAATGGATGTACCACATATGACTTTTTACTGTACTGAACAACTGAAATACTGATTGAAATGAACTGTTTTCACTACTGTAAGGACATTCATTCGTAACCTCTTTAACACATTATGTTATTCACTGGGCTTTAGCTCACTGCTTATATATATATGTAGGTGTACAGGCACCGGACCAGAGACCGGAAGCCAGAGCTAGAAGCGTGGGTTAGACTCCAGTTTTGTGAGGCCAACCTATGTGCCTCACTGCGAGGTTCCGAGCCTGCTATGCTAAGGCTTAGGGGTGTTTAGCTGTCCCCCCCTTCTGCACTGTTTTGTCTACTGTATCGACTGTTAGCACTATTGTACTGTTAAATAGGGATTAAGTCCCTGTACTGAATGATTGTATATGATGTATGTACTAGTTCGTCTCTGACTGCATATATGTATAAAAAAATCTTTTTGGCATACAGACTGCCACAGCTCATTGGACACTGTTATTTACTGTATTGGCTTCCGCCATGCCCCTGTACTCTGTTATAATGTTTTACTGTTAAGCAGGCCTTTGGTAATCTCGGATTACTGGCCGGTTACGGTGCTAAACCCATAGGGGCGGGTTTGGGTCGTGACAGTTGGTCGCCAAAGGATTCTCCCAATCCTATGGCATTGACTATCAAGAAACCTTTGCTCCATTGCCAGCTCAACACTGTTCGTGTACTTTTATCCTTGGCAGCTAATCTCGATTGGTCACTTCACAACTTGATGTGAAAAATGCCTTCCTCAATGGTGACTTAGAGGAAGAAGTTTACATGGACATTCCTATTGGACTTGAGACGACATCAAATTTCAACAAAGTTTGCAGACTCCGAAAATCCTTATATGGCCTCAAACAATCTCCCAGGGCCTGGTTTGAACGGTTCACTAAGGCAGTGAAAGGGTACGGTTTTGTTCAATGTCAATCCGATTATACATTCTTTGTGAAGCACTCCCTAGGAGGGAAATTGGCAATTATCATTGTTTATGTGGATGACATAATTTTAACAGGTGATCATGAAGAGGAAATTGGCTTACTTAAAAAATTCCTAACAAAGGAATTGAGATTAAAGATCTTGGAAACCTTAAGTACTTTCTTGGAATGAGATTGCTTGGCCAAAGAAAGGTATCGCAGTCTCACAACGTAAATACATTCTAGACTTACTGCATGAAACAGGGATGCTAGGATGCAAGCCGGCAGAAACACCTATGGACACAACTATCAAACTAGAAGACCGTGACGGTAGTGGCACCAAGTGATAAAGGGAGATATCAACGTCTTGTGGGAAAACTCATTTATCTTTCTCATACAAGGCCAGACATCAGCTTCTTTGTTAGTGTGGTCAGTCAATTCATGAATAATCCAACCGACAACACATGACTGCTGTGACCAGAATATTGAGGTACCTAAAAATGACACCGGGAAAGGGTCTCTTCTTCCAAAGAACAACAAATAGAAAAATTGAGATTTTTTCATATGCAGATTGGGCAGGTTCAGTTGACTGATCGAAGATCAACTTCTGGCTATTGTTCCCTTTGTTTGGGGGAACGCGGTTACATGGCGAAGCAAGAACAGTCAGTGGTAGCCCGTAGTAGTGCTGAGGCAGAATTTCGTGCTATGGCACTAGGTATCTGTGAGGGAATCTGGTTGAACAGGCTGTTAGCAGAATTACGGGTTCCATCTGAGCATCCATGGTTTTATACTGCGACAACCAAGTCGCTATCAGTATCGCTAAGAATCCGGTTCATCATGATCGAACTAAATACGTGGAGATAGATCGACACTTTATCAAGGAAAAGATTGAAGAAGAAGTTTTTCAAGTCAACTACACTCCAACAACTGTTAAAAAAGCGGACATTCTCACAAAAGCTCTTGCTCGAGTTACCTTCGAAGATCTGACGGAAAAATTGGGAATGATTAACATCTACAACATAGCTTGAGGGGGAGTGTTGGTAATCAAGCTATTGTATTGTTAATATTATAATAACAGCTGTATGCTTATATAATTAATATATATGGTTAATGTATAGTTAATATAATATGTATACAGCTGATGATAAGGATTCTTCTCCTTTTTCTTTTCTTTTTCTTTTCTTTATCTTTTCTCTTTCGGTTGCTTTAGGCAGCCGCATGGCCTTTGCTTTCGGCCGCATGGCCTGCTTTGTATCATAATGTTGCTTTGTACAACTCCTATATAATAGAGCTCCCATTTGGTTTCTTAATCACATTGAATTACAGAGCATTGTAGCTCTTTCAATCACTCTCTCAATATTTCTTTCATATTTTAATTTTAAATAAATCATGCCTTGGGACAAATTGGCTATCTAAACTCTGTTTTGAAGTTTACTTGCTCTGTTTTTATGCAGATTGTAAAATGAAAACTTGTCTAGACTATGCACTTCTTAAATAACAGATCCTTGTATGGTTGTTGTAAGAGGGGCTAATTTGAGCCCACTAAATTATTTAGGCCCAATAGCCCAAGATTAGTGGGCCTGAATTTATCGCAAGTCCAAGATTGGTGGGCCCGGATTTATCGCCATCAAACGGGCTAAATGGCTCTAAGCCTCGAAAGGATTCGGATCCACGAACCTAGAGACTTACTCGGGCCCGGACTCGAAAGGGTATTAAGCAAGCCTAGAGATCTGAGGCACTCGGACTCGAAAGGGTTCGGATCCATGAACCTAGAGGTCCGAAGCACTTGGCTTCGAACGGATTCAGACGCAATCTAGAAGTCACTCCGTTAATGAGTCCTAGAACACTCTTTCCGGGATCTACACACCAGAACCATGGGCGTAATGGAGTCCGAACAAAGGACCCGATCCCGAGGACGGTGAGTGGAGATAAATTCACTCTTCGGTTAAACTAGCCTATACCCGGGTCGAGGTGGCACGATCTAGGGGGTCCCTGAGACTCGGCAATATTTTGCGGCAGGGTGTTCTCTTGAACTACCCCTAACCCTGATGCGGCAGGACATCCTCTGGGACTACCCCTGACCCTTTGGGATGATTGGGGATCATTGGTTAGGTGTGGCTAAGAAGAAGGGTTCGCCGAGGGGTTGATCTCCTCTTCGAGGTTTTTCTCATCCTCGGAGAAGTCACCTCCTCGGAGAGGTCACCTCCTCGGAGAAGTCACCTCCTCAGAGAAGTCACCTCCTCGGAGAGGTCACCTCCTCGGACAAGATGGTTAGAGAGAATATCCCCCATGTGCCTTGCACATGGGCTCCATCCTACATCATGAGGTGCCTATAAATAGCACCCATCCATAGCTTTACAAGGGATGGATTTTGGAAATTTAACTCTTGGGAAAGAACTAATTTCCCTTCTCCATTATCAACCTTGAGAGTGAAAGTGGGAGATCCATGGGAGAGCCTTGCCATTATTCTCTCTCTAGCCATTTTGCCTTCTTCTTCACCCAATCTCTTATCTCCATCATCTCATTTACTCTTGTGTTCTTGAGTTGAGACTATTGAAGAATCTAAGCCTCTCATCATTTTCTAGAGAATTCGAAGTTGTTCTTCAAGGATCTTCGAAGATCTTCGAATCTTCTAACTACTTTCTTTAACCCTCTCTTACATTTGGCGACTCTGCTGGGGAGGCGGATTGGTTAATGGTCTCAACGAGATCTAGAATCCACACAACTCCAACAAGGATAGCGGGAGAAGATGAAGTTCACCAACAAGGATCCTCTAATGGTGGTGATGACAGGACCATGGCTCCAGATCAACCACTTTTGCTTGAAGCCATTCACGGACTTCAAAATACTCAACAGGAGATTCTTACCACTCTTCAGAATCTCACTCACACTATGTTGGTGATGAGTTCTAATTTTGCACTGGCGCCAAACGGAAATCAAACTGGTGGTGGAGCTACTCCCGTTGGAGCGCAAAATCAAATCCAAGGAGAAATAGGCACCGGTCAGCCCATGGCTCATGGCAACATGGCCACAGTAACACATGCTCAAACCGCAGTAGGCGGCAGCAGTTTGCCTACGCCCGGGCTCCATGACGTGCCAAGCCAAGATCCAATGGTGACTAGGGGAGGTTCTGGTGTAATGAATGGGGCTCCAGCGACTGTTGGTGTCCAGGCAAATACAAGGGGTATGATGGCGCAAAAGGGAGCTCTGCCCGTACCTAATCTTGTTACGCCACCAGTAAATGTTACTCAAGTACCAGACGGGCCTCCTTTGGTGTCGACAACAAATTTGCAAGCACAACCCGGAGTAGTGCGCCATGCGATGGACTTTACGGGTCTCAATTCAATGTCCCATCACCAACTGGCTTGTCTATAGGCGCTGATGGCCAGTATCGTCAAACGTCCTCACCAATGATGAATTCGCAGCACCAAAATGGCCAAGTCGCCCCTAGCACAGTCTTCGGGTCCATAAGCCAAGTTTCGGGAATACCACCATCAAGTTCTCTCCCTCAACAATTTCTCACCCTTGCAGATGTGCAAGCCATGTTCGAGCTAGAACGGAGCAAGAAAACTTTACCCTTTTTGCCTGATCCGTATGTCAAGCCACCATACCCTATCGAGATGTTGAGTTATCCATACCCTGAGGGGTACACGGTACCGAAGTTCATCAAATTCATTGGCAAGCAAGGAAATGCTCGAGAACATGTTGTTCGGTTCATCGAGACTTTAGGGATTCATGGTTCAAATCATGTCCTCCGATTGAGAGAATTCTCCAAGTCCCTCACCGACCGAGCATATAGTTGGTACGTTAACTTGGCCCCACACTCTGTTCGAAGTTGGGAGGAGATGGTCAACAAATTCCATGTCAAATTCTTTCAAGTGGCCGAGAAAGTGACCACACTTACCCTGTGTAAGGAAAAGCAACAGGAGGGTGAAGACATTCTCGAATATGTGAAGAGGTTCCAAGACAAAGCTGTGGACTGTCATGAGGCTGTGGAGGAAAGCTACTTGGTCCAAATCTGTGTTGAAGGGGCATTGAACGGGTACAAGATGCTTCTTGTTAATCACAAGCTACCCACCTTCTCGGCACTAATTGAAGCATCTCGGAACATCAACATACCTCATCTCGGCACTAGTTATAAAACCAGCTTCAAGTCATCCCGAAGACCTTCTGTCAGTGCGGTTTCCGCGTCTTCTACCCGAAAGTCGCAGGGGGAGCAATTCAGAGGTCAGAAGAGGAAATACTGCGAAGATGACACTCCTTTTCCGTGTAGTGTTGAGGAGGTGAAGGCCTTAGTTAAAGAGTGGGTGGCAGATGGAGAACTGAACCTGCCTCGTATCGAAGAGCTTTTGCCGAAGAAGGACCGTGAGGGCCCTAATTATTGTGTTTTCCACCGATCACTAGGGCATCCTACAGAAAAGTGCCGGACACTTAAGAAGATTTTTAGAAAGAAAGTCGAAGCAGATGAGCTAAAGTTCAAAGAACAAGGGCCTCAGGATATCTTAGAAGACATGGCTATGATGGTGTATGACGACCACAACCCAAGCAGCTGGTGAAAGGTTTCCAAATGATCTTGCAACTCTAGGGGCAAATTTCAACATTCCGTAGAAAAAGTCTATCTATGACATTTATAATTTATATTTACTGCATTATCCAAGAAGTTCTATCTTTCTTATGTCATGAAAAAATTTATTTCCTCTATATTATGTATCTTCATTAGAAGTTATTTTCTTTACAGTGTATATCTTCATTGTGTTATGTTGCTTGCAACAGTTTTCAATTTTTTGTTGCCCCTCAAAGAAGAAAGAGGAATAGTAGACTCAGTTACCAACCTGAAGGGAGTTTTTCTTGACACAATAGAAGTGTACTTCCACTCGGACCTCCGAAGAGCAGCCATGGCTTCCATCAATGCAAGCTTTGAGGGTCTTTCTTGCTGGGGTAGAGTGTGTGCTCCCACTCGAACTTCCGAAGAGAAGAGCCCTTACTTCCATCAGTGCAAGCTTCGAGGGTCTTTCTTGTTGAAGCAGAGTGTGTGTTCCCACTTGGACTTCCGAGGGAGAGCCTTATTTTCTCTCAAACTCTCGAGGGACAGCCTCGGACTTCTGAGGGACAACTTTTGCCTTCCACTCGGACTTCCGAGGGACAGCCTTGCTTCTGCTCGGACTTCTGAGGGAGAGCCTTCCGAGGGACAACTCTTGCTCTTATTAGTGCGGGTCCGAAGAACAACCCTTGATTTCATCAATACGAGCTCCGAGTACGAGCTCCGAGTACAAGCTCCGAGGATCTCTCTTTTCAAAGTAGAGTGGACTCTTGCTCGGACTTCGGAGGGAGAGCCTTATTTTCGCTCAAACTCTCGAGGGACAGCCTCGGACTTCTGAGAGACAGTCTTGCTTCTGTTCGGACTTCCGAGGAACAGCCCTTGCTTTCATTAGTGCGGGTTCTAAGGGCCCCAAGGCCGTGGATTTCGTACAAAAATTTATTTGCCTGAAATAGCAAAGCCGACAAATGAGATAAGCAATATTAATTTCATATCATGATTCAGGCGTTTATCGGAATGACACTACATCATTTCAAACAAATTGTTCGCTAAGTTCGGGTATCGAGAGTTTATCCATCGGTTACATAAAAGGGCAAGTATGATGTTCTTACATTATTAATAAAACAACTAAAAGAGCTTACTCACAAATTTACGCCAACGGAGGAAGAGCACGGTTCAGTTAGAGGCAATGTAGGAAGCAGAAAATTGGCCACGAATGGGTGGAACCAGTATCGAAGATAGCTGGAGTAAATCAATAGCAGCGCCGGCAGTGGGCAAGAAAGAATATAGTTAGACCGACACCGCGTTGAGTGGGCGGCGTGGTCAATAACCAGTTACAGTTGAGGCTGAAGGCAGTGTTGAAGACGTAGCGGAGTTGGTGTCGACGTTGATCAACAAGACTGAGCTAGGCTGGGGCAAGACCACACACGTTGCGTTGAGTGGGCGAACGTGCGTGGTCGGCGTCGGACAAGTTGAAGCCGGAAGCAACGGTGATACCACAGAAGAGTCGGCAACCACACACGTCACGTTGAGTGTGGCAACGTGTGTGGTCTGCGTTGGAACAGTTGAAGCCAGCTGCAGAGTTTCCAACAGAGAGAGGCCGGTGGTGGCTTCAGATTTGGATAGTCCGAGCTCTAAAAAAAATATGTATATAATAATCAATATATATATACTTGCCCACATGTTTTCAAGTAGCAAAGGTTTCAAAATGTATATTCTCAAAACGAGTTAGAGATACTAAACCAAGATTTAATAGAGCACTAGCTATTTCAAATATTTATGTTCATAATCAAATGGCTATTTACTTATTGCAACAAGTGGAGGCCTGAATCAACAAAGAACCGGAATCACTCATGCTGTAGGTGTAGCACGGATTCTCAATGCTACTTTAGTTGTACCCGAGTTGGGATGGTGGCGCGGAGGACAGCGCCTTGAGTGACTCTTTCTCAAGCCGACGGCGGTGCCTGGGCTAGGACGACGGACGGCGTGCAAGCAGTGGGTGGCCTTCGGTGGCTGTGGGAGTAAAAACCGAGCTCCCGTGTGCTTGTATCCCCACCGACGATGAGCTAGAGCTGGCGCCATCTAAACGCAGCAGCCTCTGATATCATAGAAACAAAGCCTTCTTGAAGAAGAAGAGACCTGGGTTGGTCTCTAAAGGGCATCGTCAGGACTGGTTGATGAATCATCTGTACTTGCTTCCGGAGCTGAACCTCCTAACCACTCCCACTGTGATCTCTGCTGCTCTTCATGGATTGTTGTAGAGAGACATTGGAGGTTGATTTCTGAAGAACCAATTTCGGAGATGATAGGAAGCTTGTAGGGCCCAGGTGGACATTATTATTCTTTACTCTGAATTCTCTAGGGGGTGTCAAGCCCGGAGATGCTCTCAGAGCTTGATATTGTAAGATCAGATCCACTAGAGGCCCGGTGGTTGTTCCCATTCACCTCAGTAATATGTGAAATTGTTTTATTGAAAGGCCCATCTTCACTAGAATCGTTTTTTGATGCTTCCATTTGTGTCACCAACGGCATCGGATTTTGCGTTCTTAAGAGGAAGAGACACAAGAGGAAAGCTTGGTGGATTCGGGATAGCTTGCAAAATCTATTGAACTTCTCCCACAAGATCAACTTTTGACGATCCAGTTGATACGACAAAATAGTAAATTTTCTAACGAATCTTTCCCCATTTTGGCTCACGAAAGAAAGTCACAGTTTCAGAGACAGGATTTTCCAGTAACAGCTTCCATCTCGAATTGTTGCTTTCTCCAATTTCACTGTCGGCTTTCCAACATCCGCAGCAACCAAGGATATCATCAATCCATCCCCTCTCACCTGTGCCAACTGAGTTGCGTGGAAGTGTAATTTGAAAACAGCTTTGACCTTGTTCTTCTCGATCCTCCATCGCGCCAACTTGAACATTTTCTCTTCTAGGCCTTAATTCCACATCTTCTTCCTCCAATTCAAGGCTTGCCACTGCCAGAGCTCATCCCAAAAAAAAAAAAAAAACTCTATACCCAATCCGGAAAATCACGTTTCATGCCGCAGATCATCAATATCCCCCAAATGCAAACAAAATTTACAAACCCACTTCAAGCTTTCACTGAGAGACACAGAGAGAGAGAGAGAGAAAAAGTCGAAATGACTGTGCAAAGATTAGGTCGTTTATCATTGTCCTCAACAGAAAAAAATATATAAAAGAAAAAGGAGGATGATTCTGTTGGCCACTCAAATATTTTAAGGGTATATGTATTTGTAATGGTGCTTTCGGTGGCTGAATAAAGAAGAAAAGTTGGTGGCATTATTTTATTAGTTTATATATATATAATATGCACCTGCAGAATTTAAAAAAAAAAAAGGTGGTTAAGCTTTTGATCTTTTGGTTTCAAGAAAGAAAAAGAATTATTATTATTATTATTTTCTTTGAGTGGCCTAATTGGTGTTGTATTAATTACGTGTCCAGATTCTTTCTGGGTGAAGCATTCAACGACTCAAGTTTCAATTTTCTTTCAAGAAGGAAAAAAAAAAAAAATTAAAAAAAAAATCTACAAAAAAAAAAAAAGAAAAGTTTTTTATTTATTTATTTTTAATTTTAGTTGTCGATTTTATCTGTAAATTACTCTGAGCCCTCGGCTTTATCCATGAACTCTGTAAAGGCCAAATATTCCTGAAGACATAATGTGAAGCATGGCTGAGGCAAGGTGAAATTATGCATGTCCGAGAAAATTACAATTTCTCATACACGCAAGGGGCAAATGTAAGAGGGGCTAATTTGAGCCCACTAAATTATTTAGGCCCAATAGCCCAAGATTAGTGGGCCTGAATTTATCGCAAGTCCAAGATTGGTGGGCCCGGATTTATCGCCATCAAATGGGCTAAATGGCTCTAAGCCTCGAAAGGATTCGGATCCACGAACCTAGAGACTTACTCGGGCCCGGACTCGAAAGGGTATTAAGCAAGCCTAGAGATCTGAGGTACTCGGACTCGAAAGGGTTCGGATCCACGAACCTAGAGGTCCGAAGCACTTGGCTTCGAACGGATTCAGACGCAATCTAGAAGTCGCTCCGTTAATGAGTCCCAGAACACTTGCGGGCTCGGAGCTTTCCGGGATCTACGCACCAGAACCATGGGCATAATGGAGTCCGAACAAAGGACCCGATCCCGAGGACGGTGAGTGGAGATAAATTTACTCTTCGGTTAAACTAGCCTATACCCGGGTCGAGGTGGCACGATCTAGGGGGTCCCTGAGACTCGGCAATATTTTGCGGCAGGGTGTTCTCTTGAACTACCCCTGACCCTGATGCGGCAGGACGTCCTCTGGGACTACCCCTGACCCTTTGGGATGATTGGGGATCATTGGTTAGGTGTGGCTAAGAAGAAGGGTTCGCCGAGGGGTTGATCTCCTCTTCGGGGTTTTTCTCATCCTCGGAAAAGTCACCTCCTAGGAGAAGTCACCTCCTCGAAGAGGTCACCTCCTCGGAGAAATCACCTCCTCGGAGAGGTCACCTCCTCGGACAAGATGGTTAGAGAGAATATCCCCCATGTGCCTTGCACATGGGCTCCATCCTACATCATGAGGTGCCTATAAATAGCACCCATCCATAGCTTTACAAGGGATGGATTTTGGAGATTTAACTCTTGGGAAAGAACTAATTTCCCTTCTCCATTATCAACCTTGAGAGTGAAAGTGGGAGATCCATGGGAGAGCCTTGCCATTATTCTCTCTCTAGCCATTTTGCCTTCTTCTTCACCCAATCTCTTATCTCCATCATCTCATTTACTCTTGTGTTCTTGAGTTGAGACTATTGAAGAATCTAAGCCTCTCATCATTTTCTAGAGAATTCGAAGTTGTTCTTCAAGGATCTTCGAAGATCTTCGAATCTTCTAACTACTTTCTTGAACCCTCTCTTACAGTTGTTATAGCCATTGCATGTTTCCAACACATTGGATTCACCTTTTTTTGACATTACCATTACGAAACTCTAGTGTGCATTAATTGTTGTTAATTGGAACTATTTCTAAGATTCATTTATGCTTTTGATACTTTTTCTGGTTGATACCTTTCCTGCATTTAATTTTCCATCTTTTGTAAACTGAAACTCATTGATACAGAGTTTGCATTTCTTGTTGGCCTCTACTCAGTTTTTGTTGTCAGTACTGTGAAACTAACATCTTAACAGGACTTGGACATCTCAGATGGCTCTGTGCTTGACAATATTGATGAGCAAACTGTTCGAAGTCTAAATGGATGCAGGGTTGCAGATCAAATTCTAAAACTTGTTCCAAATGTCGAGGTGAACATATTGTCTTCTTTCTTTTGATTGATTTAACAATAATTGGCTTAACAGTCTTGTAATCCTTTTGAAAATTGTAGCACTTTCGCACGACACTCAGATGCTTGAAGTTTTGGGCTAAAAGGCTTGGTGTTTATTCAAATGTGAGATAACATCCTGAAGTTCCAGCTTTTGTCATTGCAATTTCACCGTCAGATAAAGCGTCTCATTTTATTTCTTCTTTACCTTTTGTACATAGCTTACTGGATTTCTTGGTGGTGTAAATTGGGCTCTTTTAGTTGCTCGGCTCTGCCAGCTTTATCCCAATGCAATCCCCAATATGCTGGTCTCACGATTCTTCAGAGTTTATACACAGTGGCGTTGGCCAAACCCTGTGATGCTATGCCCTATAGAAGAGGATGAGCTTGGCTTCCCTATATAGGATCCTCGTAAAAACCCTCGGGATTGAACCCATCGTATGCCAATTATAACCCCTGCATACCCTTGCATGAATTCTAGCTACAATGTTTCTAAAAGTACTCTGCGGGTTATGATGGTCCAATTCCAACAAAATTTAGTATTAGGACCCTAATTAGGGGAGTGTATCATGATGTGGTGTTATTTCATAATTACTTCGATATTAGCCCAACTAATTTATTTTCATATTATCGTATGGTGTTATTTTGATTCGTGTCCGATTGATGTTTAATGTGAAAATTTTCACTTTTAGTTAAAAATAACTTAGTAAGTGTATGGAGAGATTAAAATTTTTCTCATAAGTTGAATTTTATAAAATTTCTTTCTACTAAATGAAATTATTCATGGAATGTTTGATTTTAATTCAAGTGCATTTTTCTAATTAAAAAAATTGTACCATATTACCATATGTTTTTTTTACTAGATTGACTCTAAAATAGGTAACAAAAAAATACATATCTTAAATAATAAAAAAAAGGTATTAGCCTTAATTATTATTTTGCATACTTTTTTATTCTGTTAGATGGAGTTAAATAAAAGACTAAAAAATGTCATGGCATCTCTTAGTGAACATTAAAATATATAATTATAAATTCATGTTATTAAATCGTGTCGTACATAGATTCATGTTGAAAAATAGTTGACCCTAACTTGCTAATTTTATATATTGTTTGAGTTGTGTCGAAAATTCTCATCCATACCCCTAATTAATTTTAGTTATTATAGCATTGGTAAGCTAAAAAATAAATATTCGATTCAAATAGTTGAAGTTTAACTATTTTATATATATATATTTGTTATCTAAATTTTGTTAAATTGTAATGCAATAAAAATAAATTTTTATCCTTTTTGTTTGTCCAAACAAATTTTTTTTTTTTTTTTTGGATAATGATATATGAAGGGCCCAATTTAAAAAATTGGCCTTAGACTCCTAATAACTCAGGGCCGGCCCTACGGATCCATCCTTATCCAAATGAATACGTAGACACATCCAAACTGTGCCCCCATTGAGCATTTTTCATGGGCTTGCAGGGGAAACAGGGTGTAAAAGTTGAAGAAGGCCAGCAATTTGATATACATGGAACAGTTGATGAGTTTTAGCAAGATGTAAACATGTACATGTTTTGGAAACCGGGGATGGATATTTATGTTTCTCATGTTCGTAGGAAGCAAATTCCCAGTTATGTATTTCCAGATGGGTATAAACGGTCTCGACTGTTGAGGCACGCAAACCAGCAATCTGAAAGAACTTCTGAAGAAGATGCCGAAGGCTGCAGATTTCACTCTGCCAAAAAGCAGCTCAAGAGGAAAAAAGATTCCGAAATGGTAAATTCAAAGACAGATAAACCAGAGAAACGGGCTTCTATTAGCCCACTGAGGCCATGGTCTGTTTCTCCAGAAAGTTGTACAAGTAGGTTTGGTGTAGCATCTCAAGCCAGCTGCTCTGGGGAGGTTAAATTAGAGCCTTTGGTAGCTGGGGATGCAGATAGTAATCCAGAAGTAAGGCCATCGACTGTTGTGGATTATTCTGAGACTGGATATACTAAGAGAGTGCTGAATCGGAAAGAAGGTGCTGATGATGATAATGGAGAGCTAGTGAAACCATGCAAGCACTTTGCACGGGCAGAAAATGATAGAAGTGCACCGGGATCCAATATCTGCGTTCTGAACCTCAGTTGCGCGGTGAGTTCCTCCATTTCAGGATTTTGGGTTAGCGATTGGGTATAAGAATACTAGAAGTTGTGAAGATAGTGAGAGCCGGATCCTTGCAGGGTAATGTATGCGCAGTTGATCTTGACTCGCATTTGGAAAATGGGTGCTTAAATGGGAGCAGATTATTTGAAAACAGCGTGGCAGAAACATTAGAGGTTGTGAATCTAAAGCTTCTGATTCTCTTCCCCTATTTAATTCATTTTTTGGTTCCCATTCTATTTTGCATTCTTTTAACATGTATCATTGTCGAGCTGTTAGCAAGCTCGGTTTGGCTGAGCTCAACTTGGTAAGGGCTCGGCTCGGTTTGTTAAATAAATAAACGAGCTTGAGCTAGAGACTTTTAGGCTCATTTAATAATGAGCTGAACTCGAGCTATACTAGCTCGGCTTGTTTATTTTTTGTTTAAATAATAGGATAAATATATTATTTATATATCAAATAATGTATCTATATTATTTATGTATTTAAATAATAATAATAAAAATATCATTATCGAGCTTTGAGCCAAGCTTGAGCTTGATTTGTAATGAGCCAAGCCGAGCTCGAGCCCTACCAAACTCAGCTCATTTGCTGCCCTATTGTTTATGCACCACGTTTCCCTGTGCCTCTCTTGCTTCATGGTAAGGTCATGTAACGGGACAAGATGTCTTAGTACAATTTTGTTTAAAAAAATTTCAGAAAAGGGATACAGATTTTTATGTCAAGCCTTTTTTCATGGGTTGCAAATAGAAGATTAGGATCAAATAGTCAATTTGTCCCTCCCATGCAAGAGGTTAGAACGTTGAAGGATATCAGACGATGCTGGAATGTTGTCTGATTCACTCTTTTCCTCCAGACACTGATTTTTTCCCCTTCCTAGTTATTAGATTTTTTCATAATCATCATTTCATCATTCTAATTTTTTGCACAGACAATCTTCTAACTGGAATCGGGCTAGTTTTGAACCAGTGCAGAAGCCCGTGATGAGGCTTGTTTTTTGAAACCGTAAATTTTGTGACATGAATTCATGTTGTCTTGATACTGTCCTGTTTGGTTGTTTTTGTGTCATTTTTTCTTAGCAGGTTGAGTCTGAAATCAACAGCATAAAATTTGGGAGCCAAGTCGTTCTATAAATCATTGGTATGCAAGGAGAAGAGGGGAGGAAAAGAATACCACCCTCCTGCAACTTGGGAATGACTGCTTAATGTGGCCGGTTAGTGTGTGCCTCCCGTTTTCTGTCTTCTGTGCTGTTGAAGCTGTATTTGTATCGCTATAAATCAAAAGGGGATAAAAGAAAAGAAAAAAGGAAAAAAAATGCTTTGAGCAGTGGAAATTACTTTTGGAACAGAACTTGGGGCTTTACCAAACTTGGCAGCCAGTTATTTGATCAGCTTTGCTACTTTCTTTGTTTGGTGTCGAAAATCTTATGCCTTTCTGTTTAGACGATATGGAACAGCTTGTTTAATAAGGGGTTAGTTTTGTGACGGTCATGTCTCTTCTAGGCCCTGTGACTTTCATTAAACCTTTGTGTTATGTGTACTTGTGCTTTTGCAATACAATTTCTAGTATGGCATCTCTCTCTCTCTCTCTCTCTCTCTCTCTCTCTCTCTCTCTCTGTCTCCACCAACATTGTTAATTTTTCTATATGAAGGAGAAAAAAAAGTGTCATGATGGTGTTTTGATGCAACGAGGGTGGTTTTAGCCATTTCTATTTTCTTTGGATTGCGTTTACAAAACAGAGTGCATGAGGAGACAGTAGTTTGCTTTACATATGATGGAGAAAGGGCAAAAATAGTGCCTAGATGTTTGCTAGCATGAATGTTTAGTGCGGTGAGTAAGGATGTAATCAGTTTGATTCAACTCTGGGTTACCATCAAATTGAATTTTTTGGTTTTGTTATGTTTCGGTTTTATCAGTTCAGCGTGAATGAGTGATTTAAAGGAGACTTTTAAGACTGTATTTGGATCATGAATTTGATTAGGGATTTAGAAATGGAAAAAAAAAATGTGAAGACAATAATATCAATAAAATATAAATTATTATTTTTTTGTTCCTCTTTCCAATTTTAAATTTCTATTTAAATTTATGATCTAAACAGAATTGATAGAAATCAACATAACTAATAAACAAAGAGAAAGAGTAGAGCTATTCTATAAATGTCTTTCTTCTTAACCTACTCACTTATTTTTTTGATGCTTAAAAAATTAAAATATAAAAAATATTAAAGTAGTATAATAATTTTGATCGATCTCAGTGTAAAATTTTGAAAAGAAACTGAATTTTCTGAATTGTTATTGCAATTGGGACAACGTAGCTTGTTTTATTCCTAATCAGAAGAGAAAATCATCTTATTCCAAAATTTACATTTGCTACTATTACTTGCGAGAAATTTACATCCTTTGCATGCTTGATGTTGAAAAAAAGAAGAAGAAGAAGCTACACTAGATCATCTAATACCTATGACTAATTTCATCCTCAAAAGCTGCAAATTTAACTAAAACTATCCTCAGCTTCATCTAATCCCTCTACTATGATGATATGGATTTGATTTGTCAAGTGATTTTTGAAAAGTGAGTTATCTCTCTTCAGAGTCGAATTCTGGTTTTGATGCAGATGATATTGGTGAGACTACTTATTAACTACTCTGCAACCAATTCCAACATCACACAATGCATGCTACACTGTCATCATCTTCATCCGAACACCTGTAGTTGGAAAGGTATGTGGTGTTGTCAAGGAGTGGGGCAACATCATACTCACGCCGCACCTTTTTTTCTTCGCTGCCCTCTACAGGACCACAACGACGTAGAATCTGCGAAACCTCCTTCATGGAAGGCCTACTAGAAGGTTGTGTCATTGTGCATGCGAGCCCCAGTTTATAGACAGTGGTCATTTCTTCCAAGTAATGTGGCTCCTTGATGTCCGTATCAAAGGTGTGGGCAATTGAGTTTCCTTCTCCGTATTGGCGCCACGCCCATTCTGCAAGGCTCGTGTGCTCATCTCGATCATTGGGTTCTCTTCCTGTCACCAGTTCCAAGAGTACAACTTCGAAACTATAAACATCGACTTTCTCATTCACTTTTCTCATGCAGGTGTATTCTGCAACCAAAGCAACATTTTCAGTTCAAGTGGGAAAAGGAGAAAAAGAGGTAGTGTCTTTTTGTTTCAACTAAAATTTTTTCCCAAGAAAAGTTTTTTTTCATGAAAAAGACATTTTAGAAAACATATTTTGGTTAAAATATTTACCTATATTTGATTGCGACCCTAAAAATGGTGTTAAATATTTTTAGTGAAAAAGATTTTTTGGAAAAAGTTTTTATATTTCTATCACGACCCTGAAAAATGATGACGGTGGTGGATCTGATAGTAGTAATGGTGACAACAATAATAATGATAATTTTGGTAAGACTTTTACTTGTCTAGTAGGTTTTAAAAAAAAAAAAAAAACCTTCAAAAAGTGAAAAATCTTTTTCACCAAAATCAAGTTTCTAGTTGACTTTTGTTTTCTATTATACCAATAGTCATGTAGTACGAAAATTTTTTTTCTTTTAATTTTTTTTTTTTTTTTTTTAATTTCTGAAAAAAGCAGACTAATAACAGTTAAGAGATGATGCCCCAAGTGGTCTTACCTGGAGCAAAGTACCCAATTGAACCAGCAACAGTAGACATGGTATTAGGCACATCAGACTTGGCCAAAATCTTGGCAAGTCCAAAATCAGCAATCTTTGCCTTGAACTCAGAATCCAGCAAAATATTGCTAGACTTCACGTCGCGGTGAATGATCGGCGGAGAGCAATCATGCTGCATATAACATAGTCCTTGAGCAGCCCCAACCGCAATCTGCAGCCTCGTCGGCCAATTCAACACCGTGTGCTGGACCAAACTACTCAACACGGTGGCAGAGCTAGTCCTCTTCTTCTCATGTAACCGCTTGTCCAAACTCTGCTTCCCCATATACTCATACACAAGTAATTTTGAGTTATCACTCGAAATACAACACAGCAATTTCACTATATTGGAATGTCTAATTGTGCCCAATATCTCCACTTCTGCCAGAAACTCTTTCTCGAGCTTGTGATCTGACTTCCCTTTGCTCCAAATCTTCTTGACAGCGACACAATCGCCTAAATTGTTGACAGCGATGTGATATATCTTCCATGACCCACCTCTTCCGATCAAATTGTTTTCTGTCAAACCTGGCAAAATTATTTTCTTTGTGAAATCAAACCTCTGGAATGAGGTCAGTTTCCACACCCGCAAGGTCTCGCTTGATCTTTTTCCTCCGGTAGTCTCTGGCCATGAAGACGGATATTATAATAGTAGCTATGAATAGAATTACAGCAAAAACAAGAATCATCGCGAGAATTGTGGGCGATAAGCCGTTGGATTCCCTGTTTTTGGTGAGACAATTGGGGAGATTTGAAATCGGGGTTTTAGCACAAAGTTTTGGATTGTTTAAGAAACTGGTTTCATAGGCCAAGTTATCAAACTCATCTGGGATTTTCCCGGAAAATTGGTTGGAAGAAAGGTTTAAATTGGTTAGCTTCAAATGGCCTAATTCGGGCGGAATTTGACTCGAAAATTGATTTTCCAACAAATCGAGGTTGAGAAGGTCAGGCAGAGAACCAAAAATCGGCGGAATCTGACCCAATAGCTTGTTCCGAGCAAGATTCAAACTAGTCAGCGACTTCCACGACATTATTGTCGATGGCAATTCACCGGAAAGTGAATTTCCATCAAGAACAAGGTTGCTTAGCTGAGAAAGAGCGGTTATCTCCATCGGAATTGGACCAGTAAATTGATTGTTACTAGCCTTGAACTCAACCAAACTTGCCCAAGAACCGATTCCGGTAGGAATCTGACAGGAAAACTGGTAGTTACTGATCTCAACTCGAGACAAATTCCAAGCTAATTTACTAGGAAGCGTACCAGACAAAGAATTGTTGCTCAGCATTAAACTCGATAAATTGCTCGATGTCTAGAGGCCTAATGGAACCTCAGCGGAAAAATTGTTGTTGAATAGCTTAACAGTACGCAAAGTTTGGCAATTTCCAAGCGACTCAGGTACAGTCCCAGTGAGAGAATTTGAAAAAGCCACCACGCTGAATAAAGTCTTCCCTGGGCATAAATTTTGAGGCAAATCTCCGGTGAACTGGTTGTCAGAAACCTCGAATGCTTGGAGTTTCGAATGAAGACCGAATTTCAGAGGCAAAGTACCATTAAGTTTGTTTGTGAACACCCGGAAGATCTCTAGGGCTGTGATTTGGCCGATGTTGTGTGGTAATTTGCTGGAAAGTTGATTGGAAAACAGAATCATGACTTTCAATTGATTCAATTTTTCAAAATCAGATGGTATCGAACCTGTCAAATTGTTCATCGACATGTCCAATCCGATCAAGTTTGACTTGATTGGAGTTGGAATTTCACCGGACAAACTGTTTTTAAACAAATACACTTCACTCAAGTTTTTCAATTGGAACAGTCCTTGAGGAAATGGACCATCCAGATTGTTTTTAGCAAGATCCAAGTGTTGAAGACTGGACAAATTCGCAAAATTTCTGGTATTTTCCCGATCAAGTTCGTCATCGTCATCCACAAGTACTCCAGCTTTCTCAAATTCCCAAACTCTATCGGAATTATTGATGACAAAAGCGTAGTATTATAAGCCATACCTAGAGTCACTAGATTCGCTAAATTTCTGATTTCGATCGGAACTGTGCCGTTGAACATGTTTTGGTCCAGGTACAATGCCCGGAGCTCCAGTAACCGGTTGGTGTCGGAGGGAATTGGGCCGACGAAGAAGTTCTGAGAGAGGTTTAGGTATTGGAGACCGGAGCAATTGTAGAGAACCTTAGGGAAGTCGCCCTGGAGGTAATTGTACAAGAGGTCGAGCACAGTGAGGTTTTTAAGGTCACAGACCGACGGTAGGATCGTGTCCATGATGCTTTTGTCATGGAGGAGATTGTAACAACCCCGATCCGTAATTAAGTGCTAATTCGTAATTAAGGATGTTAATTAAGTGGTTAAAATAACTTATGTGTTTATCATGTATTTTGTATGTTATTTGGCTTTCTATCTGTTACTCGTAGTAATATCTGTTGTGAATTCTGTATTGATCTGAAAATTGAAAGCCTTATCGTCATTCGAAACTGGAATTGATTACATGGATGTGTTATTTGGGATTTTTAGAATCATTTGGAAATTTTTATTAAAAATTAATTCAGTTTGGTAAATTAAGTTGTGTTTGGATGGACCAATGTCCTAATTATTGTATAATGGCATCATAACTACATATATGAGCTCTTAAGCTCATTCTTGAGCTCAAATTGCTCCGAGTGGAAAAATCTGAGAATTTATTTTAGAGAGAAAGAGAGTGCAATTCTAGAGAGAGAAAATAAGAGATTGAAGGAGAATTGAAGATCTTGGCTAGGATCCATCAAAATTATGCTAGAACAAGAGTGATTCAAGACTCTAGGTAAGCCTTTGATTATTAATTCATGAAGATTATGTATTGTAGAGATGAATTCATGGAGTTATTATGATCATTTGCATATATTTCACATATGTTAGTGAAAAAGATGGAGAATTTGATTATAATTCTTACATGCATGTATATATAAGTGTTAAATCATCACTTTGATCATGAGTTTTATCATTTGTGTTGAGTTTGGAGTGTGAGATGTACATGTATGCATATGTCAACAAGTTTTGTAACTAAATTCTATGTTTGAGGAGTCTTAGGAAAGAATTAAGAAGAGAATTCCACATGCTTGCATGAATATATAGAGTTTTGTCATATTGAGTTTGATTTAGAGCAATCATGTAGAAATTATGGATAATTGGCACATGCAGGTTTGAATTTTCATGTTTTGAACTTTGGTTTCATGTTTTGGAAAATAATTTCTTACATGCATGGAGCTTATGATCTCAAATTTGCTAACTTCATGAGTTTTAGAGAAAAGAGCTTGAAGGGTTTTACATGCATGAAAGTTGAACTCATTTTTGACTAAAACCATGAGTTTTGAGCAAAAGGGTTTATAAAGGATCATGTGTTCATGTTTTAGAAAATTTTCAAGCTTTAAAGAAAAGCCTTGCACAAGTTTACCCTCGAAATTTGCATTTGGAAGCTTAAAACTCTGTTTTTGGAAACCCAGAATTTCGCAGTCTGCTCAAGCGAGAAAACCTGCGCTCGAGCGGAGAATGCGAGTTCTCAGCATTTTGCAGTCATGAGCGCTCCGCTCGAGCAACCAAAGTCACGCTCGAGCGAACTCTTTGTATTTTGTTGAACCGCTCAAGCGTGGGAGTTGTGGCTTGAGCGTAGATTGAGACCAACCAGTACTTTTTCAGACAGGCCTTTCCGCTCGAGCGACCAATGTGGCACTAAGTGACCAGGCCATTTTCAGTGTATTTTGACAAGTTATTCTACATTTCATTTCCATCTATTTCTAAGCATTTGTAGACATGAATTATGAGATATTGAAGAGTCATGAGCTAAGAATCGATATATGTAATGCGAATTAGAAAAAAATACGAGATAAATCTGAGAATTGATTCATGTGTACGAGTCTTAAGTATTTAACTGAATAAGAAAACTAAGCCATAGTAATGAGGATATGAAGTAGAGACACACTAAGAAAGGAACGTACTAAGTTAAGAAATTACAAGTGTGTGTTTTGAGCAATGCGTTAAGCGAAAACAAGAAACCTATGTAGAGAGATCTAAGCCGTAATGGCCAAGTACATGTGTAATGATAAGATATGTTTGTGTTATGCACTTTTGTGTTTGTAGGTCAACGTCCGGCGTTCGATTGACCGTTGACGGGAACCCACTGTGAGTAACGTTATTGTAAAGATATGTTCATATGAATTATGTTCCAAATGTGATTTGATATGTTATGATTTTTGAAATGATATTTGTTTACATGAACGAATGTCCTATATTTGAAATCTATTATGGCATCCATAGATAGTCCCAAGTCATAGGGGACGACATGTTAATGCGGGTCCATGACATAAATGTGATTACGAGATTTCGTTAGCCACTTCATCGTGGTGATATGTGTTTAATCGGTATCCGGAACCGATTACTCTAGTCGGAAGACGATGTATGATGTGTTCTATAGGATGTACCATTAGTATGTTCAGATATGAGAATGATTATGTTATGATTTGTCTTATGAGTATGAAATGTTCGAAATTCATTCACTAACCCCTTTACCTTAATGTTATTCACTGGGCTTTAGCTCATTGTGTGTATATATGTATAGGTGGACATTCTGGAGATCGAGCCTGAAGGCTTTTGTCTGGATCTGTGTTCTGTTGTCAGCCAACCATTGTGCCTCACATGGAGGTTCCTGAAGTGTCACGTATTATGAGTTCGGGTTATTTATGTATATCAAAATTTGGTTGTTTTTTTTGTTAGTTGTACTTAAGATGCTACATTGTGTGTGGGCATAATGTAAGAATGACTTTTTGGTTATGCGTATATAGAGTTTTAAATATTCCCGTTCATATAAGTCAGCACAACTCATTGGACAATTATATTTATGTATTTGCTTCCGCTAGCCCCTTAATTTTGTTAATCAGTTCAGAGGCTTTCGGTAATCCAAGGATTATTGGCCAATTACAACGCTAAACCTACAGGGGCGGGTTTGAGTCGTGACAGAGAAGTCCGGTGACTGTGCCGGTAGTGCAGTCAATCGCCGGCCAAGTGCACGGGGAGGATGAGGAGTTCCAGGGAGCTGTCCACGGCAGACTCCGCCATAGCTTTTTGAGATTGAGTAGGGTTGTCTGGTCGGCGGTGGTGGCCGTGGATTGTGAAATTACTTGGAAGGGCATAAGAGTGAGGAAGAAGTAGAAGAAAGAGAGTGGGAGTTTTGAGAATGGTGAGGTCATTTTGGACAATTTGTGGGGTTTCAGTTAGTTAGTGACCCGACGGGTCTGCTATTTTTATTTCCCGGGAAAACAAGGTCTGACTTTCGGACTGGTGAGCTATGTGCATTTTTTATTGTTACTTATAAGTGTTACAGTTTTCGCTTTCTTTATTTGGACCACACATTTTAATAATTTTTAGGATAAATTACCAATATATTTTTTGAAGGTTTGATTAAAATATGAATTGTCCTATGTAATTTTGAAAATTACATCTCATCCCCTGAGGTTTTTAATTTCATAACAAATTGTCCATTTTATTAATAAATCATCAAGTCAATTAACAATTTTTAATAAATTATAAATATGTTTTAATCAATAATTTAGATAATGTTATTCATGTATAGGAGAGCAATTATGAATTTTATTTTTTTGGTTAATTCTGTTAAATAAAAATTTTTAACAATGGAGTATTTGTAATTTTTCAAACCACTGGAGACAATCTGTACTTTAAGCAAATCTCAAGGGGTGTATTTGTAATTTTACCCTACGTTTTATTATTCTATCTGTTTCAAAATATTAGTTTTTTATTTTATTTTTTATTATCTCAAAATATTAGTCCCTTTTTAAAAATTAATAATTAAAATAATATGAATTTTTTATTTTGCCATTTTTTAAAAATTCATTAACAAAACAAAAATTACAATTATGACAATTAATATTCCCCAAAAAATGTACTATCAAAAGGTAATTTTGGAAAATCAATATTTTTAAAGTGTAATAATTGTACGATCGAAAAAAGTTTGATTCCTCAAAAGAAACTATTATTTTAGAATGGAAGGAGTATAATTTTTCTAATGCAAAATTTTAAGAGTTAATTGGTAAAAAATTTATTTGCATAGGTCCGTATATTTAAGAGTGTTTTGGGAAGCAAATAAAAAGTTAGCTTTTATTTTGGGTCACATCACCTCTCACATTTTTTACCCACAAAAAGATAAAATAGACTAAAAAAGTTAAAAAGCTAGTTTTTTTACCAACTTCTCAAAACATCACTTAGTCTTATATTTAATGTCTTATGTGATAATTACATATGTTGAAAAGCGGTCAACAATGGTGGTCGGTGGTAGTGAGGTAGACAAATTGGTGACATCTATATATTATATAAGGAGAAGGGTTTCTAACCCACAAATCTTTTGGAGTTCCAAGTTCCCTAGTGGGTCGTTACACACACTAAATATAAACACTAAACTATACCAAATTTTTTTAGAATAATGGCAAGTCTAGGTATTAATCCACAGAGACAATTGTGAAATTAGACTAATTCAATCGCTAAATTTCTAAATTAATTTTGATTAAAAAGATTGAGAGATTTTATGACTAAACAGGAATTAAATAAAATTGAGAAATTAAATTGACAATTAAACGTAGGGTTTGAGAGATTAATTTTTGGGAAAAATCTTAAGGCAAAGAATTCACCACTAACTATATAAACGAGATTGAACATCGGCCATCAATTGCAATCCGGTTTGAAATGCCCAATATTTCACAACTACAAGTTTGAAATATTGATCAAGAGGGTTGTTGCATTCACGTACAGGCACGAGTCATCTCGAGTAGCACAAGACGTTGGCTCTAAACTATGGTAGTAATACGGCCCATCTCTTGTAGCATGACTCGTCTTGTACTTTGAATACAAACACAAAGAAAACTAATGTATGGAAAGTATTAAATAATCACAGAGAGTAAAATGCTTGAAGAGATGAAAAGAACAATTATTATAAACTTCTAAAACATCCATACACGTGTTCAAACTGTTTCACAATTAAAGCCTAAGAAAAATCACTTTTACATGGCTAGGGTTTCATCAAAATCCTAGAAAAAAGAGCCTAGCCACTCATGGAGGAGTGGGAAGAGGTGGAAGAGATGGAAAAGATGGAAGCCCCCATGAAAATTGCCTCTCAAGCTTAAGAAAAAAATCACCTTCTTTAAACCCTAGCCTCCCTTTCCCTAGAATAAATTTTCGAACCGCAAGTTAGCATATTTTTCCTTTTTTTATTCTTAGCAGAACACACCCAAAATTCTGCGCATGCGTCCCTAGGTGGGCCGCTCGAGCGCCCATGTGGGCTGCTCAAGCAGTGGTGGGCTGAACGCGCGGTAGAGCTGGGCCGTACGTGCAGTGAGGTGGTTAGCTCGGATTTTTCGCTTCTCGCACGGAGAATTTGTTTTCACGCCCTTTTGATTGAATTTGCATATTTCCAGTCAAATCTATACAAGTGCACAAACACATCATCTCCGCCAAATAAATAGAATTAAAAGATTATAAATGTAACTTAAGCAACCTCAATGTGGTACATTTTGGCCTACATCACATCCCCCAACTTACATTTTGCTAGTCCTCGAGCAAAAGAAAAGAGATAAGAAAAGTAAAATAGCTCTAAGCCACTTTCGTAGGGATCACGACTGCATTTAGCATATGCAACAAGCTTATGAACCACAAGGTTACCGCAAGTGGACGAGTATAGTCTCATGAGGGTTTCTAGAAATGATACCCACAAACATCGACATATTCATATCTGCTCAACAAAATTAACCACACTACTCTACCTAACAATCAACTTACGTGACACTACAGTGTGATATTAAGACATGATAAGTCATTGAAGGCACAGTGGACAAGCATGAAGGAATCTAGTGAGCCAAAACCACAATTCAGTTAATACACAAGTAAAGTCCCCTGTACTTGTGAATGCTAGTAGACACATCATTAGTACCCTTGGTGTAAAGTGCAATCTCCATACTAGTCAACTGTCCACTATAATAGCCCAATGTAACTCATACTAACATCCAACATATATAGAAAAAAAAAAAATTTGTTACAACTAAGATTCTTAAAAGCTTTTTTTTTTTTTTTTTTTTTTTTTTTTTGAAAGACTGTGCAATGTCCTGATCCATTAAGCTTTCTAATCAACCCATGTAACAAGCATTGGGCCAATGACTCCCAAACCAGACGGTTTTAGGACACTAGGTGTGAAGACACCCCTACGGGCTTAATAACTTGAGCTGAAAAGGTTACGAATCTAAACAAGTCATTCTCCTTATTTTTCCTTAACCATGCAATGTCTAAGTCCCTTAAGCTTTCTACTAAACCCATCTAGCTAGTGTTGGGCCAATGACTCCCAAACCAGACAGTTTTCGGGCACTAGGTGTAGAGACACCCCTACGAGCTTAATAACTCAAGTTAAAGAGACTACGAACCCAAACAAGTCAAGTATTTATTTATTTATTTATTTATTTTATATTTTTAAGAATCTTGGCTATTCATTTATTCTTTTTTGTAACCCTAGTAATTATCAATGACGTACACCAGGGATTGTAATAGAGAGGTCACCGCTATGATAGTGTGTTCATATGAATCAAGGCATACTCATGACAAGTGTACTAATACCACAAACACAAACAACTCTCTTAGTGTAAACATCACATGCAAGTATCTACCCAATAAACCCTTTTCATACAAGCCCACTATGTTCCCCAATTAACATATGCTCATATCACTACTATACTGGCACAAAGTGAACATCAAGTGAAGTGGTGTAATCAAGTGTAGAAAGTGCAAACATGAATTGTTTTTATAAAAATCCTC
>CM069916.1:20567275-20759915 GCA_036172215.1 Camellia granthamiana | reverse complement strand
TTGACACTTCAAATTTTTTCCATAATCTGACTTATAATGATGTAGTCATAAATGTCAATTTTTATACAAATATGAGAAGAGAATTAATTAAATTATACATTTTAACCAATCACATACTCAAACTTTGACTGTTTCAAGATGTTATTTCACTATAATTCCAATTAATAGAATTTTCAATCCTTAATTTTTTTTTATCAAATTATAATTTGATAAAATTTAAAAACATGAAATGTTGAAAATTATTGTTTTTTTCCATCAAAATTGGTGAAAAGAAAAAAAAAATGGGATAAGAATGAAATTCTTTCAAAGATTGATAAAAATTTAATGAAAAAGTTAAAGTAATTCATATAAAATCAAAAAATTTATTCAAATTTAAAATCAAATTAGATAAAAAAAAATTAAAAGAAAATGATGAAAGTTTTTGAAACCTTCTTATTCTTAAAAACTAGAAATCCATATGGGTATTATTCATATTGTATTTTTAGTTATGAAATTGAAATCAAAAGAAATGTAACTTAAATTATTGGATTAATAATAGAAATATCTTATTAATTATTGTTAAATATCACTTCACTTCAGATTTAATAATAAAATTGTATATTTGTCTTAATTATAACTTTAAATTTGTATATTTTCATAACAAGAAGAGGTATGTCATAACTCATTTAATCTCATTTAATCAGATTTAACTTTTTTTTAATACAAATTATCAAAATTGCACTAATTAGACTTATATATATATATATATTTAAATTTTTTAAAACTAATAATTTAAAAAGTTATAAACATAAAAGTTAACTCATAAATTTTATGAATACTACAAGACAAAATATTCAATTATTTCAAGATAATTATAATAATTTTTCTTTTTAATTTATAAAATCCTTGTGCATAGCACGGGTTACTACTAGTATTATATAAAGAAAAGAGAATTTTTAGTGAGGAGTATTACGAGAGTTTTAGTATCTCATACTAATTTTTTTGATTTTCTTAATTTTAAACAATTAAGAAAATCTTGATTAGCTAGCTAATTAGTCTATGATTTATTTGATAATCCCATATCGGGAGAAAAAGGAAAAAGTGAATTATTTTACTCATATAAAGTGAATCTTATACTCCCATTTAATATTGTAGTATTGTACATGTTTCAATTTGATATAATTTAAATTTTAAAATAAAGTTTAAAAGTTTTAATTAATTAATTTTTGTGTAAGTTGGTTAGTCTTTTGACCTAGTCGATTAGGCTGAATCATTTTTGATTTGACTGATTCGTTAGTTTAACTACAATTTTAGCAGTTTTATCAAAATATATTGATTAATTTGTTTAATTTGAAATAAACTAAAAATTGATCTAATTAAAGATTGAACGACTGAAATTGCTGGATTTGAAATAAACTTCATGTCCAAATAATTGTTAACTTTTATTTTATAATCCCACATCGAAAAAAGAAGAAAAAAAGTTGTTTTACTTCGATAAAATGTAGTCTTGGGCATACTTTAGTCCAAGACAGTTTAAATTTTAAAATCAAAATAACATTTAAAAGTTTTAATTAATTAATTTTTGTATAAGTTGGTTGGTCATTTGACCTAACCTATTAGGCTGAACTGTTTTCAGTGAGAAGTATTGTAAAAGTTTCAATATCTCATACTAATTTTCTTGATTTTCTTAATTTTAAACAATTAAGAAAATCTCCATTAGCTAGCTAATCAGTCTATGATTTATTTGATAATCCTACATCGGGAGAAGAAAGAAAAAGTGAATTATTTTACTTATATAAAGTGAATCTTATACTGTAATAACCCGACTTTTTCAAATGCTCCATATGCTTTAATTCCCTCATTATGTGCGTGATTATATGTGTGATTATGTGCTGGATGTGAAATTCCATGTTTTAATGTGTGAATTACATGTTTATAAATTTGTATCTGTCAATTATGAGAAAACCTGTTGAAATTGCGACCTTTGGACTAAAAATTGAAAGCCTTAGAGGTGCGATAAACGTAAATTGACTTTACAGATATGATTAACATGATTTTTAGGACATTATATGAAGTTTTGTAAAATTTGATTCATAATGAATTAATTAGCTTTATTTGGCTAAAACTCCTAGAGCTAATACTTTGAAATTGAAATTGACGACCTTAATGAGTTCAGGAACCGAAATTGAGTACATGGATATGTTAATGAGAATTTTTAGAGCCATTTGGATAGTTTAATCAAAAATTAATTTCGTTTGCTTCGTTATGTTTGGTTGGCCTATTTAGATATATATGATTTGTTATATATAAGTGAGCTCATCTTTAGCCTTGGGAGAGAAAAAGAAATGTGGAGAGAAAAGAGAGAGAAGAAGAGAAAATGAAGAAGAAGAAGAAGAAAAGAGCTCACCATAGGAGCTTGGAACTTGAGAATTGAAATGGGGGAATTCAAGATTATAGCTCAAGGTAAGTGTGAATCAACTACTCTCAATCTTCCTTCAATTGATTAACATCAAGCCCTAAGATGAAGCTTTCACACTCATGAAGTTAGGGTTTTAGGTTGTGATCTTAACTTAACCAATTTCATGAAATTGAAGATGTAATCTTTGGATTTGGTTAATTAAAGGATTGATTCTTGTGTCTTGAGTTAGATTGTGGGTTATTGCCTTTTTATCTTTAATTTTGACATGCTTTGAACTCATGTATATATGCTTGTATATATAAGAAGATAAAGGAATATGAAAATTAGAGTTATATATGCCAAATGGAAATAAGTTATGATCCACTTGAGTGTAGGTTTCATGTTTATTTTGATCATATGTCTTGTTGTTGAAGTGAAGTTGCTTGAATTGAACTTAGAAATGCCTTTAGAAAGGTTGATTTGGTTGAAGTTTCAGATTGCTCAAACAGAGCATACAACTGCACGTGCGGGTCCCATGGCTGCACGTGCGTAATACACAGCCGCACGTGCAGAAAACAAGGGAGATAGACTGGAGTTTACTGCAATAAAAGCACGTGCAGGCCGCACGTGCGACGTACCTTCTCGTACGTGCGGTGGGAGGCTTTCGCACATGCGGCCAGTAGAGAAAAAATTTGTCAACTTCTTTTTCTCCTTTTGCCCTCTGAATTTGTTAATATGTCTATTTAATCCCTCCGAAAAGCTTAAAGCAAAATACGAATTGAATGAAACAGAAAAATGATTACAAAATGGAAGTTAAGAAAAGAATATGTGGCTTATCCATTTGTGCATGTGCCATGTGTAGGTCACTTGCAGGAAGCGACCATCGCTCGACTAAACCACTGTGAGTAATAATAGTGTAACGATATATTTATTTCTGTATTTCTATTTATGAATTATGTACCTTGATTGTGCTTGGCATGTTCGAGATAAATTATGCTATGATTTATGTATTATAATTGTGAATGGCATATTTGGGATAAATGGTGCTATGATTAATGTATTTTTGATTGTGAGTGGCGCACGTTAAACAAATTATAAATGAATGGAAACGATTGAGCAATGGTACAAGTATGAGCAATGGCATATGAAATGGATTTGAGGTCGTTCTATTTCAGTTATATATGATGGCCTTAAGGCCGAGGAAGGTGGAGACATGTCGATGTTCCATCTACCCTACCATGATATGAATTGTTATGATTAATGGCTCTAAGGCCAACGAAGATGGAGACAGGCTGATGTTCCATCTACCCTATCAAGTCCAGAACAACTGTGATATGTTGGGCCTGAGGCCGTTATGTATTATGTTGGGCCCAAGGTCGTTATGTATTATGTTGGGCCCGAGGCCGTTATGTCTTATGTCAGGCCTGAGGCCGTTATGTATTATGTTGGGCCCGAGGCTGTTGTGCATCATATTAAGCCTAAGGCCGTTCTGTCTTACGTTGGGCCCTAGGCCGTTCCGTCTTATGTGGACCCGAGGCCATTTTGGAATAAGATTATAGGAACATGTATACATTAGATAAATATTCTCCAAGACATATGCCTAATCCCCCGAACCTCCTTACATTATTATTATTCACTGAGCCGTGCTCACTCCGTTTTTATTTATGTTTATGTAGGTGATCAGCTTGGAGGACAGCCCTAGGTCAGCTTCAGGAAACTTTTGATGGACCGGTTTTCTTAAGCCTACAAAGTGGAGCCTCTCGTCTTTTGGAATTGCCTCCACATTTGTTAAGTCTTTTGAAGCTTGGTGCTTAGACACTAATGGACATGTAAATTTTTTGGATTACTAGCGTATATGATTTATACTTGTATATATGAACTATGTATATGAACCATCTAAGTATGTTGTTTAATGATCCTGACATGTAAACACTGCTCAATGAACGTACTGTTATTTATTGGTTTCCGCTTAAGGCCTCGTATTTGAATAAATAGTTTTGAAATTTTGTCTTTGAGGCCTGAGTGCAGGCCGGTCATGACCTAAACTTTT
Organism: Camellia granthamiana; assembly: GCA_036172215.1. Lineage (NCBI taxonomy): Eukaryota > Viridiplantae > Streptophyta > Magnoliopsida > Ericales > Theaceae > Camellia > Camellia granthamiana. The sequence goes on along the minus strand of CM069916.1, from coordinate 20,755,488 downwards.
AGGGGTGGGTTTGGGTCGTGACATATACTCTTGTTTAATATTGTAATGTTGTGCATATTTCAATTTAATATAATTTAAATTTTAAAATAAAATTTAAAAGTTTTAAGTAATTAATTTTTGTGTAAGTTGGTTGGTCTTTTAATCTAGCCGATTAGGCTGAATCATTTTTTATTTGACCGATTTGTTTGTTTAACCGCAATTTTAGTGGTTTTATCAAAATATATTGATTAGATTTGTTTGATTCGAAATAAATTAAAAATTGATCTAATTAAAGATTGAACGGCTAAGATTGCTTGATTAGAAATAAACTTTCCATCCAAATAATTGTAGACTTTTATTTTATAATCCCACATCGGAAAAAGAAGGAAAAAGTGAGTTGTTTACTTATATAAAGTGAACCTTAGTATTGTAGTGTGGTGCATGCTTCAATTCAAATATCATTTAAAAGTTTTAATTAATTAATTTTTGTATAAATTGGTTGGTTATTTGACTTAACTGATTAGGCTGAACCATTTTCAGTTTCACTAATTAGCCGGTTTAATCACAATTTCTCGCATTGATTTTCTTAATTTTAAACCATTAAATTTTTTTTTCATTTGCCAGCTTTCATTTAACCATATAAAAATAAAATTCTAATTAGTTTATAATTTATTTTATAATCCCACATCAGGAGAAAAAGAAAAAAAAGTGAGTTATTTCAATTATATAAAGTAAATCCTTTACTCGCATTTAATATTATAGTGTTGTGCATTGTTCAGTTCAAGAGAGTTTAAATTTTAAAATAAAAATTCTAATTAGTGTATGATATGATTTATTTTATAATCCCACATTTAGAAAAGAAAGAAAAAAGTGAGTTATTTCACTTATATAAAGAATCTTTATACTCTCATTTAATATTGTAATATTGTGCATGTTTCAATTTAAGACAGTTTAAATTTTAAAATAAAATTTAAAAGTTTTAATTAATTAATTTTTGTGTAAGTTGGTTGGTCTTTTGACTTAGCCGATTAGGCTGAATCATTTAAGGTGTGACTGATTCGCTGGTTTAATTATGATTTTAACGATTTTAACGATTTTATTTGAAATATATTAGTTAGATTTGTTTGATTCAAAATAAACAAAAGATTGGCATTATTAAAGATTAAATGATTGATTGCTTGATTAGAAATAAATTTTTTGCCCAAACAATTGTTAACCTTTATTTTACAATCTCACGTCGATAAAAAGGGAAAAAGTGAGTTATTTCTTTGATATAAAATGAACCTTATGCTCATATTTAATATTGTAGTGTTGTGTATACTTCGGTTCAAGACAGTTTAAATTTTAAAATTAAAATATCATTTAAAATTTTTAATTAATTAATTTTTGTATAAATTGGTTGGTCTTTTGACTTAGTCAGTTAGGCTGAACCGTTTTCGGTTTGACTAATTCGCTGATTTAACTGTGATCTTAGCGGTTTTATCAAAATATATTGGTTAGATTTATTTTATTCAAAATAAACTAAAAATTTGCCTAATTAAAGATTAAATGATTGATATTGTTTGATTCGAAACAAACTTACTGTCCAAACAATTGTTAAATTTTATTTTACACAATCCCACATCGGGAATAAAAAAGAATAAAAAAGTGAGTTGTTTCATTAGTTATATAAAGTAAACATAAGTTTCCATTTAATAATGTAGTGTTGTGCATATTTCAGTTGAAAATAATTTAAATTTTAAAATAAAATAAAATTAAAAAGTTTTAATTAATTAATTTTTTTGTAAGTTAATTGGTCTTTTGACCAATTTTAACGATTTTATCAATATATATATATGTATATTGTTTTATTTCCAAAAGGTAAGTTTAAATTTTATGACAAACTTTAATATGGAATAAACTAAAAGAAAAAAATTTATAAAATGAAATTTATTTTTGTTTTATCATTAATATAATTTTTTTTTGTCATTTATTCTATTTTTTTTCATCTTTACCAATTATTTTTATTTTATGACATCTATTTCTTATTGTGAACTTAAAATATATAATTAATGACATAACGAATGCAATATATATATATATTGTAATAAAATGGTTAAAATTTAATTCATTCTAAATTATTTTTCTATACATTTTAAATAAATTTTATGTTATTATTTAATTTTAAAATTATTTTTAATTAGTTATTTAGCCTGTGCATCATACGGGTTCATATGCTAATAATAATATATCATAATTGATATCAATTTTTAATTTGTCACACATTTAATAATGTAAAATCTCGCTATCTTATCACATCATTGTGAATGAATTTATAAGTATAAGTTGTAAATATCTAGTATTTCTTTCTTTTTTTCATTTTTCTTCCATTCAATTAGAAGGAAAGAGAGGAAATAAAAAATTGTATTACTTTATTTTGTAAACCCTTACAAAAGCCTAAAATAAACAAAGAAAATTATCACCTCTTCACAATGGTTTCGTTTGGGATGTGAGTTAACTTTTTGACTATTTTCATCTGAGGTTAAAAAGACTCATTTAGATTGAATATTTTAGTTTTTTTTTATTTTTATAAATGAAAAAGTGAAATGATTATGGTTTAAAAGTGACATTTTATCTTATTTACTTTTTAGTCTATTTATTTTTTTGTGACTATTTTAGCCGAAAAAACCCCCCAACTTGTCATGCCAAACGAGGGCAATGCTATCTACCCCAAAAATTATTCCGAGTTTGTACTTTACAATAAAGATTTAAATTTATTGTTGTCAGGCTAAAATCTTGTGCTTAGATTTTAAGTCTTCGTTTGGGATGTGAGTTGATTTTTTAGCTTTTTAGTTATTTTAGTTTATGGTTAAAAAATCTCGTTTGGGACGAAGTTTTTTGGCTTGATTATGGTTTGGATGTAATATTTTGTCTTATTGACTTTTTAGTTTATTTTGTTTTTTTTTTTTTTTGTAGCTAAAATAGCCAAAAAAAGAAAAAAAAAACCCTATATCAAACATAGCCTAGTTAGTACTTTTTAAAATTTTAGGTTATAGAGATTTTAACTCTACATAAATTTATCTAGACTAATGTGATAATAATATTTTTAAAATTAAAAATAATTTTCATAGGTATTTTATTTTAAAATAAAATGCTTAATTTATTCACATCATTTTGTTCAATTTATTCACATCATTTCCTAGGACTTGCTTATATAAATATTATTAAACTTGTTTAAAGGTTGGTGAAGTTAGAAATTATGTGTATAATAAAAGAGAGAAAATAATAAAAATAGAAAGTTTGTTGGGTAATGGAAGAATAAAATATTAAATATAACGGTGATATTACGTGATAATATTACTATTTAATGAGCATTTTTTGTTTACAGTAGAGATCATATTGTTGGGTTAATAAGAGATGAGAGTTCTTCACTTAATATATTTGTGAATTTTTATTATGTCATCATTACACTTAATATTTTTTTTGTAACGAAGATAAGATTCAAAATTTAATTCAAAATCATAAGAAAAATCTTACTATCGTTGAATTGTAAGATGGTATAATATTCCGAGCTTAAATCATAAAGATTAAAGTGAATTTTATACTAATTTTAAACATATAGGGGCCAAAATACTTTTTATATATTTTTTGGTTTATATATATTTTTTATAAAAACCCTAATGCTTTTGTCTCCGATGAATATATATATATATATATTTTTGTAATAAAGGTTTTCTTTCCGATTAAACAATTTTTTTTTACAACATGGGCTAAGGTCCCATTTGATGAGTAGTTATTTTAATTAAAAAAATAGAATAAAAGATTGTTGTTAAAGTTAAAAAAATTAACGCATGCAAAAAAAATTAAAGATTACTTTCCATTCACATTACATTTTACAATTTTCTTATTTATTTATAAAAAAATTCAAAAAAACTATTTCCAAACATATTAATTTATTGGTTAAATTATAAATATACCTCCTAAAATTTGCTTAAAATACGAATTGTTTTATGTGATTATTGAAATTATATTATGCTCTTTCAAATTTCAAATCGCATAACAAATGACCTATTTTTATTAATAAATCATGAAGTTAATTAACACTTTTTAATGATGTCAAAATTATATTTCAATTAATAATTCAGGTAATTTTATTATTTTATATGAGAACAGTTAAAATTTTATTTTATTTTTCTAATTCTTTTAAATAAATTTTTTTAACAAATGAATATTTATATAATTTTTAAAATTATAAGGGACAGTTTGTTTTTTCCTATTTTTTGTGAAAATTAAATTTTGGAGTAATTTCTTAAAAATAATAATAGATCAGTGATAAGTTTATAAAAATTTATAATTAAAATTATAAACTTGTCCATAGAATAATGTCTCGTAGCTCGAATGCTACGAGGCTCGAATGGCTCGAGGGAGGGAAGAGAGGAAGAGAGGGAGAGGGAGAGGAAGAGAGGAAGAGATGGAGAGGGAGAGGCAGAGAGAGAGAAGCAGACGGGAAGAGAGAGAGAAGACGCCGATGCCCCAGCTCCGATCGTCGCCCAGCCACCGATCGTCTCGCCTACCGCCGTCGTGCCCTCGCCGCCGTCGTCGCCCAGCTCCAGATCGTCAGATCGTGGCCTACCGCCGTCTCGCCTACCGCCGTCGTGGCCTCCGCCGCCTCCGCTTCCTCCTCCCTGTATTAGGGCCCCCTCCCCCTCCCCCTCTCCCTCCCCCCTGTATTAGGGCCCCCTCCCCCTCCCCCTCCCCCTGCGTCTTCTTCTTCTTCTCCCTTCTTCTCCCTTCTCGTTCTGCAACAAAAACCAGAGAAAAAAAAAAAAAAAAACAGGGTCAAAACGACGTCGTTTTGACCCTCGAGCCACAATCTCGAGCCAAAGTTTCGAGCTACCAATCACGGTTGCTTGTCCATATATGTGCAATTATTTTCTAAATCAGCCGCTGAATTGTAAATTTTTTAATTTTTTTATCCTTCCTAAACCCGCATCATCATCATCCGAAAAAAAAAAAAGAAATTCTAAGATTCACACACCCTCTTTAATGAAAAATGTTTGGTGGCCACAAATTCTGTGGCTCAAATGATTTGAAATTGTCAAAATAACATCATTTTGTATCATTTTATACCCAAAATAACATCGTTTTAACAATTTCAGACCATTTAAGTTACAGAATTAGTAGCCACCTATGATTGCTGCTCTTTAATTATCATACTTTAAAGAGTCCAAATGAGTCCACTTTGGTCAAAGTCAGACCACACGGGAAAGTGCCAACCATTTAAAGCTGGTGCAGTGGGGGCTAGTGAGGAGAACTTTCGTACTAGTATATAATTCCATTCAAATTTGCATCGTTTGTTTGGTTGTTGACTTTTTGACTTCTCCCACCCGTTAACTTCCAAACATAGCTGATGGATGTGGATCACCCATATCATACCCCTTTCTTCGAATTTCTTTGAATGCTTTTAATTTTACAACAATGCTGGGGGTCACAAATTTTGTGGCTTAAATGATTTAAAACTGTCAAAACGAAGTCATTTTAGATGCAAAACGGCACAAAACGACGTCGTTTTGACAGTTTCGGGCCATTTAAGTCGCAGAATTTGTGGCCACCAAACATTTTCCTTAATTTTATACCGAAAAAGTTACTCCAATCTTAGAGCATCTCTAACGGTGACTCAGATTTTTTACCAAATCTGAGTAAAAAATGACCAATTTCACCAAATTTGATACCACTCGTTCCAACGGTGCATCAAATCCCATATCAGGTCAACCGGTTGGTCGACCGGTAACCGTTAAATATTTTTTCAGCTTTGCTTACTTCATGCTTCATGCTTCAGCTTCATGCTTATCCCTTTTTTCAACGGTGCTTCATGCTTCAGCTTTGCCGCATGTACCCATTGGTTCATGCCTCAGCTTTGCTTCTTCAGCTTTGCTTATCACTTTGCTTCAGCTTTTCATTATTTGGGTTGACCAGTTGGTTGACCAGCCGGTCAACCGCCAAGGCAAAATAATATATATATATATATATATTTTTTTAAACCTGTTTGAACCTTTTTTTGACCGATTTGAACCAACAATTATAAAGGAAATCGGTCGACCTGTTGGTCAACCGGCGGGGCAACCGGTTGGTCGACCGGGTGCTCCCTCCAACGGTCCGCAACAGTGTTTTGGTGAATTCAGTATTTCGTCCTCAATCTGATGAAATATTTGATGAAATCTCAATCTGATATCACTTTTGGTGAACCGTTGGAGCTGTAAACAGTAACCTTTTCATCAGAATTTAAATTTGATATCACTTTTGGTGAACCATTGGAGATGGTCTTAGGTGGTAGGAAAGTTTTAATATATATTTTTTTATCAATTAAAGTCTCTTAATAAAATTTCTTTGTGATTATATTAAAATGTTTTTGTGTTGAATTTTTTTTTTTTTTGAAAATATTAAGAGATCACAACTATTATAAAAATATTATATATCATTTATCTTATAAAATTTTAAAATTATGAAGTTTAAAAAAAATTCCCCTTTTATATACTCTCTTTTTCATTCTAGAAGGATACCCAAATCCAGTCTCTTAATTCTCTTATGCAAATACATTTCTTTTACATTTCAAATTTATTTGAGTAGATCAATTATAAAAGATATTGAATATTAAATTGATCCAATGATTGTAGTCTTATGGTTTTATCTTATTAAATTGAAAGATGAAAATGAATTGAAAATTAGATTATCTATTTTTTTTTATTAACAAATATGATAGAAAATAGGATAGTATTTACCATTGTGGTTGTTAAAATTGGAATCATACACGACGGTTAGGAGGGATTCCTCAATTGGATCAAGTATCATAAAATTATTGATAATGATAATGAATAACTAGGATATAAATAATTTTCAAATTTTGCAAAATTTAAAATTTTATTGCAATATGAATCGTTTGACCCAATTGATAATCTTACTACAATATCAATCTAATTTTTAATATTGCAATAAAATTTGTCGTTTGAAGCATATGAGACGTTTTTATGTCTCATTAGCACTTTTACAGTTTTTTTTATTAAAATCTTGCTTAAATCCTTATACTTTTACCAAAATCTCATTTCAGTCGTTCACTTTCAATTTCATTAGCTTTATTAACGGTAGATGAACAAAATGGTAAAGTCAAATTTAATTTAAAGTGTGGGGATCGATTGTTATAATTGAAAGTGAAGGGATCAAAATAAAATTTTAGTGAAACTATATGGGTTCTAAGTAGAATTTACGTAAGATAAATTAATAAGTAATCAATTTAAAACATCATATAAATAATGTTATATAATATTTTAGGGATTTGTTTGATTGGATGAATTATAACTTAGGATTGAGATTATTAATTTATGGGGATTCACATTCCATTGCTTAGTTGTGAATTTTATTATTTGGATTATATTTTAATAGTCTTCCTATTCAACAAAATTGATGAATTTTTTAATCATTTGATTAATAATACAAGACAAAGGTAGATAAGAAAAAATTATATATCTTACTAATTTAACTAAATAATCAATTCTATATTAACTTATAATTTTTATTTATTTTTTTTAATATTCGAGTGTCTGGGATAGTTTATGTGCACTTCGACTAATCTCGGAGTCCTGAAATTAATGGCCTAGCAAATCTCAAATGACCCAAAGATTTGAAATGTTCAGCCTTCGTAGGATTTGAACATGCGACCTTTTAGGTGATAAGTCCTTTAATTACTTTTTTCATCCGTTAAATCAAACTCTTTAAGATTTAAAGAGTGTTTGGCATAACCTATATAAGTACACTTATGTAGATCACATCAATTCTTTTTTTTTTATATATTTTTTTTAAAAAAGTATTAAAAAATATATTTATTTAATTTATTTCAAATAATTTTTAATCTCACAAATTATTAATCATTTTATTATTAATTTTACTAATAAAATAAAGAGTAGTGATTGGTAGCTCGAAACTTTGGCTCGAGATTGTGGCTCGAGGGTCAAAACGACGTCGTTTTGACCCTGTTTTTTTTTTTTTTTTTTCTTTTCTTTTTCTTTCTTTTTGACTTCATCTTCTCCAAATTTTTTTTTTTTGCAGACGAAAACCAGGAAGAAGGGAGAGAGGAGGAGGGAGGGAGGGAGGAGGAGGAGGGGGCAGGAGGGAGGAGGGAGGAGGAGGAGGGAGGAGGAACTGGAGGGGGCCATTAAAATGGCGGTGGTGAGGCGAGGCTGCTGCGGCGGAGGCGAGACAGGCCGGCGATCGGCGGCAGCGAGGCGACGGAGGAGCTGCGACGAGGACGAGGACGAGGCGACGGACGACGGCGACGGACGACGGCAGTCCCTCTCCCTCTCTTTCTCTCCCTCTCCCTCTCTTCCTCGAGCCAAAGTCGAGTCTGGTAGCTTCGAGCTACCAGGAATTATTCTAAAATAAACTCCATAAGGATTGAATAAATACCTCCCCCACGTGATTCAAGACAGAATAAATGAATGGGGGGCTCATAGCCTAGAAGAATGCGATACCTTGGAGTCAAGATCTTCGAAGTCCGGGCACCCCCAAATTATTGAAACTGTGGAAAACCAGAGACACACATAGCAAGTCAATTTCGACGGCTATTAGACTAGAAGGTGGGTGGCTGCTCAATCATAGTATTGTGTGGTAGGGTTTATTTTTAATTTATTTTAATTTAATTTAAGTTATTTAGATGTGTTTGGTTCAGTTTAATAATATAATTTATAATTTTTTGTAAATTAAAAATTAACTTATTTTTTTGAGTGAGGGAGGCGAAACTTAGGCCTTGTTTGGGAAGACTAAATAAGTGCACTTTTTGTCTTTTTTGACTAAAAAATTGAGGTTGAAAATATGGATGTTTGGGTTAACTTTTTGACTTTTTATGGAAAAATATGTAATAAAAAATTGTAAAAATTGGTTTTTAGTAGAAAATTTGAATTGGGAGTTGTGCAGCCGTAATTGTTGACTTTTGGTGAATAGTGTTAACTTTTTAACTTTTTGACTTTTTGGATTATTTTGCACTACCTAAACAAGGCCTTAATTTATAAGTCAAAAATCAACTTATATTCACAACTATAAATTAGAAACTGTTAAATTATAAATTATAATTATTTTTCTACAGTTCTACCAAATAAAGCCGTACTACTAAACGCGTCGATATTCATGCGTGTTTACAGCTGTAAAGCAAACACAAAAGTTTTCGCCCAAGGTAATGCTGAGGTTGGCACGGCCACTGGATTGATTAAATATTTTTAATCACTTGATTATATTATGTTTGTATGAAAAAATAGACTAAGGATTGGTTTGACATGTTATAAAAAAGGATTAAAAATTAAAAAATTATTAAAAAAAATCAAAAAGTGATCATTATTTACACAAAAAAATATAAAAAAATAAATTTACATAAAAAAATTACAAGCCAACTTTCTATGACATGACAATGGTATGTCTACTCAAAAAAAAAAAAAAAAAAAAGTCTCAAATGATAGTACAAATTACGTAGGTGGTGCACAACACAGGACGATGCTGTTTGGCCAATGAGGGCCTCTCACGGGTTCCGTTTTGGTAATCTGAACCGTTCAATATGTAGAATTCGTTGAATACTATATGCATACCAAAAAACACATTGATCGGATATCGATAATTATATGATCAAATCAGTTTCGTACAAAAAAATGAATATTGAACAAATTAACAGTTGACAAAAAACTAATCTGATCAGATAGCTATCGATATCCGATCAACGTAATTTTTTACAAACATATAATATTTGACGAGTTATACACATTAAACGGTTACGATTATCAAAACGGAACCCATGGTGGGCCCCCACGGGCTGAATAGCACCGTTCTGTGTTGTGCTCGGACTAGAGGCACCGTCCAGTTCTGAATGCAGCATATAGTATTGGCTTTGTGGTACAAGGGATGTCAGTACACATTTAGAGGTTGTTTGAGATGTCCTAAATAAGTGCACTTTTTGACTTTTTGAACTAAAAAGTAGAGTAAAAAAATATGGTTGTTTAAGATAATTTTTTGCTTTTTAAGAAAAAATGTGTATTAAAATATTAAAATTACCATTTTACCCCTACTATATCTCTATGCCTACTGACTTGGAATGTCCAGGAAGGCAGACAGTGGGCAGCAAATTGCCTACAGTCCGAGATCGGATTGGATGGTACTCTTCAACCTGTAGAGGCCTACCGCGGGTCCCGTTTTAATAATCGGAACCGTTCAATGTGTAAAACTCATCGAGTATTGTATGCCTGAGAAAAATCATGTTGATTAGATATCGATAATTATCTAATCAGATTAGTTTTTTGTCAACAATTAATTTTTTCATTGTCCATTTTGTTTTTACAAAACTGCTTTGATCATATAGTTATCGATATCCGATCAACGTGATTTTTTACAAGCATATAGTACTCAACGAGTTCTACATATTCAACGGTTCAGATTATCAAAACGAGACCCATGATGGACCCCCACAGGCTCAACAGCACCATCATGTGCAAATTTTTTTATGCACTCGCGTGACCATCACTTACCACTACTTCAATCACTAATAGTGGCTTGTACTTACCATCCCCCACGGGTCGAATGGTATTATATTTTTTTAGTTAATAGTGATAATTTTTTTACTTTTTTAATAATTTTTTGATTTTTTATATTTTTTAGTGTATGTCAAACCAGGCCTTATATATTTTGGAGTAATATGGTAATTTTGCTATTTTATACAATGTTTTAATACATATTTTTTCGTAAAAAGTTAAAAAAGTTATCCCAAATAACCATCTTTTTTTCCGTTACTTTTTTATCCCAAAATTCAAAAAGTGTACTTATTTAGTTCATCCCAAACAACCCCTTAGTATATGATTTTAAAAATAATCGTCTAATTTTTTAAACATAAATATAATCCAATCAAATAATTATTAATCGCGTCTAAATGAACTAATTTCTTATATAAATAATGTACTCGACGAATATTATACGATGAATAATTTAAATTATCATAAGATGAATAATTTAAATTATCGAGAAGAGACCTTTCAAATTTTATAGCTGAGGGTTTTATTCACTCATTTACCAAGTGAATGAACAAAATTATTTTCCGTACGACATCGACTGGTCATAAAAATGTTAGAATTGAGTTTCATCTATTTATTATATAAAAAGGTTAATTTTATTTTTTTTCTTAATTTATTATTATTATTTATTTTATCTCTAAACTATCAATTTTATTTATGTAATTCTTAATTTTTTTATTTCACTTTATATATGATTCAATTTGGGATAGTCATTATATATATAAAATTTTATAATTTAGACAATTAAATTATACAACCAAATATTTATTTTCATACTCACACTATATTAGACAATTTATACCTACAACCAAACATTCAGCTTCTTTTGTATCCTTCGTTTTCTAATAGTGAATAAAAAATAAGTATTTAATTGCATGATTTTAATTGTTCAAATTTTAAAGTGACTTTTTTGCATATCAAATTAAGCTTAAAGTGACAACCGTCTCTAATTTAAACCACATTAACTAAAATTATAAACTTTAAGGATTAAAAAGATGAAATTAATATTTTAAAATTGAAATTGAAAAAATAACGATAATTTAGGAAATAAAATAGTGAAAATAACCCTTATATAAATATCAAATTCACTATTTAATAATATTATATCTCTTCAATTGATACACTGAAATTTTAATTGATTTTGTTTCTAATTTAATCTCAAAATTGTTGATGGAAGTCTATCTTTATCTCCTAAACATGATCGACGTTGATCAATTCCGTCATTTCTTATTAATACATTTATAACTAAGTCATGCTAGTGTCAAAACATTCGACACAATTAGTTAAACAAATTAGAAATAGTATTAAGAGAATTCCAAAATAAACCTAAGATGATACGAAAAAAATAAAATATGACACAATTTTTATCTCTAATTATATATGCTCATAAAAATACATGTATGTGGTATTCAAAATTTGGCTATTATAGTCCATCATTTCCACATTGTAAATGGTGGGTGGCCCGATTATCTTTAATGTAATCATGTTCTACATTAAGTGCATGTATACTGATCTCTAGTTGAATAGTACGTGTGAATCTAGAATGATGGTGAATTATTTAAGGCTTGGAAGTTGAAAGTCAGATATTTAATAATTTTTTGTGGACCAAAAAAGTAAAGGTAAGTCGGGGTGGATTACCCTCCAACCCATATAGGATTCAAATGGGGCTTAGGAGGGGTAGGTTAGTCAGTTCTCTAACGTAATCATGTTTTCCATTAGTGATTAACAATCATATTATGGGAAAATTGCACATACAAGAAGTAATTTCATAAAATTTATTCGAACTTGGAAGGTGAAAGAAGACTTTAAGTCAACAAGGGTCACCCAATACATGTTTTTTTGACCAAAAGAAAAAAAAAATGATTAATTTTCTTACTTTCGTAATCAATGAATGTGACATTGGGCCAAGGCATATCAATATAAAAGATATGTTTTCTACCTTGTGGAATTTTGATTACCCAAATTAATTTGCTGGTCAATAAAGCAAGAGCTCCATTTTCTCTTGTTAGGATAAGGCAAAACAACTTAGAAGAAATATGCGATTTCCTTGTATAAGATATAAAATGTCAGGCAATTAGATGAATGCATTGGTTTTATTTATTTATATTTTTTTCATTTGATAAGAAATTAATTATAAATATAAAAAAAATTAAATCAAATTGAACAATTATAGTCCAACATACAAAAATAATGAGTGTTTTTCATTTTATTTTATTTTATCAAATTGGATATTTGTTTTTTTTAAAATTTTTTTTTATCAATTGGATATCAAATTGGACATTTTTTATTTTTATTTTTATTTTTTTGTTGAGATTTAGACTTTATTTTTATTGATTTTATTAAAACTCACATTTATGGTGATATGTGATTAAATTTATTTAAGAAATCGTTCAATTTATATACAATATCCTTTAATTTATAATGATGTCAGTATATTTATTTAAGAAATATAATGTAATTGAATTTAATTATAGAATTTTTAAAATTTTTTCTAACATATAACTCCATTGGTAGATTTGAGATTTATGATTATTTTTTGGGCCGGACTTGGGCATATATAGAGACCCGATATTAGGGTCAAGTTGGGCTTGAACGAACACAAAATTCCTTATTATGTAGTGTCGACCCGGTCCAACGAATGCCTACCCCTACTAAAGTATGATACCTTTCTAATTTGTAAACAATTGTCACATAGAGCTTCAATCTTTCAATATTTTAGTTGGTCTTCTTGTAAGTTTGTTCTAAGTTGTCCTTTGAACTATTCACTAATCCATACATTAACGTTGTGTTTGATTGAGAGATTTAAGAAGGAATTTAGAAAGAAAAAAAAAAGAAAAAAAGATAAAATGTGAACAAAATATATTTACATCTCTCAACCAAATACAACGTAAATAAAATGTTTATTTGTTAGCTTTTATAAAAGAGATTAGTGGTTTTAGAACATATGTCACTACTGTGTTTTTTGAAATATAACTATAAAAAATATAATACACAGCCAAACAATAATTTCTTCAAACATGGTATCCTATGAAGCACACCAACATATCTTCATCTATATTAATATATAAACATATTTATAGTTAGAAATTAATTTTCTTTAAGTATCTATAACCTATGAAGTATGGGTACTTCGAAAAATATGTCGTATCCATACCGGGTATTTATCAGCGTATGGTATCTTGTATGGTACTTCTGCATATGTATCAGGTACATGAAACTCATACTCACATTTTTTCTCCTTAATTTTTGGCGTACTCAGATATACCTATTATATATCCAAGTCGCACCGTAACTCAGTTGAAACAATATTCTCTTTTACTACAGAGATGAAACTCCTTTCATTAGGTTTCTTTTTTATTTTAGTTTTATACTTAGCATGTTTTTAAAATTAAATTATGGTTTGTAAGTTATTTAATATATTGACATTTAATTTTGATTTATACCTTTACTTTTAGTATTAAATGTTAATTGTAGGTTAAATCTTAACAAATTAAACCATTTAATTAATTTTTGCATTACTCTAAATTAAAAATAAATATTTTTTTACAAGTGTACCAAGCCGTAGCCGTATCTTACTTTTTTTGGATTTTACCGTATCGATGTACACCGTATCGTACTAGTACCAGTACCAGTACTCGTACCCGTGCTTCATAGTCTATAACCTATCTTGAACATAATGTGACATTTCTTGTGTAGCATTAGATTAATTATATAATTTTTATGATAAATGCAATAAAACTTTGCATACTTGTTATAGATATATAATAAAATTTTAAAATTGTTAGAATGGTTGAAAGAAAGGGAAAATTATGTATCTATATTATATTGAATTGAATGAATGAATACAATAGGAGAAGCATGTATATATAGGCTGAAAAGAAACCTAGATAAGTATAGAAGAATATAGAGATACAAGGAGATAGAGATAGAAATAGAGATATAAGATAGGGATAGAGATACAAATAGATAAGTATAATATAATATACATTAACAGCCTCCCTCAAACTCAAAGTCGGTAAGTATCAACCAACTTGAGTTTGGAAACTAGATCATTGAAACGACCAAGAGGATGAGCCTTAGTGAAAATATCAGCAGGCTGATCAACAGAAGAAATAGAGAGAAGATGAACAATGCCATATGTAACATGTTGTCGAATGAAATGACAATCAATCTCAATATGTTTGGTGCGATCATGGAAGACATCATTGTGAGCAATCTAAATGGCACTCTGATTGTCACTATAGATAGAAGTAGCACTAGAAGAAGAAACACTCATATCAACAAGGAGTCAGCGAAGCCACAAAAGTTTCGAAGTAGTGTCAACAAGAGCGCAGGATTCAGCTTCAGTATTAGAGCAAGCAGTGAGGGACTATTTCTTGCTGCGCTAAGTAAGAAGAAAATCTCCTAAGAAGAAACAGAAACCTGTGGTGAAGTGTCGATCAGTAGGATCCCCAGCCCAATCAACATCAGAAAAGGCACAAAGCTCGAGATAAGAGTGAGCAGAGTAGTGGAGGCCATGGAACATAGTGCCTTTGAGGTAGAGAAGAATCAAAGTAGAGCAGTATAATGTGGGGTATGGGAAGTCGACATGTACTGACTAACAAGATGGACATCATAGGAAATGTTAGGACGAGTCACAATGAGATAGACAAGACTACTTACCACCTGGCGATAAAGAGTAGCATCAGAGAGAAGATCCCCGTCTAGAGGAGTAAGACGAGTCTAAGAATCAAGGGGCGTGGAGGTAGTTTTGCAATCGATAAGACCAGTACGTGTCAGAAGATCGGATGCATATTTCGCTTGTGACAAATAATAGCCAGTAGAATCATGAGAGATTTCAAGCCCCAAGAAATAATTGAGAATACTAATGTCCTTCATCTTAAACTGACGATTGAGAAATTGTTTGAGGTTAAGAATAACAGCCACATCATCACCGGTGATAATCATATCATCCACGTAAAGAAAAAGAAGAGTGGTGCCATGAGGAGTGGTCCGAACAAATAGAGTAAAGTCATATGAGCTGAAGGTGAAGCCAAAGCCATGGATAATGGAACTGAATTTAGCAAACCAAGCTCGTGGGGCTTGCTTGAGACTATAGAGAGCACGTTGTAGTTTACAAACCTTATGAGCTGGACAACAAACCCAGGGGGAGGTTGTATGTAGACTTCCTCAAGAAGATCACCGTTAAGGAAGGCATTTTTGACATCCATCTAAAAGAGATCCTAGTGGCGAGCAGTGGCAACAACAATTAAGCTACGTACAGAGGTAAGCCGAGCAACCAGAGCGAAAGTCTCCTCATAATCAATGTCACATTCTTGAATGAAGCCCTTTACAACAAGACGGGCTTTGTAGCGCTCAATAGAGCCATCATAATGGGTCTTGATTTTGTATACCTATTTGTAGCCAATCGTAGTCTTTCCAAGAGGAAGATCAACAACATCCTAGGAATCAGAATATATGAGATGAAAAGGTGCATGGGAAATAGAAGTACTTTTATTAAAAGATAAAGCAGGTTGTTTTGTAAGTTGACAAGGCACACATCCAAATGATTGAAAGTACATGACCCAACTGACCATTAGAAACCAAAGATTTTAACTTACTAACAGAAATATGCCCTAAGCGACAATGCCAAAGATGAAAAGGAGACAAAGAAGAATCAGATACAGGAGCAGCTAACTGTGTGGAGTCTGCAACATGAAGATGAATGAGCTCATAGAGACGTCCATGCTTACGGCCGATTCTAAGAGTCTGTCTCGTCTGAGGGTCCTGCACCAAACAACCATTAGCAGAAAAGGTGATAGTTAGACTAAGCTCACATAATTGACTAACGGAGATAAAGTTTAAGATAGGAGCAGGGATATGATAAACCTGTGGTAAAGACAAATGAGAGGTAGAAATAGAGCCAACATGACTTACAGACATAAGAGAACCATCATCAGTATGAATAGAGGAAATATGAACCGAGAGAGAAATTGAAGAAAATATAGTAGAACTGGAAGTCATATGATTACAACATGCAGAGTCAAAATACCAAGAAGAGGTACCTGAAGTCACAAACAGAGTAGTAGGAGGAGGTGTACCAGAGAGGGAGAGAAATTGTTTAAACATGGCCTTAACATTAATTTGGAAGAAGATAGGAGCAGACGGGTCTAGAGGCTCAAAAAAATCCTTAGAGGCAGCAGCAGTAGTGCAGTGAGCAGGTGAAAATCTAGGCTAATTCCCAAGACGATGTAAACTACCCCTTGTGAAAACAATCTTGCTGTCGATAACCATGACCAATTTTGTTGTAATACCGACAGGGTCTGATTGGGCAATAAACCAAAAGATGAGTAGAATGAAGGCCCTGATTTTGACAATAAATGTAGGCAGTGGATCGCTGGATTGATAAGGAAGAAGAAGGTTATGATTGAGGAATGGCAAGAATAGAGTCCACGTGAGTCTAGAGAGTACGAAGACGAGTTTCCTCAGATAACAGCTTTGAAATAGCCTATTCAAGAGTGGACAATAGAGTGTGATGAAGGAGATATGCATGCACGGGCTCAAAATGGGTAATGAGAGCCTTGAGAAATTGAACTAACTGCTGCTGATTACGATATATAGTGAATAAAATAGTATCTTCAAGGTGAGGCCATGGAGGTTCTGAGAGAGCAAGCTGGTCCCAAACAGAATACATCTGAAAAAAAATGTCATTAATAAATTGACCAGGTTCTTGACGCATGCGGTGAAGCTAACTTTGAAGTTGATACTGATAGGCAAGATCGGTAGTCTGGTATCGTTCTTTCACAAACTCCCAAATGTCTTTAGCATGAGTAGTAACAAAGTCAAGTTGAAAGCAACCAAATTAAAGACTAATAGAGGGGAACAGAGGTATTCTGAAGCCAAGTAATGATCTGGTAGTTCTTACTATCCCAGTCTTCTAAGCGGTCTTCATATTTAGCAACAGTTTCAGCAGGCTCTGTCACTGGTTTGGTCACATCTCCGGTGATAATACACCAGAATTTCTGACCTTTGATGAAGGAATACATGGCTTGGGCCCACAGAACATAATTGGATCCATCAAGCATAATAGAAATTGGATGGTAGGCATCATGATGATCCATAATAATATGATGGTAGGACAAAATAAATAGGAACAGAACTGTAGGAGCAAAATTAGGTAAAACAGATCGTACCAGAGAGTCTGGAAGGCTGAAAATAGTTGGGAAAAAGCTAAATGGTGCAGAGATGACATCAGCAGGAGGCTGGATAATGTCAGCAGAGGATCGGTGCATAATAGCAGGCAGAGGCGCAGTGCACAAAAATAGCGAGGGTGAGCGACACACAATAGCAGAAACGGCACACGCGGGTGAACAGTAGCAAGAACGGTGCACGTGGGTGCACAGTAGTAGTAACGGCGCATGCGGGTGCACGACAGCAGGAGCGGTGCACACGGGTGCACAAGAGTAAAAACGGCGCACGCAGGTGCAAGGTAGCAAGAACAGCGCACGCGGGTGCACGGTAGGGCGCGTGTGTACACGTGGAAGAGTGGCGACGGAAGGCTAGACGAGCCGACTAGAAAAAGGGAGCGTAAGAATGCATGCGGTGGTGTATGGTGACAGGCTCGATGGTGTTGGAACCAGGGCACAATTCCGAGCACTGTGGTAAAAAAATTTATAAAATTTTGGTCAAAAATGATGACAGAACAGTGACAAAATAGTGTTGTGGAACAAAGAATGGTGTATTGATGAAAAATAAGAGAGATGCTATAATGCCACTATGTACAGGCAATAAGCAGGAGAAAAGAGGAGCTAGGATTCAAGACCTATGCTCTGATACCATGTTAGAATGGTTGAAAGAAAAAGAAAATTATGTATCTGTATTATATTGAATTGAATGAATTAATACAATAGGAGAAGCCTGTTTATATAGGCTAAAAAGAAATCTAGATAAGTATAGAAGAAGATAGAGATACAAGGAGATAGAGATACAAGATAGGTATAGAGATACAAATAGATAAGTATAATATAATATACATTAACAAAAATAATGAGATTGAAACATGTAAAATTTGGTCCATGTATGTCTCCACATAACAGAGTCTTATCTTTTTTATGTGAACGTATTATGAAAAAAAATTAATTTTTATTTACATATTTATGTCTTACACATATCTATATTCTACTTTTTAAAAAAAATTCGTATAATGTATCCATATCACGTGGTACTCATATTCAATATCATGTGTTTGAATCAAAGATTTAAGTAATAATTTAAAAAAGAAAATATGAAAAGTGAGGACAATATAAATGAAATATAATATATATATATATTTGATTTTTATGACAAATATGGTTCTTGAATCTAGCCTTAAGAAATTATATTGTATTACTACTATTTGTACTTCTTGCACTTGTTGCCAATGGCTATCGAGTACTCCCCCGTTACAAATGTGGACGTTAAACATGGGTTATCAAAATACTTGCCCAATGGTTTTGGTCCAAAGCAATGGACATGAGTGCAATTTGGGTGGAATGAACTTTTAAGTTTTCTATTCCCAAAAAACAAAAAACAAATAATGAAACAACAAAATTTTGAATTCAAAGCAGAAAAATTCAAAAATCGAATTAAATTATTATCATCCAGCATAATAGTGAAACTACATTTGAATGATTACTTCCAGTTTTGAGATTGAATGCTTATCTGCATCATTACTTATTTATTTGGGATTTTTGGTGAAAAATCCCTCTCATTGGGCCTATTTGTGTGAAGCCCACGGAATAAAACAATGGCCCCAAAAGCCCCTCAATTAAAAAAATATCATGAATTGACTAAAATGCCCTTCCATATAAGTAGGGAAATATGAAACAATTCCACCGTTTCTCTCACCTCACTCTGTTTCATTGATTGAAAAATCTTCCCGGAATATCATCATTTGAAAACCCTAGCATCGATTGAAAACCCTTCTCTAAGTCTCATTACTCTCGCTCTCCAGAGCTACTTTGTCCTTCTACCCCTGCAACGTTACAAGTTTGTCGCTTGCTGTAGACCGCCCTGAACTTCGCTCTGCGCGCGAGGGTGCGAATTGTAGTTCTAGCTACTACAGTTCGGACTTCTGTCACGGTTCTGAATCTAATCTTACAAAGTGCAATGCAAGACTGATAAATCACCAAAGAGTCCAAATCCGGCAAATCGTTTTGGAAAATTGATTTTAATCAAAAAGCACCAAACATGGACTGCTTTGCCAAATTTTAGATTCGTCACCTAAATATTTTGTTTTGGGAAATTTAGGAAACCTTGACTCGTGCCTAAGGCCATGTGTCCGTCATCACCAAAGTTGCCTCGGCTCGGGAACTTGGGTACGAGAGAGGAAGGTCCTGAAATGAGCACCCCCGCTCGCCTGATCAAAGGATCGGCCTCTACTAACATGATATGTTGTTTTTGAAAACACATGTGTTCTTATTCTGGTTATTAATCTAGAATTACTATGTGATGCGCACAAAATACAAGTATAGACTAAATCACTCAAGTTGGAACAAAACATCTCAAGTTTGTTTTTTGAAAATGGTTTGAAGTTGCTACTCACAAGTAGGCTAAGACGCGGATTTGCCACCCTCAAGTGGGCTTAGAAAAACATGATTTTGCCACTTCAAGTGGGCTTAAAACGTACATTTTGATGAATTATTCCAATTCAAGCAATGAAGCCTTCATCCACAGGCATTCAAATAGTTAATCACTTAAGCAAGTAGCCTCATGGCAAGCATGCTATCATGGCAGTCACTTACACACATGCAAGGATGCTAAAGCGTAAAAGCTTACCTAGTACTCCGAGCCAAAACAAAAGCTAGTTAGAAATCATGCATAATCCTAGCTATGTCAAGAATGCCTAATGCAACACATGCAAAATGCAACTAAGATAGGCTCGGCTATTCTAAGATGTCATGTGAATGCAACTAGATAACATGTATTCAAATTGGTATTGAAATACAATGCCGTTTGTATGATGTGCCGAGCCCGATGCATGCAAGACAGATAAATGGATGCACGCATGCAAGCATAAGGTATGCTAATCGAAATATACCCTAAACTAACCATCGAAAGCTGATAAGTAAAATGGAGAAAGAAATGGAGTTGGAAGACATGCATCACACACACGCACACTTATTACAACATTTGCCCTCTCGACGGAGGGTCTGAATGAATAGCTAAGCTAAGCTAACTAACTAATCTAATTAAACTAATTAGACTAATTATTACAACACTTAATCAATTAGCAACTAATTAATTAAATTAATTTACAAAACCATTCTAACTAACAAATAAAGTTTTAAAATATGCTATCTCGGCTCTGCTTGGAAGATGAACGTGCATGCACTTGGTTTCTTGCCCCAAAAAGCTCTCTGGTTTGCTCTTTAGAGACTTTGTTTGCAGGGTGTCTTCCAGAGCTTGCTGCTGAAACTTACCAAAACACTGCTGGGGAGTACACCAGTGGCCTGCCGGCCATGAGAAGCTGCTGCCGACACCCCTGCCGGCCAAGGATGTGCACTGTCAGTCACGGATGAAGGGGTACCGGGCAACAATGAGAGAGTGTCGGCCACTGGTGTGCTGTGACACCAAACTGCAATAGAGCACAAAACAGAGGAAATGAAGGGTCTCCCAAGAACATGTGTGTACTATGCCCCTCTATATCATCTTAAAACATCAAGGGAGAGGCACCATTGGATCCAAAACCATCAATCAAGCATTACAATGCATGATGGCCAATGATCCAACTTGCACAAATTCAATAAATGCAATGCAAACGAGACTCTAGGACCATTACCTTATCATGGAAGATCAAAGGTAATGGAGACAAAGGGAATTGGCTCATTTTCATCACTTTGAGTATGAAATGGACCAATTCATCTTGTGTTCAACATAACATCCGATTGAACACGATGCAATGCACACATGCAACATGCTTATCTTGGCACATTTTACTTGATTGATTTTGTTTACATATTTTAACATTACCAATCCATTCATTAATCAACTTGTCCAAATGTTAAAGTCCTCTAATGGGAAAGATGGCCTCAGCCACAAGCACCTTGAGCATGAAAGAAGCCTCATGCTTTTGGTTAGTAGAAACCCTCAAGAGAAGACTAAAACCATTGGGCATGAGAGCCTCAATTCCATGCTCAAGCCAACAAGGGGCTAAAGGCCTCTTTCAAAGCAAACGAAAGAGTGAAGCATGGAGTAATATGGCAAACATTTCAGTGCTGAAATAGGATGCTAAAGACACTAAACCATGCAAGCAACGCATGCACAACATGTTAAGGGCCAAAGGCATTGAAACTAGTGACAAGCATTACACTAGAGGCATGCAACACAATGCTCAATGGACTAAACCAACTCTAGACAGAGCTTAAATAGGCCAAAACAGTGGCCTAAATGAACTGAAATGATGGCTTAAAAGGCAAGAAAATGATGCTCATGCAATAGCTCACATACAAGGCATAAGGTATAACTCTCAAGAGCACCTAAAGAGTGAAAAGCATGGAAGTGTGGCAACACTATATGCTCTGAAATAACATGCCAAATGATGCCAAAACATGCACATATCACAAATGAGGCATGCTAAGAGGCTCAAAGCTTAAGGCTAGCAAAGGCACTTGTACCATGGCCATATCAAGCACGCCCTAAAGGGCCAAAATGACTTAAAACAGTCCCAAGGTAGGTCAAAACAATGCTAGAAACATGCTTTAACATAGCCAAGATATGCTATAATGAGAGGCATAAAACGTGACGCATGCAAGGCCAATGAGCATGATTACACTACAAGTGTAAGAAGCAAATGAGGGATGCTCTAACCAACAAAAAACAGAGTTGTATCATGGCAAAATAACACCAAAAACATGCTGAGATGGTAGCCCAAAAGCTTACGCAAGCATGTATACCAATTGGCTCATGATTGAGGCATAAAGCACAACCCTCCAAAACATTGAAAGAGTGATACACATGAGGGTATGACAGTGAAACAAGCTCTGAAATCATATATAAAATGATGCTAAATCATGCAAATAGCCCAAGCAATGCATGCTAGTGTGCTCAAAACACCAAGCTAGTTGAGGGGCTTTGCACTATGGCTATATAAAGCAAAGCATACATGACCAAAACCACTTAAAATAGAGCTTAAGCATAGAAAAACATGAGTAAAAACTTGCTAGAGTGGAGCCAAAAACATGCTAAAATGATGGTCCAAAGCATGATGCATGTTAAGGCTATAGGGATGATTGCACTACAAAGGTATGAAGCATGTAAGAGGCAATCAAACCGATCCAAAACAGAGATATTACATGCTAAAATAACACCAAAAACATACTGAGATGGAGCCCCAAGGAGGTAGAAAAACATGCTAACTTGGTGAGCCATCAACATAAGCAAACAAGAGAAGAGGAGGGGGGACAACCCCCACCCATTTGGGGCCTCAAAACACACTTTCCACCACTGAAATTCCTCTGGAATTCAATGGTGAATAGACCAAACAAAGATGACCTCAAAGTCCTAAAAGGATAGTTCAAAACAAGGCACAATAAGGCACAAAAGGGGGTAGACCACCCCCAACACCAAAGAGGCCTCAAACAAACACTTTAAGCACTTAAAAAAAAGCTTTTTTCAGTTGAAACTTAGGCGTAAAACAGCATGCAAAGGTGGCTAAGATGGCATACAAAAATAAGCTTAAAAGGAGAATACACTCACCCTTGAAGGACAGCAGCAGAGTAGACCTTCCTCTGAGCCAAAACCAGCCTTTTGATGTCCAAACAAGACCCTCCAATACCTCAGCAACAAAGTGATGGTGCTTTACTAGGTGTTGTAGTGCAAAAGTGAAGAGAAAATACACTTTTGAGGCAATATAGCACAAATATAGAGAGAGAGGGAGAATTCTAGTGAGGGAGGGATCTCTTCAGCTCTAAAATTGTTGAACCTCTGGAAAGGGGGAGGAGCCTCCCCTTATATAGAGCAATGCAATGTAAAGCTTGCTTAACAAGCTTGAAATGGGCTCCATCCCTCCATACACGTATATGGAGGATGGCTCAGTGAAAAACAACTGGCCCAAAATATCTAACATAAATATCTGCTGAAACAAGGTAGCTGTTGGCCATCAGTGGTGGCCAGCAGTGCCTCATTGATGGCCGGCAGGGTCTATTTATGGCCGACAGGGCCTAACCCATGGTCGGCAGCCCTTTCTGATGGCCGGCATTCCATCAAGGACTTCACAAAGCAAAGACCAACTCATGGTCCAAAAATGAGACAGAATGGAAATAAGGTTTGGAAGGATCAAACCTGGAACATCCTGCCGCAAAATTCGAATACCCGGCGAGCAATCACACTTATCATTGGATGTACCTGCAAGCGTATCCGAGTCTTGAGGACGGTCAAAAATGGGGTGTCTATAGTTGCCCCTCTTTGATAGAACTCGAAAGTCATGAAATGACGGGAGTGAATGCCAAAGCCGAGAGACGACCCATTTTTCACAAGGCCAAAGACTCCGACAAACATTCAAAATAGCAATGTAGAGATGCACCCGCAGGCTGGGGCAAAATGCATATGACATGCATGATGCAAGAACATAACTTATGATTATGCAAAGCGAGCTGTAATGAAGCATTTATGCAAAATAAACACAACAATTTAAGCTAACCGACAAGTTACAGTAGACCCATACATTTCAACAGAAAGGATATAGGAGAATTATGCAAGTGTCACTGCGTCTCACGCAGGAAAAACGAAAAGCGACTATCGTGAACACCCAAAGTCTCAAACGAAACACCTCCTAACGTATCAAACGTGAAAAGAGAAAGGTACGTCCAATAGCATGTCAAACGCGAAAGGAGAAAGGTACGTCCAAATGCATGTCAAACGCGAGAGGAGAAGGGTACGTCTAAACGCATGTCAAACGCGAGTGGAGAAGGGTACGTCCAAACACATGTCAAACGCGAGAGGAGAAAGGTGCGTCCAAACGTATGTCAAACGCGAGTGGAGAAGGGTACGTCCAAACACATGTCAAATGCGAGAGGAGAAGGGTACGTCCAAACACATGTCAAATGCGAGAGGAGAAGGGTACGTCCAAACGCATGTCAAACGCAAGTGGAGAAGGGTACGTCCAAACGCATGTCAAATGCGAGAGGAGAAGGGTACATCCAAACGCATGTCAAACGCGAGTGGAGAAGGGTACGTCCAAACGCATGTCAAATGCGAGTGGAGAAGGGTACGTCCAAACGCATGTCAAATGCGAGAGAAGAAAGGTGCCAAGAGATTCTGAGGGAACAGGAATGATCTTACCTGGAGTTCCACAGAATGAACCGCACACACCATATCGTCTGGTTGTGCCAGCTTCAAATGAACCATACATACAATATTGTGCCTGCATAAGAGAGAAACTTTGACAGGTACAATATAGTAGGGACACAGATTCAACGTTACATCAGGATACAATCCCAATGGTGTGATAAACGCGTACATATACAATGCAAATGAAAAGGTACATAACAATGCATGGGAGAATGTGCATAAGAATGCAAGTGAAAAGGTGCATAACAATGCAAATGAAGTGTGCATAACAATGCAGGTGTAACGTGCATAAGAATGCAAGTAGAACAGTGCATAACAATGCATGGGAGAAGGTGCATAACAATGCAAGTGAAAAGGTGCATAACAATGCAAATGAAGTGTACATAACAATGCAGGTGTAACGTGAATAACAATGCAAAGGAAGTGTGCATAACAATGAAGGTAACGTGCATAACAATGCAAACGAAGTGTGCATAACAATGCAGGGGTAACGTGCATAACAATGCAAGGAACGTGCATAACAATGCAAGGAACATGCATAACAATGCAAACGAAGTGTGCATAACAATGCAGGGGTAACGTGCATAACAATGCAAACGAAGTGTGCATAACAATGCAGGGGTAATGTGCATAACAATGCAGGGAACGTGCATAACGATGCAAGGAACGTGCATGACAATGCGGGGAATGTGCATGACAATGCAGGGAACGTGCATAACAATGCAAACGAAGTGTAAATAACAATGCAGGGGTAATGTGCATAACAATGCAAGGAACGTGCATAACAATGCAGGTGTAACGAAACGCACATTCTATGTATCAACAAAGCAATGTATACTCTATGTAGTGACCAAAGCGCGCATGAAAGGGACTACTCAACGGTAGCTTCTGATTTACCTATCGGAGAGTTATAACATGTTAAAAAGGATACACCTCGCACGTGTTGATGAGCGACAACCATTGCGCATCATGAACGCCATTCTGAGCTTCCGCGGAGGGATTTCGAATAAAATTTTGCACATCTCTTGCATAATTTGTAATTCAATGACACATATTAAGAAAACAGAGGCTTGGGAATCTTGTGGGACCCCGCCGGCCATGGGGGAATTCCGCCAGCCATCCGCCGGCCATCGGTGACAACCGCCGGCCATAAATGAAGGGGTGCCAGCCATCGATGGCAAATTCGGGCTTTTTGGTCTTTTCGGCCATGGGTCTTCATATACACTCAAAATCAACCCATTTCCTTACAAACCCTTGCACAAAAAACATTTCCCTCGCTCTCTAGGTGTGCCTTCTCTCTAGATTTGCGCGTTCTACGTGTTTCCCAACACCCTAAACAACCTTGAATCGCTAAAACCCCTTTGTTCTCTTCGATTTGAACCGATTAGAATTTGATTCTGAGGCCTCTTTCGTCATTTCCCCCATTCAAAGGTCATTTCCCCCAAGTTTCTCTCAAGGTTGGTTCACTTTTCCTGGGTTTTTGATTTTCTTTGACTTTCTTCTCTCTTAGGGTTTGATTTGTTCAAAGTTTCGCCATTTTGCTCTTTTTTTCTCATTTTTGCATCTATCTCAGATGGCTGACGATATCCCGCACGATGGGGGCTTCCCCGCACTCCCTCCGGTAGAGCTTGCTGCGGACTTTGTATCTGAGCCAGGGGTCGAGCCTCAGCCTTTACCACCAAGCATACGCCCCTTTGACCCCGCGAGGTATCACTTGGAGACTCATATTGTACCAGTGGCGGGAGGCATCCACGCCTTCACTGATTTCGATGAGGACGTGCTAGACGACCTCTTGCTGAGAGAGCCCATGTCTCACTTGTCGGCCATTGCTGTGGAGGTACCAACTCTACTTTTCTACAGTATTACTTTCAACTATTTGCATTTCTTGCACTGTTTTGATCTGATTGCATCACATGCCTTGATTTGACTGTATTTCATACATTGCTACTCTGCATTCAACTGCACTTCACACATCACTGCTCTGCATGTACTGTATGCGACTGTACCTCATGCATCACTGCTCTGAATTCAATTGTACCTTCAATACATCACTGCTTTGAATTCGACTGTATTTTCAATACATCACTGATCTGCATTCAATTGTATTTTCAATACATCACTGATCTGCATTCAACTGTGCTTTCAACTATACTTTTGTCACTTGATCTGATTATATCACATGTACTACCACAGGACGAATCCTGCTCCTTCAGAGGTTATGGCGTGACGACAGCTCGGGATTGATATGACGAGCTTCTTACGAGGGTCCGCCAGATCATAGATGAGACCGGCTTCGGCCTATTCTGCTCCAGCTTGACATGGGTCGTAGCAAGTCGCCCTCTCCTAGGGGCTCTTGTGGAGAGGTGGTGAGACACCACCAACTCTTTTCACTTCTCCTCGATGGGAGAGATGACGATGACTCCATTCGACTTTGCTATGATCACTGGTCTGGGCGTAAGAGGTGACCCGATTCCTCTCGATCCCGACATGGGAGAGTGGGTGGCCGCATGGGATACACTACTTGGAGCGCGTCCACCGACACTTTGAGCAGGCATGGTCCGGTATACCTGGTTTGAAGAGCGCTATAGAGGGGAGCATCTCAAGACTGATAAGGAGGTGGAGTAGTACGCCAGGGGCTTTCTCTTGTTCCTTTTCGGTACCACCTTGTTTTCGAACAGATGGAATACCGTGGGTTTATACTTCCTGAGCGCCCTGGTGGTGCTCCAGCGGGTCCATTTCTATGATTGGGGCGCAGCCGGCCTTACCACTTTGTATGGCTACATGAGCTGGACCTCTCGGATGTACGAGGCCCTGATCGGCGGCTACTGGCGAGCTTGGGAGGTACACAGCTTAGTTTTCCCTTTTCATTATTTGCTTAGCATTTTCTGCTTTCACTGTGTTCAACACTTGTGCTTTCTGCATTCTCTGTATCTGCTCTTGCACTGTATGCTTTCTGCTTTGTATTTTCTGTACACCATACATACTACACACTGCATACCATACACTACACACACAAAGTCTAATCTCTGCTCTAGACCTGCACTCCTTATGCATTGTACTGCGTTCTGCTTTCTGTATGGGATACTCTGTTCATACACCGTATTAATCACATTCTCCTTGCAGCTATGGGTGTATGCATACTTTTCAACTCTTGCCCCAGAGCCTGTTGAGGAGATCCCTGCGATGGTCCTGTTCTCTCGGATGTATGACGGCCAGCTCCATCGTAGGACCCGAGAGAGTTTTGTGTTCTTCAGGCAGTACTTCGACTTGGTCATGGCGCGCGAGGTAATTTCACAACGAAATTATTTCAATTAACCTGATGCACCCACATTAGTTATTTGACGACTAATCATCTTGTTTGTTCTCTTTTCTTCAGATCACGTGGCAGTCGTGGGATGTGATACCGTCAGGACTCCGAGATCAGTATAACGCTGCTCGGATTGTCTCCCGCTACCACATCCTCTTCAAGGGCCCGATCTGTCGCGCTTGGTTTTTGAGTGAGCTCTTCGTATGCCAGACATTGAGATCACCTGCCCAGTTTATACCAATGGCACCTCCTGCATCTATGAGGGACACACACAGGCTGTTCGCCGACCAGGTGATTCAGTTCATGGTAGGACTGGATGCGGACTATTTTCGCATGGAGGCGACTACGCAACCTTCATTCAGACGCATGTGATGCCGCCTCTGACCGGCGTTCGTGGAGGTGAGGGGGCGAGAGCTCCGGCTGCGAGAGGGAGGGACAGAGCGACCAGATCCCGCAGGAGAAGAAATCCTGAGGCGAGGCAGGAGACTGGATGGCCAGAGCTGCCTACTACAGTGACTCATCGAAGACGCTCTGGGGAGATCTGCCAGATCCCCATCGGGTCTGCACCAGCTGGTCACGCACTTGTCGGGGTTCGAGGCCCGACTCTGGTATGTACCAAACTTGACATCTTTGCCATTCAGCACATTTACTTTATTTCAATTATGCTATATAGAGTACTGATTACTTTAATGTACTTGCAGGTACCCATTGAGTACACAGGGCAGGCCCTTGAGCTCATGGACTCCTTGACAGACATGGTGCAGACGAGCATGGATCTGCTCTGCCTCTACCAGATCCTGGTAATCTTTCTTCACCTTGCATTTCATGCCACGAAGTCTTTCTGCTAACTTATTAACACTGCAGCTGTTCAACACCATACTGATTTAACACATTGCACCGAGGCACTACATTGATACACTGTTCCCATATATTGCACACGGCATACCTACATTGCAATCACCCACTGTTCACACCAAATACACTGTAATCATTCATTACTCACAGCACATCATCTGTAATCATTCACTGCTCACGGCACATCATCTGTTGCAACCCATGTACACGGACTAATGCATTCTCATAAATTGGCCTTTTTAGATTCCTTTGGGGATGTGAGCCCCGTCATACACCCAAGCAGGAGTAGAGGCAGGACCTTCAGCACCTCCCCCATCTGCAGAGAGAAGAGGTAGACAGGCTCAAACACACGGCCGAGGTAGAGCCCGACGTAGCTGCAGTGGGAGTGGCCCTTCAGAGCCCGTGCCGGGCGATGATGATGATGAGACGAGCGAGGAGGCAGAGGTGGCGAGTGCACATTCAGGGTCCTCTGGCAATGGAGATGGTGACGCCGGTTCAGGTTCTGCTGGGGGCGAGGCTGGAGAGACTGGGGAGGGCTCCGATTCAGGCTCTGCTTTAGACAGCGGTGCTGACGGCGACGATGCTCCAGAGGGCGCTCGACTGAGGAAGAGGACGAAGAGGGCCTCTCGCCCTTGAGATAGGCAGCATCGGCTCAGACACTTTTGCTTTATTTTTCTCTTTTTTTGCTAGTAGTTTTTGCACATTGTACAGCCTTAGGTAGTTTTATTTTCTTCAAAACTTTGTACTTTTTTGCAAAAAGAAAGCATAATGGGAATGAAAACAGCTTTTTTGTTGAAAAAGTGTTGCATTTTATATTCTAAGCATCGCATCGCATCGCACTATTTTGCATAAAAGTGAGATTGATGAATATTGAACATCCGTGTATGGCCAAGTCAGGTAGTGAACCAACACAACAAACAAAAATAACACAACTCAATAAGCAAGTGCAAGACCTTAACAAGTTTACAACTCGATAAGCAAATTACAACAACTCGATAAGCAACAAAATACAACTCACAAACACTAAATGATTACAACTTAAACAAACAAACTTAAGCCGAAAAAGTATCAAAACAAGACCTTAAAAGGTGCAAATAACAGGATTCCAATGCAGCAAACAACTGGATCTTCACTGAGGAGGTCAACGAGTCTGAAGGAGAGGTTGCCGGCCATGGGGTATGGCCTGCCGGCCATCAGTGTGCCACTGCCAGCCACTGATGAGCCACTGCCGGCTATCAATAAGCAAGTGTCGGCCATCGATGGCAGACTCTCCGAAACGTCGACACCTGTCCTCCACTCACTGCCTTATCTTCTATAAAGGTTCCAGCTTCGTGGTGCCTTCATTCTAACTCATTTTTTGCACCAAATGGAGGCATTTCTTGTCCAAAATCTCACAAATTAGATTGCTAACTTGGATGGCTTGGAAAAGTTGAATTTCTGGGGTTTCGGAATAAATGCACTATTCACGTTGAGCCGCACCCCGCTGCGTTTTCCGTTCCTCCATGCCGCGGCAAGGTGTTGGAATCCGGTAACTCATGTTTTTAGCTTTGGCGGACAAGAGATGTGTCCCACTTTCGAAGACTTCCAAGCTTTGATGGAGTCCGAGCGTGAGGAAGAGATCTTGCCCCAATTCCGTTTTGGCCATATCCAAGCCTTAGGACGGATGTGCGGGCTCACTTTGCATGACGCTTGGTCTTTGATCCGCGACGGGAAATTGGACATCTCCAGCTTGATTCATCGGTTTTCTGATGCCGGTGACCGCGGCGATCATCACTGGCAGGGTTTTCGGCGACATGCACTTTGCTCGTGCATGTTGTCTCATTTCTTGCTTGCCCTAGGCTCCAGAGGATCTAGCGTCCGTTTGATTGAGGTTGCCCAAGGGTTAAAAAAGGGCAAGAGCTGCATTGCTATGACACTAGCTGAGACACTGATGGGCTTGGATGCTTTTCGTCGCCAAGAGACGA
Organism: Camellia granthamiana; assembly: GCA_036172215.1. Classification (NCBI taxonomy): domain Eukaryota; kingdom Viridiplantae; phylum Streptophyta; class Magnoliopsida; order Ericales; family Theaceae; genus Camellia; species Camellia granthamiana. The sequence continues at coordinate 20,724,502 of CM069916.1, read as the reverse complement.
TTAGATTCGCGGGGAGTCCACTATTGCTGCAGGTAATGTTTCCTCCCTATCTCACATATATTTCTCACATCACTCGGCCCTCAGGCTTGATTTTTCTCTCAAAACCCTTTTCTCACTTTTCTCTCCACGTGCACCTTTATATTCTTTAATCTCTCATTTTTCATCCCTCCCCAAATATGGTTGATGGACAAGTTAAAAGTAGTGGACTCATGCCCCGCATATTCAGCTCGCGGCTATTTCTTTCGACAGCGACTAGTTGATGCCCCAGATGAGGGATGGTGGTGCGAATGGATGTGCAGTCTGTCCGCTGTCAACATTGCTTAGCGCTGCCCCTGGCTTAATCTGCTGACGATGAGTTACAGCATGTTTTACCAGCCGGGCATTCAGCTGATTGGCCTGACACACTGTGTCTTTTACTTCCCATTTCGATTCTGGCACCAATTTGGACATGATCAGATTTGCCTGGAAAAGGGGATAGAGTACCCTACTGCATTTCCGGTCCGAGGCGCACAGCTAGCTCGGTATGCCACAGCATGGAGGACGAGAGAGCTTCTGGCCCCCACTCCCATTTTCAGTTGCACCCTCTCTGATGAGTGCATAGCTTGGCTCGATGAAGAGGCGTAGGTTGGGCCTACTTTGGCATCAGAGGCTTCTACAAGCTCTGAGAGGGGGCGCAGGAACACCTGACTTGACTATGCCTCGAGTTTATTTGCTTTAATCAGTACTTTCGAGTTTTCTTTATGAATGTAATAAAAAACAACTTCAATTTGTATTCAAGAGTAGGAGAACTCTGTATTGAAATCAATGTAATTGCAGGTTGTGGGTACTGAAAATTTTCCGTTTGGTCCAAAATGGTCTAAGTCGTAAAATGATTAATTTGAGCAAAATCAACTTTTATTAAAACTTTTCAAAACCATTTTCGATATGGATCACAACTGGACACGCCCGAGATCTATCACTGAGATGTACAACCCCGGATCTAGCAACTGGAAAGTTGCCCCCTAGTCTGAATGGCACTGCACTGGAGATCACAACCGAGCTATTGAATGCAGAATAGACAAAGATGACCAACATGATCACATGGACAAAGTTGATTTGAAAGTGTTTATGGCTGGACTTCAGAATGAAGTTGCCTACGTATCCCGAAGATGGGAATCAAGCCTTACGTAGTTCGATCCGAGTAAGAATTAAAGGACAGAAAGAGACATAAACAACAATACTCAACCATGGAACCAAAGTCCAGAATACTATACATAAAGGGGAAAAACCCGGGATTGCTATAGTTTTGGAAGAGAGGTTTATTTGGGATGTGGGGAGTGTGCATTCAATTGGTGGAATGTTTTCACAAAGATAATTTTGGTATTATTTGAGGGGGCAAAAGAAATTTTGAAGGTCTCAAAATTTATAAGTGAGGGTCCAAAGAAATGAAGGGTCCAAAATAATTTATGAGGTGCTAATAGCACCACTCTAATTCTACTATGAAAAAAATTAAATGAAAAATTGATCAAATTTAAATTTATAATTATCAAATATTTTTAATAAGCCATCAATTTTTTATTCAAGTTCTAGCCTGATTTGGTTTTAAATAATTTTTCAGATATAAATATATCTTTTAAGAAGGGTAAATTATATCATAGTCCATGTATTTTGTCTCTTGTGTCAATTTGATCTCTGTAATTTTAATTAGCTTGATTTTGACCATTAATTTTACGTTTTGTATTAATTTGGTCCAATTGATAATGTCGGTTAAGGTTTTTAAAATAAAATAGTTATGGAGTTGGCTGACATTAACTTACTGAATTTAACAAATTTATAATTTTATTTATAAAATTATAACAGATGCTACTCATATATGTATTTTCAATATATATAAATAAATAAATAAAAAAGACTAGCAATTATAACAATTGGACCAAATTCAGACAAAATTATGAATTCAGGATCAAAATCAAACAAATTAAAATTGCAAGGACAAAAATAACACTAGAGTTAAAATATAAGGACTAGTAACGTAATTTATTCTTTTAAGAATAACCACATAATTTCTTAATTAATTTTAAAATTGTTAATAAATATATCAAACAAAAATATACATAATTCCTATTTTTGTTATAAATTTTTTAAAAAGTTTATTTACTAATTAAAAATTAAATAAATAGGTGCGTCTACTAACTCATGGATTGGACATGAACCAGACGATTCTCTAAGGACTATACTTAAATCAATAATTATTGGCAAAAAAATCGACTTTAATTAAATTTTCTTAGCTACTGTTTAGTGTTTAATCCAATATTAAAACCCTCCAAATTTGCTCATATTAGTCACGAATTGATAAGTTATAATAAAATTTAAATTTATTAGGATTAGAATATGACCTACAATTTAGGGTGGCTCTATCTTAGATAGTTTTTTCATCCATAAATATATATAACTATTCATTTAATTGTTTTGAACATTAATATATAGTTTTTTAAACTAAGTTCAAAATTTTTAATTATTATAAAAAATACTTACAAATATCTATTTACTAATTTAATAAATAGATATTTCAAATGATTCATATAAGTTGGAAATAGACAAAGATAATTATTAACGATTAGGTGAAGGACAAGTTGGCGTAAATCTAATGTTAAGCCTAAATTTAATATTACAAGTGAATTCTAATCCATTTTTACATAAATCTTATAACATAAGATAAATTATAATTTTGATGCTAGAGAAATTATTAGACTTTACAAAATATGAAAAAATAAATATATTGACAAATGTAATTTACCTCTATCCTTTGATAAGTTAAATTTACGAAACTCATAAGACGAAATGTATTTATATTTTATCATAAATATAATTTTTGTGATTTATTTTTTAATTTTTACCTATTAAATTATGACATGTATTTGTTATTAAGAACTAAGACCATATAATTAATGGCATAAGAATTAAAAAAAAAAAAAAATCTCTTACATATAACTGTGATAAAAATGAATAAAATTTCATTGATTCTAAATTATTTTTACTAAATATTCTAGATAATTTTTTTAGATTATTATTTAATTTTAAAAATTAATTTTTGATTATTTAAGTATACCCGTGCATAGCACAGGTAATTATACTAGTTTCCCTATAATAAAAAAATAAAAAATAAAAAGTAATTTGTCTAGCATCTCTCACACTTACATGTACAGTTTCTTTTATCAATTTTAAAAATAAATACATAATCTATTAACCCACATGTCTCTCCTAAAATTTCACCTTTCTTAAAATAAAAGGGTAATTTCTCTTACATTTTCACTTTTTTCTATATAATTGAAAAGGTAATTTTTCTCACATTCTCCTGTTTCTCTATAATTTAAAAAAGAAAAGAAAAGAAAGTAATGTATCATCTCTCACACTCATATGTACGGTTATTTATTTATTTATTATTATCAATTTTAAAAATAAATAAATAATCTATTAATCCACATGTTTCTCCTATAATTTTACCTTTCTTAAAGTAAAAAAGGTCATTTCACTACAAGAAAACTGGGTATATGAGACGGAACTATTTGCGACGGCGCGCTTGCCGTCTCAAAAAGTCACTTTTTGCGACGGCAGAAAATGCCGTCTCAAAAAAGCGAGTATTTGCGACGGCAAAAAATTGCCGTCTCAAAAAAGCAGAGCATTTGCAACGGCACAATTTGCCGTCTCAAAATATGAGAGTATTTGCGACGGTATTTGTCTGCCGTCGCAAATAATCTGCTTTTTTGAGACGGCAAATGGTGCCGTCGCAAATACTCTGCTTTTTTGAGACGGCATTTTCTGCCGTCGCAAAAAGTGGCTTTCGTATTTTTTTTGTTTTTAGTGAATATTTTTTAAATTTTAAATATTTTTTTTAGATGTATCTAAAAAATAAAAAATTTATGAAAAAATATTTTTAAAAATTAATAAATACATAAAAATACAAAAAAATGTATTGAATTATTGTATTTTTGGTATTTAGTGAATTTTTAAAAGATTTTTTTTACAATTTTTTTAATTTTTAGGTATATTTATGTTAGGTGTGTCTAAAAATTTTTAAAAATACTTAAAATATTAAAAAAAATTCAATAGAAACAATATAACACGGAAAACAAAAAAGTATAATTTTCTCAAAAGAGTTTTTGGAAAACTCTAACTTAGCATAGTGATTGTGGTTTTGAGATAGCTTCATATATATACAGTCACAAAATGGTTTGAATAAATTCAACGGTATTTTTCTGTCGCAAAAAAAAAATAAAAAAAACAATGTCGTCTTACTCTTTTGATATAACATTTTTCTTTTCATTCATTTTTTCATTTTCCTGTCTCTCTGTCTCTGTCTCTGTCTCTATCTCTCTCTCTTCTCTTTATCTCTTTCACTTATCACTCTTCTTTCTATGTCTGCCTGTTTCTCTCTCTTATTTTCTCTCTGTGTCTCTCGCCTATCTCTCTTCTCTCTATCTCTCTCATCTGTTTTCTCTCTCTGTCTCTCTCGCTCATCTCTCTTATCTCTATCTCTCTCATTTCTTTTTGTTTTCTCTCTCTATCTCTCTCGCTCATTTCTCTTCTCTTTCTGTCTCTCTCTTTTTCTGTGTCTCTCTCTCGCTCATCTCTTTTCGTTCTATTTCTCTCTCTTTTTGTCTATCTCTCGCTCATCTCTTGTTTCTCTCTCTTTTTCTATCTCTCTCCATCTCTTTTTCTATCTATCTGTCTCTCCCTGTCTCTCTCTCACTCATCACTCTTCTCTCTCTCTGTCTACTTGTCTATTTGTCTATTTCTCTCTCACTATGTTCGCCTTGCTCACTCTCTTACTCTCATTTTCTCTATTTATCGAGCTCCTTCTCGATTTATCGATCCACTATAAGAAAATACACTTTTAGCAACCACTTTGTCTATCTCTCTCTTTCGTTCATCACTCTATCTATGTCTCTGTCTCTATCTCTCTTCTTTATCTGTCTCTCACAAAATTAAAATATTTTTAAAATATTTAAATATTTAAAAAATTGATTTGAATTAAGTTTTGAAAAGAGTTTTGAATTATCTGTCTTCTTTATTTATTGAGCTCCCTTTTGATTTATCGATCCACTACAAGAAAATGCACTTTTAGCGACCACTTTGTCTCTTTCTCGCTCATCACTCTATCTCTTTCTCTGTCTCTCTATCTCTTTTCTCTATTCGTCTCTCACTCATCTCTCTCTCACCACCAATCTTCTCTACCACATTTACCACTACTGCAAATGCCATTCAACTACCACCATTGTTCTCTTTCTCTCTTTCACTCATCACTCTTCTTTCTCTGTCTGTTTGTCTATCTGTCTGTTTGTCTGTCTGTCTGTGTGTCTTTCGTTCATCTTTCTTCTCTCTATCTCTCTCATTTGTCTTCTCTCTATGTCTCTCTCGCTCATCTCTCTTCTCTCTCTCTCTGTCTCTCTCACTCATCTATCTTCTCTCTATTTTTCTATTCTCTCTCCCATTCATCTCTTTTCGCTCTTTTTCTAAATGTCTCTTTCATCTCTTGTTTCTCTCTATTTTTTTATATGTCTCTCTCTATCTCTTTCTCTCTATGTCTCTCTGTCTCTCTGTCTATATCTCTTTCTCTCTTTATCTCTCTCTTACTTATCACTCTTCTCTCTTTCTTTCTCTCTCTGTGTCTGTTTGTTTGTCTCTCACTCTTCTTTCTCTCTCTCTCTTTCTCTCTATGTGTCTGTCTGTCTGTTTGTCTCTCTCCCCCATTGTGTTCACATTGCTCACTCTCTCTCTCATCTCTTCTCTATTTACTGAGCTCTCCGCTATAAGAAAATGCACTTTTAGCGACCACTTTGTCTCTCTCTCGCTCATCACTCTGTCTCTCTCTCTCTCTCTCTCTCTCTCTCTCTCTCTCCCCTCTATCTGTCTCTCACTTATTTCTCTCTCTCACCACCCATCTCTTCTACCACCTTCACCACTACTGCAAACACCATTCCACCACCACCATTACTTCTACTGTCGCCACTTTACATCTACGACTACCATTACTACTACTATCGCCACTACTCCACTACCACCACTACCACTACTGTCACTATTACTACCATTACCTCTCTTTCACCCCTGCCACTCCATTTACACTACCACTACCACAACTTCACCACTAATCTCTTTCGCCATCACCACCACCACCACCACCACCACCACCATCATCTCTTATCCACCACCTTCACTACTGCTGCCGCTCCTTTTCTTCTACCACAAAAAATTAGTTCATGATTTTTAGTAATAAAAAAAATAGGCCGCAGAAAAATATTTTTCATTGACTACAGAAAATTAACTTTTATTTTAGTGAAAAATATTTTTCATTAAAATATATATTACCCATACTTCTACAAAATAAAATAATAATAATATTTTTTTTCATTAAAATAAAAATGAAACAAATAAAATTTCAATCTTAGTAACTAAAAAAAAAAATTTAAAAAAAAATTCATTAACTACAAAAAAATATATATATATTTTAACAAAAAATAAATTTATTTAATTATTATTATTTTTATTATTATTTTTATTTTTATTTTTCATTCCCCGCCCCTTTATTTTTTTTCCACTCCCGCTCCCCCTTTTATTTTTTTCCCATTCCCGCTTCCACACAAAAAACCCTAATCTCAAACCCAAAAAATCCCTAATCTCAGACCCAAACTCTCACCCTTGTCTTAGAACCAAAATCCCTAATTTCTACCAAATCTCTCTCTCTCTCTCTCTCTCTCTCTCTCTCGCAACCTCATCAACAAAACAACCTCCACCACCAAAACACCTCCACCTCCACAACTGTCATCAGACTCCGCCGTGCACGGCGTTTCAGTGGTGGTTCATGGCGGGGCAGTCGCGAAAGTGGATGATCCTGGTGGCCACTATATGGATCCAGGCCTTTACGGGGACCAACTTCGACTTCTCGGCGTACTCGTCGGAGTTGAAGAAGGTTTTGGGGATATCTCAAGTTCAGCTCAACTACCTTGCAGTAGCTTCTGATCTCGCTTCTCTCTGTTTATCCTTGTTCAGGTGGTCTTCGGCTCACACTGTAACTGTTTGGAACAGTTTTTGATCATATTGAACTATCTTGACTTGTAATTATCAATCTAATTATTTCACTTTCTAGTCTAAACATATATATATGTATATATATATTATTTGGTGATTTGTTTGTTTGTTATTTTTGTTATTTATATGTTTTTTTTGAACCTGCAATCTTAACTCTGTTTTTGGTAGATCTATCAATTTCGTTTTCCCAACACACATACTCTGTTTTTGGAGCTCTAGTGAGTATCTTGTGGGTTACTTGATGCAACAAAGCTTTAAAACTAGGAAAGAATTATATTTATGAGTTTTTCCCTTTCATGGATTTTAGTTGATTCACAACCAATGATGGAGGCAGACATAGAAAGAAAACAAGAGAGAGAAACAGGCAGAGCGGCTCAGGTTTGTTCTTCTTCACTGTCTCTGTATCATATATGCACAATTGCATGACCTTTTTAGAAACTTCTTTCTGCTTAAATTCTCATTTTTGTGCTTTGGCTTTTACATTTCTTTAGATTTATGAGATTTGTCTATTTTTATTTCTTTTTTGGAGCTTAGATTCTACTTCCGATCAGATTAGTCAGGGTTAGGGTGTAGATTCATCCCTTTCATGTCACGAAATACATTTTTTTATCTTATTGACCAAAGATAATCACCTTGGTTTGAGATTTTTAAGTTTTTTTATTTATTTTTATTTTCCGTGTTTTTTGGTCTGATTACATGGACATACATACTACCCTGTCCAATTTTTGGTCTGATTAATTTCTTTTTTTAACATTTTTTTGTTTTGTTTTGGCAGCAGTTTCCTATTAAAAGTTTGGGTTATAAATGAGTTATGATAATTATTTGTCTTAGGCTTGTGTATATGATGTGAATTTTTAAAGGGTAAAAAACTGTAAAAGATAATGATAAAAAAATTACAGTCCTAGCATTGATAGGACTTGTAATAGGGGGTAGTTTGCTTCAATCTGCAGTAGAGCATGGTGGGATAACGCTGATCAATTGTTGGTTTCTTTTTTGGTTTATATATATATTGTTTTTGAACATTTTAATAACTATTATTGTTTTTTCTTCATGGATATTGCAAGTGCAGAACTTGCTCCAACACATCCAATCCGGCTTGGACTTGCTCTAAACTTTTCTGTATTTTACTATGAGATTTTGAATTCTCGTGCTTGCAATCTTGCCAAACAGGTGAGCTATTTTGAATTTGACACTATTGTTTTATTTTCCCTCCATTTTGGGAGGTGGCATAATGATAGAGGATACTACTGTTGAACTTCGAGAAGAAATGGTTTTGGTTTTTGTTTTCCTGTATATTAAACATAGAATCATCTCCCAAAATTGATGCACCTACTAGTGAATGCATAGATCTGGACATTAGCTCGTTAAAGATTCTATGTTCCCCTACTGTTGTATAAATTCTTCTTCACCTTGCATGAAAAACAAAGCATCATTATTTGGTGTTTCAATTTGTGCTTTGCTCAGATTTGTTTGTTTTGTAATGCCTTGATCAGGTTTTTGATGAAGCAATTGCTGAATTCGATACCTTGGGAGAGGAGTCTTACAAGGATAGCACATTGATTATGCAACTTCTTAGGGATAACCTCACACTGTGGACCTCAGATATGCAGGTATTTCTCTACTACCCTGCAACTTGCTTTGTATCTATTGTGGGTTTGTCTCATCTTATGATGCAATGCTACATGTTTCTTTCTCTTGATCTTTTGTGTGTGCGCGCTCGCATATGTTTTTATATTTATTTGGGCACCTGGGTGTTTCAATGTTTTGACCCATCACTTGCATGACTTGCTGTTATTTTCGTAAGTGGTATATATATTTTTTTCCTTGAGGCAAGAAATTAGAATGATGGAGCAGACGAGATTAAAGTAGTCAATTTTTTTTTATACAGATATCCCCAAATTGCATTAGCCAATAAGAAAATATATAGTAGTCAATTTTTTTTTTATATTTTTCTGTAATTAAAATATTAACACCATTATATGGTTTTTAATTATTTTTATCTTGTTTTTTTCAGATATTTCCTGAGTAGCAGTTGGCTTCTTCTGGAATGCGAGCGTATAAAGATTATGACCAATTTTTGTTTTTGTAAGCCACAAACGAATCAAGACGAAAACTTTTGGTTTTGATTTTGATTTTGATTTATGTTATTTAAATTTGTGAGCAACATTATGTATGTATTATGTGACGTTATGTAGTGGCATAATTTTTATTGTTGTGAATTTTTATTTATGTATTGTTATGAATGGAACAATATTATTAATTTTCATTATTTGTCAACTTTTGTTTATGTATGTATTTATATTATTCTGTAATTTTTGGATTTTTTTATAGTAATTTTTTATTTAATACAGGTTATTTTAATTTTTTTAATAATTTCTCAACAGGTTTTTTTTTTTTTTTTTTTTTGAGACGGCATAAGAACCCGTTGCAAAAAACAGTAATAGGCTTTTGCGACGGCACCAATACAGTCGCAAAAGCTGTGAAATTGTAATTGACAAGAAACCTTTCGCGACGGTAGACGTTGCCGTCGCCAATAGTTATAAGATGCCAGAGTTTTAGCGACGGTAATGTTGCCGTCTCAAAAACCCACTTTTAGAGACGGGAACTATGTGCCGTCACGAAAACTGATATTTTCTTCCATTATTGGCGACAGAAAAAGTGCCGTCGCAAAAAAGGCACCCTCCCGTCGCAGAAACTAATGGCGACGGCACTTACCGTCGCTAAAGCTCTTTTGCAACCCCCTTTGTCGCGACCCTCCCTTACCGTCGCAAAAAGAGAAATTACCGTCGCAAAAGGTATTAGCGACGGCATCCGGGGCATTTGCGACGGCTGCCTCCCGTCGCAAAAAACTCTTTTTTTTGTAGTGTTTCTCTTGCATTTTCATTTTTTCTATATAATTAAAAAATAATCTATCTATATCTCTCACACTCTCATATAGATATATGATTTCTCTCAACGTAACAGTGACAATCACATTGCCTTACATTTCTTACTTTACCTCTTACACTTTCTTATGGCAACCAGCAAACAACAACGTCTACTATCAAATTTATGTTATTGGTTTTATTGGTGTTGTGCATATATAAACATCAACTCATTACTCCCTGACATGTTCTAATGGATTACATTGCATAATTGTTGTTTAAACAACCTAATACTTCAATTTCAACAAAAATATATGTTTATTGTTTATGGACAAATTAATGCTATGAATGTGGAATTTATGATTGGTCCTATGTTGAGTATGGGTTGTTGTGCTCTTCTACCCGCTTACACTTAAGAAATTGTTAAGAGTTTTCAAAATAATTTTTTGTGATATTTTAATTTAGTTGTTCTTGATCTAGGTAGTTTTGATGACCCGGTACATAATTCGCCGCGTCCTTTTGAGTTATGTTGGAATTACTTTCATTAGAGTGTCGGGTTTTAACGTATAATCCTGTCAATTGTTGGGTTCGTTTTTTTGAAAACTTTCCTCAAAAATTTTGGTTCTTATTTATTTCTATCTCGAGTTTCACTTGTTCGGATGGTGCGAGGTTGAATCCGGAATACCTTGGGCTGAACTGGAATTTTCCTGACTGAAGGGCAGAGCCGCACGTGTGGGAGAGGGGCCGCACGTGTGGGAGAGGGGCCGCACGTGCGGGATGTGAGGGTCGTAAGTGCGGAAAACACGGGTTGGTCGAGTGCTCTGCTGCATTATATGCAGGTGCGGAGTGGAGGTGCGGGAAGAGAGCATCGCACGTGTGGGGGTGAGTGTCGCACATGCAAAAAAGAAGCTCCGCACGTGCGGGACTCCGCTGAGTCCGAAAATTCTGTCTCTTATCTCTTTTTGGGCTGAGTGTATATCACTTTTCCATTATATATCTCTCTCGAGAAACATATTTCTCTCCCTTCTCTTTACATTTACCTACACAAAACAAGATCAAAACCTTGATTTCTTCAAATCCATTGGATTTTTGACCCAACATCCTTTATTAAAGTTGGATAACTTCTTGAGGGCTTCATTGTGTGTGGTGAAGATCGGGTTTCGTCACCGTTGGATTTGGGGCTTTCATATTTTTTCTTCTCCAAAACTTGAGGTAAGGATTTTCTTAGAGTTATATATATATATATTTGCAAGATATAGTTGATTTTGAAACCCCCCTTGATAGTATTGAAATTTGATTTTTGATTCAAGAATGTGAGAAATTTTGAAAGTGGGTTTATCCCTTGTTTCTTTGAAATAATCTCTTGAGGGTTTTGAACTACATTGATTGAAGAAAAATATTTTTGGAGAGATCCTTTCAAATGATTTGGGCATGTATAGTTGTGGTGAGAAAACCTAGAAATTTGGGGGTTTTAAAAGATGTTGAGAATCCATGGATGACATTGTTACTATTATATTTCTTTTGTGCCAAAATGAATGAATGATTGAAAATTTTCTTATTTTTATATACAAATGACGAATTTCATGGAATATGAGAATTTTTGATCTTGGAAATTGTTGTCCAAATGTTGATATAGTCTTGTGATGAGTAAATTGTTGGGGATGCACAAAGTATGGGAATGTTGCTACTCATTTATGGATTTAAGTGAATATGTGGCTATTTTGTGAAATGCCATTGAAAGGAGAAATGGAAATTTTGATTATTGTGGAATTATTGTATGAGATAATTGAAAATGGAGAAACGTTATGTGGCATTGATAATTGTGGCATTTGCATATGCATTCCATTTGTTGTTACAAATTTTGAATTGAGTTTGGAACTTTTGCTTTGAGAAAGAAGGTTTGTGAATTAATTTTTTTTCATGGAATTGTTTTGGGAAAAATACGTTGGTAAATCCGGATAGGAGGTGTAGATGAAATTGATTAAGTTGGCCTGAGTGTCCCGGATGAAAGACCGAAAACACGCGTGGATGAGGTACAACTTCCTTTCTGGTTAGCTACCGGTAAAGTGGGGTTTTGGTAGTGCTAGTTATGCCTACTTGCAGACACCAACCTAGAGATTACCTGAGTCATATTTAGCGCCCCTTAAACTAAATTGAACATTTTTGAAATGTTGAGATTTCAAGATATCATTGAGCATGATGGTTTTCAAAAGATAAGGAATGTGATTTTTTTCAAAAGGGTACAGCTGGCATGTGCATTTTATTTCTTGAGACTTATATAAAATGTATATACTCTGTTAAGAATTTCCTACTGGACTTTATGCTCACCCTATAAGATTTTAGTATAGGAAAAGATGTGGTGATTCCGCCGAATTAAGGCGTAGGTGTATATGTTGAGAGCACAAAACTCTTGTTTTGTTGTGGTATATTTTGTTAGTCAAGGGCTATAATTGTATAGGTTTGAGAAACTATTTTTGTATAACTGGACTTAAGCCGTAGAATTTGTAAGCCCTTGAGGGTATTTATTTATTTTTGGATTGAATGTTCTACATGTTATAGATTCATGTACTATAAACCATTGAATGTGTATTCGCATGTGGAATTATTTTGTATAAACCCCATGATCATGTAATGCAAAGCGTTGGGGATTTATTCCAATTTATCATAAGGAGTCATGATTATTGTTCTATCTTTTTGTATAAATTTTGGGACGTTACAATAGTAGGGTTCAATACTTTTGTATTATATTTTAAAAAATAGTATAAGACCAATTGTTGATAAATGATATGAAACATTAATTTCCTTGCATTACCTGTGGTCATAGCTCCGGTGCCTTGCACAGCCCAATATTTTTAAATTTTGAAATAAATATTTTGTTAAGTCATTTATGACAATTAGTATAACATAAAGGTCAAACATCCATTGAGGCTATTATACCAGTAAAATATTAAACACTTAAACCTAGAAACACAACAAGGAAAAGTGACCACAAAAAAAAAAAAAAAGGAAAAAAAAAGAATATTTTTATATATATTTTCTTCATTTATTTGTTTTTTGTAGGGAAAATTTTTCATTTTAGAAGCTGTAAAATTCTTTCTTTTTTTCTTTTTTTTTTTCATATCTTTTTTTCCACATTTCTTGGTTATTTATTTAATCTTTTGAAAAAACTCAAGAAAATTTTGTACTGTGCACAGATAAATTTATATAAATTCAATTAATATATCAATATGATATATGATATATGATATTTTTCTTAATCAATATCATGAAGAAATATAACTGATTCATTTTACTGTTATCTATATTATAGCAAAGGGACATTTTGTCTAAGAATCTTTAAGAATTTCATAGTATTAAACTCAATTTTTTTTTTTTTAAATTTTAAAAGCTAGAAACACAAGTGGCATGAAAATATTGCTCCATCTTACCATATAAATAATTTAAAATGTTAAAAATCTTTGTATAGAAAGTCAAAAAAAAAAAAAAAATTAAGATATTTAGCTATATCTAAGTCACATCTAATTCGAAACTTAAAATTTTTTAAAGAAAATTCCAAATGTAATTTTAATTTTATATAATTTGAGATTTTAAAAATATTTATTTTAAAATACTAAAATTCATCACCATAACCAAAAAATTACATCAAAAAATGTAAGTCTTTTCAATAAAATATAAAGAGGGGGGGGGGGGGAGGGGGGAATAGAGAACTAGAGGATGGGAAGGAGAGAATGGGAAAGCAAAATGCAAAGGCCAAAAAAAAAAATTCATAGGATTACAATTATGGTCTAAACAATGTAATTTTTATAATTTACTCAAATTTATTTGCTTTAATTTTACCAATTGAATTATAACACATGTATTTATCACATAATACTTAGAAAAGAAAATTATTGGCAACACAATAACTTGGGGGGGGGGGGGGGGGGGGGGGGGGACGCAAAACACATTTTCGTGTAATTTTTTCGCACATTTGATTTCTATAAGTTAAATTTAAGTAAGCATCTAAAAACTAAGAATAGCTTGAATTCTTAATACTGCAAAAATTTAACATTAAGTCTAAATAGTAACAATGAAAATTCTAATTATTGAACATGTGGAGTAAACATATTTGAACAGTAATAATGAAATTTATAACTTTTGATCTTACGAAACAATATACTCAAATGCTATTTTAATTTAATTTTGATAGTTCAAAAGTAAAGTTTTTTTTTTTGATCGAATTCAAAAGTAAAGTTTGATATTTCAAAATTCAAACGGCTTGAACCTTAACGAAAAAAAAATTGGAAGTATCATGTTGATGATTTATTTAATCATCTAACGCATTAGCGTCAATTTTTTGTTTTTTATTTTTTAAAAAGGACAATAATATTCACACTTATAAAAATAAAATAAAATAAAATAAAAGTTATTTAAAATGCAGTATAAATATCATTTTTTCAAAAAAAAAATAAAATTAAGATAACCATATTTTAAGTTAAAAAGTATGTCTACTTATTATTATTATTTTTTTGGTATAAAACAAATTGCCGTGCATAGCACGGGTATACTACTAGTAGACAAGGCCGGCCCTGAGATTTGTGAGGCCTAAGGCGAATTATGAAAATGAGACCCCTCTAATATATATATATATATATTTTTAATAAAAAATTTATGCATAAAATAATAAGTATCAATAAATTTTTTATTTAAGTTTACTTGCACATATAATCATTAAAATTATAAATTAAAATTTACCTTCATATATTAAGATACGAAGAAATCAATACAATAACTCAAAAACATAAAAAACTGGTTTTGTTGCTTTATAATTTAGCAAACACTTCAATCCACAAATCACAAATACTTCAATACACAAATCACAATCCACGAATTATCTCATATAGCAAAGAAATTATAAAAAAACAATTTAATGAAACAAAATTAGGGCAAAAAAATTAGGAAAAAATTATTCAATTAAAACTGATAAAGACCTAGGTAAAAAAATTATGGCAAAATTATTTATTCCACTAAAATCTAATAGATAAAGAAGATAAAAAAAAATTATGGCAAAATTATTATTATACTAACTGATAAAGAAAGAATGTAGAAAAAAAATTAGGGCAACTTTATTTAATAAAATCTAATAATGAAGGGAGAGAGTGTGAGAGAGAGAGAGAGAGAGAGAGAGAGAGAGAGTCGCTCACTTTGCGTCTCCTGCTTTATGCTTGCCTTGTTTCCTTCTTCACCACCACTTCGTGTTTGAGAGAGAGAGAGAGAGCAGAGTTGAATGAAGGCACTGACTGAGCTATGCAATTTGTATGTATTGTTTTATTCATCTGGGTTGGGCCCAAACATTTAATTTCTTTATTTTTTTTTAATATATTTTCATTTTTATAAATATGGATCAACACATATAAATAAATATGCGCTAAATATACATGGACCCAATAAAATATTTTGGGCCTTTTAAATTAATCCTAAAAAATAAATAAATAAAAAATAAAATAAAAATTGGGCCTATAACATTTTTTTAAATTTGGGGGCCCTATTTTTGGGCCAAAATTGTGGGGCCTAAGGCACAGGCCTTATTGGCATTAGGCTAGGGCCGGCCCTACTAGTAGAGTGGTGCTATTAGCACCCCATAAATTATTTTGGACCCTCCATTTCTTTGGGCCCTCACTTATAAATTTTGAAACCTTCGAAATTTCTTTTCCCCCCTCAAATAATACCAAAATTATTCTTGTGAAAACATTTCACCCATTGAATGCACACTCTCCACTTCTCCACACCCCCAAAAAAACCCTTCTTCCAAAACACCCTAACAAAACCCACAAAGAAGAAGAAGAGCTAATGTGATTACTGTCTCTACTACCTCATCCACCATTATCACAGTTGGTATGCTCTTTCTCTCTCTATATATATATACATAATTTTTTAGTTTTCTCGTAATAATTTCTTTGCTTGCAGGGAAAAAATTATAATAATTGGTTTGGTTAGTGGATATTATAAAATTGTGAGTTCAACAGAGAACTACGCAGCAACACATGTGATGAAGAAATAACTTTTGAACTTGATAATGGATTTAGGCTATTTCCGATAACTTCAACAAGTTTTAATCATTCGATGTGTTAAGAAATTTTCATGTTCAGGCGTGTATTCCCAAACTTGAAAATATAAAAACTTCTGCAAGCTTTAACAATTTTGACTATTCGATGTGTTAAGAAATTTCCATGTTCGGACCTGTATTCCTGAACAAATAAGTAATGTTATCAGGCTTGTATTCCCGAACTTTAAAAAATTAAAACTTCTACAAGCGTTAACAATTTTGACCATTCAATGTGTTAAAAAATTCCCATGTTCGGACTGCATTCCCGAGCATTATTTATTTGCTCAGGAATGCCCCTGAATTTTGATCATATGTTCAGGAGTTCAGTCCCGAACAAATGACAAATAGATTTTATTATTTTTGCCATTTTTTTTTTCCAAGAAACTTATCCTTATAATGCCAATCTCCTTTAAGCTAAGAACAACATCAAAGCTATGAACCTCCTCTAAGCTTTTCTTGTTGTACTCCTTTCGTCTTATGGAGTTGTAGTTATCAGAAAAGTTTCTACTCATTGTCATTACTGGATAAGTGTAGGTAGTTAAATGGTTGCTATTGTTATCGCCGGAATATTGCCGCCAAAGGGTTTTCAAGATTTTGAGAGTGGGTAGGTTTTGAAGATAGGATTTGGAGAAGATGGATGGGTGATGATGGAGGTGGGCGCTCTCATAAATCCTAATTCATGATGTAGTAGGTGTGTAGGTTTAATTGTGAGATGGGTAGTCCCAAAATTAATAATGTCCTTTTTAGCAATTTTATTTGAGGTAATTATTATAATAAAAAAAATTGAAAAATTGGGAGGTCCAAAATAATTTATAGAGTGCTAATAGCAACACTCTACTAGTCTATATATATATATATATATTATAAAGAAAATAGACTTTTTAGTGAAGAGTATTGTAAGAGTTTCAATACCTCATACTAATTTTCTTGATTTTCTTAATTTTAAAAAATTAAGAAAATCTCCATTAGCTAGCTAATTAGTCTATGATTTGTTTGATAATCTCACATCGGAAGAACAAGGAAAAAGTGAATTATTTTACTAATATAAAGTGAATCTTATACTCCCATTTAATATTGTAGTGTTATGCATTTTTAATTTAATATAATTTAAATTTTAAAATAAAATTTAAAAGTTTTAATTAATTAATTTTTGTGTAAATTGGTTAGTCTTTTGACCTAACTGATTAAGCTGAATCATTTTTGATTTGTTGGTTTGACAATGATTTTAGTAGTTTATCGAAATATATTGATTAGATTTGTTTGATTCAAAATAAATTAAAGATTGATCTAATTAAAAACTGAACGACTGAGATTGTTTAATTAAAAATAAACTTTCCGTCCAAAAATTATTAACTTTTATTTTATAATCCCACATTGGAAAAAAAAGAAGGAAAAAGTGAGTTATTTTACTTGTGTAAAGTGAACCTTAATATTATAGTGTTGTTCATATTTCAATTCAAGCTAGTTTAAATTTTAAAATTAAAATAATATTTAAAAGTTTTAATTAATTAATTTTTTATATAAGTTGGTTGGTCATTTGACCTAACCGTTTTTAGTGAGGAGCATTATGAGAGTTTCAATATCTCATACTAATTTTCTTAATTTTTTTATTAGCTATGATTTATTTGATAATCCCACATTGGAAGAAGAAGAAAAAACTGAATTGTTTTACTCATATAAAGTGAATCTTATACTCCCATTTAATATTGTAGTATTGTGCATATTTCAATTTAATATAATTTAAATTTTAAAATAAAATTTAAAAGTTTTAATTAATTAATTTTTGTGTAAGTTGGTTAGTTTTTTGACATAGCCGATTAAGCTGAATTATTTTTGATTTGACTAATTCGTTAGTTTAACCGTGATTTTAGCAATTTTATTTCAACAGTTTTATCAAAATATATTGATTAGATATGCTTGATTCGAAATAAACTAAAAATTGATCTGATTAAAGATCGAACAACTTAGATTGCTTGATTAAAAATAAACTTCCCATCCAAATAATTGTTAACTTTTATTTTATAATTACACATCAAAAAAAGAAGGAAAAAGTGAGTTATTTTACTTATATAAAGTGAACCTTAATATTGTAGTGTTATGCATGTTTCAATTTAAGTTAGTTTAAATTTTAAAATTAAAATAACAATTAAAAGTGTTAATTAATTAATTTTTGTATAAATTGATTGGTCATTTGACTTAATCGATTAGGCTGAACCGTTTTTTATTTAACTGATTAGCCGGTTTAACTGTGATTTCTCATATTGATTTTCTTAATTTTAAACAATTAATTAATTTTTTTTTTTTTTTTTACATTGGCTAGCTTTTATTTAACCATATAAAAATAAAATTTTATTAGTTTATGATTTATTTTATAATCCCACACGGGAGAAAAAGAAAAAAGTGAGTTGTTTTACTTATATAAAGTAAATCCTATACTCACATGTAATATTGTAATGTTATACACAGTTCAGTTCAAGACAGTTTGAATTTTAAAATAAAAACTCTAATTAGTCTATGATATGATTTATTTTATAATCCTATATCGGGAGAAGAAAAAAAAAAGTGAGTTGTTTCACTTATATAAAGTGAATCTTATGCTCCCATTTAATATTAGAGTGTTGTGCATGTTTCAATTCAAGATAGTTTAAATTTTAAAATAAAATTTGAAAGTTTTAATTAATTAATTTTTGTGTAAATTGGTTAATCTTTTGACCTAATCGATTAGGCTGAATCATTTAAGGTTTGACTGATTCACTGGTTTAATCGCGATTTTAGCGATTTTATCAAAATATATTGGTTAGATTTGTTTAATTCAAAATAAACTAAAGATTGACATGATTAAAGATTAAACGTCTGATTGCTTGATTAGGAATAAACTTTTCGCCTAAATAATTGTTAACTTTTATTTTACAATCTTACATCAGGAAATGAAGGAAAAAAGTGAGTTATTTCGCATATATAAAATGAACCTTCTATTCATATTTAATATTGTAATTTTGTGTATGTTTCAGTTTAAGACAATTTAAATTTAAAATTTAAATAACATTTAAAAATTTTAATTAATTAATTTTTGTATAAGTTGGTTGGTCTTTTGACCTATCCGATTAGGCTGGACCGTTTTTGGTTTGACTGATTCGTTGGTTTAACCACAATCTTAGCGGTTTTATCAAAAATATTAGTTAGATTTGTTTGATTCAAAATAAACTAAAGATAGACCTAATTAAAGATTAAATGATTAATATTGTTTGATTCGAAATAAAACTTTCCGCCTGAACAATTGTTAAATTTTATTTTAGATATTCCCATATAAGGAAAAGAAAAAAAAAAAAGTAAGTTGTTTCAGTTATATAAAGTAAACATATGCTCGCATTTAATATTGTAGTAATGTGTATGTTTCAGTTGAAAACAATTTAAATTTTAAAATAAAATAAAATCTAAAAGTTTAATTAATTAATTTTTGTATAATTTGGTTGGTCTTTTGACCAATTTTAACAATTTTATCAATATATATGTGTGTGTGTATATTATTTTATTTCTAAAATGTATGTTAAAGTTTTATGACAAACTTTAATATAGAATAAATTAAAACTTAAAAATTTATAAAATAAAATATATTTTTATTTTATCATAAATATAATTTTTTTGTAATTTATTCTACTTTTTTCATCTTTACCAATTATTTTTATTTTATGACATCTATTTCTTATTGTGAACTTAAAATATATAATTAATGATATAACAACCTCTATATATATATATTCTAATAAAATGTTTAAAATTTAATTAATTTTAAATTATTTTTCTATACTTTTAAATAAATTTTATGTTATTATTTAATTTTAAAATTATTTTTAATTATTTATTTAGCATGTGCATCGCACGGGTTCATATGCTAATATTAGGGATGGTTGTGGTTCGGTTTTGGACGATTTGCGGATCAGTTTGGACCCACCCGTATGTATGCAGTTTGGAAAAAATTCAACCTACAACTGCTTGCAGTGCAGGTTGCGGTATGTGTGAATAGGGTTCGTTGATATGCGGACAATTTGCGGATTGGACTTTTAAAAAAAAAAAAAAAATTATTTTAGAGCCTTTTTTTTCCCCATTTTGTAAATATTTATTTTGAGCCATTTTCCCTCAATTTTCTAAAATGCTCTAACATTAAAATTAATGAATTAAAACTTATAAAATTAAAAACACAACAAAATCAATTCCTAATACAAACAAATTATTCAAAATCCTATACTTTTAAATCAAATCATAAACTAGCGCAAACACATCTTTCAAAATCTTAAACTAGAATATCAATCTCATTCACTATCTACTACCCAACATTACAATTAAAGTAAAATTATTCAAATTTCTAAGCTTACTTAAAAGTAATTTTTCATGGACTTTTACATTTATCCAAAATGTAATAATAAAATAACAACGGTCTAGGTTTAAAAAAAAAAGAAGTCTAAGTGCGGGTGGGTTCTTGCGGGTGCAAGTTAAACCCGCAACCTGCAATCATGCCATATTTCAAACCGCATCTGCCCACATTGTGTCCGCAAAACCGTTCATTTGTATGCAGATCGGTTCGGGTTAAGCGAGTTGGACAGTTCAGATAATCCTATACCCAACCCAACTAATATACTTTAATTAGAATGGGATTAAGATACGATAAGATTAAGAGTCATTTAATCCAATAATTAAGAGATGCCCCATACTTTCTATACCATTTTTGCGTAGACACAAGACTTACAATCAAAATGGTAGCTTAATTAGATTAAATTTTTACAACAATGTTAGGTGGCTCAAAAAATCGTAACTCGAATGGCTCGAAACACTCAAAACGACGTCATTTTAAAACAACGTCGTTTTGACACATCTGAACCATTCAAACTACAAAAATTCGAACCATCAAATATTTTTCAAATTTTTATTAGGATACTCACTCCAAAAGTTCAATTCTAAATTTCCGTTGATCAAAGGCCTACACTGCACTCTAAATTACTTTGCCCATAAGGACAAATCCATACAAAATGGCCAAACTACCCCCAAGTATATATATTCTATCATCATCAAAACACTCTTCCCCCCCCCCACACACACTCTCTCTCTTTCTCTCTCTCCTGAGGTCGCTCTGCGCTGTCGCAGTCGTCGCTTGAGCCGTTGTGCCGTCGCTGGGGCAGTTGCGCCATCGCGGCCTTCGTGCCGTCGCCGTCCCGCCCTCACTGTGCGATCAGATCTAATGTCTTTCTTTGAACCCAGACTTCCTCTCTCCCCTCCTCATCTCTCTCTCTTTTTTTTTTTTTAAGTTCTTGTTGTTGATCCAGATTTGGATACAGATTCTTCTCTCTCTCTCTCTCTATATATATATATCTTTTAAGTTCTTGTTGATCCAGATCTGGAACCTCTGTTCAAAAAATAAATATAAAAAAAAGATCTGGAACCAGATCTTAATCGGTGATGATGCAATATACTTGTATGATTGGCATCCTTTTTTAATTTTTTTTTATACTTATTTTTGTTGTTGATGTTGATGTTGATGAAGTTGTTGTTGATGATGATGTTGATGTTGATAAAGATGAAAGAGATTGCATCATTTTTTCTTGTTTGTGTGTCGAACAAATGTGAGAGAGAAATTTAAACAGAGAGAAAAAATAATAAATTTTTTAATAAATAGGTTTAGTTTGGCTTGGTATTGCAATAGACAATCTCTCATCTCTCTAGCAATTGCAACAGATAGATACAAAACTTCAAATATAGAAAAAACAGATAGGAACAAAATTTGAATTGAAAAGATAAAAAAAAATTGAACAAATAAGGGAAAAATTGAACACATAAAAAAAAAAAGATTGTAGGAGATCTTTTTTTTTTTTTTATACTTATTTTTGTTGGAGAAGATCTTGAGAAGGTTTTTTTTTTTTTTTTGGTCGTTGAGAAATAGATTGTAATGAATAGATAATAAATAAAAAAAAGAAAGACAGATCTCATTAGAGTTTTGTTGGTATTGTTGTTGCAGAGAAATAGATTGTAAATGAACAGATAAAAAAACAAATCTCATTGCCTGGAGAAAGAAAGATAGTGAGAAAGATTTTAACAGATAGAAAAATTGCACAGATAAAATTTCAACAGATAAAATTTGGTTTGCTTGGTATTTCAACAGAAAGAAAAAAAATTTGAACAGATTATAAAATTTAGACATATATTTGAATAGATAAAGGGAAAAAATGAACAGATAGTCAAAATTTTTGAACAGATAGATAAAAAACTTGAACAGATGGAAAATAATTTGATTAGATAGATATAAATTTGAATAGATAGTCAATGAAAAGTCAACAGATAAAAAAAGTCAAGGGATAAAATTAGAAATAAAATATCTTATAGGACTTCTTATCAAACTATTTTACAAAATGTGATTTTTTCACAAACAAAAAAAATCTCCTAAATCTAATACCTTAGACACTCTTTAAATTAGATTTATTATCAATTTTTTCTTTTTATTATAGGCAACTGGAAAAATTATTTGAATACAAAATCAGGTGTGTCAATCATTGAAACTTCCAGAAATCCATTGGTATTGAACCTATCAAATTGTTTGCTGACAAGTCTAATTAAATCAATTCCAGTGACTCAATTGAAGTTGAAAATTCACTCCATAATTGATTTTTGTTACACGAAACTTAAGTTTTTCAATTGAAACAATTCTTGAGGGATTGAACCTGTCAAACTGTTCTTTGACAAATTCAATCTAAACAAGATCGATGATTCAATTGGAGTGGGAATTTCGCTGTCCATGGAGGATTGCCCCATTGCTGTTTAAGGTTGAGTAGGATAGTCCGGTCGGTGGCTGCCGGAGACTCTGAAATTACCTGAAAGGGCATTGTTAGAGTGAGGAACAAGTAAAAGAAAGAGTATAAATTTTAAGAATGGTGAAGGCATTTTGGCAAATCAAGCTCCCCTTAATTCTTTTGTTAGCACTCTCCAAATACTAATTTTACAAAGGCATGATTAGGTTAAGAAGAAGATCGTTCATTTCCCTTTAAATTTTCCTATTATCCGAATCCGAAATTTATTTATTTCAAATCTACTCATGATGAAGCATAATGGATTTTTGACTTGACATTGTCTGCATTATGGTAAAATTGCACACAGAAAAAATAATTTCATATAATTTATTTGACCAATTGGAAAGTGAAATAAAGCAAGTGCTCCATTCTCTTCTTGAGAAATGCAAAAACAAATTAGAAGAGAGATGGGAATTATTGATATAAAATGTGGGGTTCACTAATACTGTGTTTGGTTGGGGGATTTGGGAAAGAATTTGGAAAGGGAAAGGGAAAAGGTGTGTGAAACTAGGTGAAATATAGGCATGTTTTATTCACATTTCACAAAAAATTTTCATTTTCCTTTCCAAATCCCTCCCCAAATCCCCCAATCAAACACCGCATAAATGAATGTCTATTGGTAATATATTTGATAGTGTCCAAAATTTTTGTAGTCAATTTTGATGACCATAGCCTTATTATTTAACAAAATAAGAAATAGGGAAAAAGAAAGAAGAAAGATGTGGTGGGTTGTGAGGAGGAGAAATATGTGCGTTAGTGTAAAACATGGAAAAGATCATAATAGAAACTATGATATCTTCATTTTAGCATTTATAACATATTTAAACAAAGTTGTTAGATTTACAAAAATTATAATTTTTTTTTACACAATTGTAGAATTTTTAAAATTTTTGATAATTTTTTTTTAATATTCCTAACATTGGTCGTATTTAAATAGCAAAAGATTAGAGATAGAGAATCTTTTAGGTTGCATTTAGAATTATAGATTTAAAATGAAGAGAACATTCCTTCATGGAGTATAACCTTAATTTAATATAGGATTTTACATCTCAATTTTAAGAATAGATTTGAGAGATTTAAATTGATGAATTTGAAATAAATTGGTGAATTTAATTATTCTAAATATTTCCACGAATGATTTCTTGTAATATATATATATATATATATTTAAAAAAGCATTTTTCTCTCCTCTATTTAACCATCTACTTTAGAATTTTTAATCTACAATGATAGACCCATATGGCTAAATAGAATTTTTAAAACTAAATAGATTTTTTGTGCCCATATAGCTATTTTTTTAAAAAAAATTATAAATACACAAGATTATATGGGAGCTAATGAGATTTTTTATACGTTTGGGTGGCTAATTTAAAAATATTTAGATTTAGATTTTGGAAGTGCCAAAATAAGATTATGTAGATTTATAAGAAACAACTCATTTCCATATCACATTTCCACATAAGAAAACAACACACACTAACATGGACATTGATACAAGTTCATTTCTAAATCACACTTCAACTGGGGACATAAGACTTCATGAATGAATGACGAACTTGACATGGGCTCATACAGATCCAATTATCCGAATAACTTTCAACATTAATCTATAGAACATACAATCAAAACGACCATGTAATTAGATTAAATTCTTATAATAGGTGACCGGAAAATTACTTGAAAACAAAAGCAGGTGTGTCAATTGCTTCAATTTCTAGAAATCCATTGGTATCGAACCTGTCAAATTGTTCTCTGACAAATCCAATTTGTTCAAATTCAGTGACTGAATTGAAGTTGGAATTTCACCCGACAATTTATTTTTATTTAAAAATACAAAAATCAAGTTCTTTAATTGAAAGAGTCCTTGAGGAATTGAACCTGTTAGATTGTTCTCAGACAAATCCAATCCGATCAAGTTCGGTGACTCAATTGGAGTTGGAATTTCACCAGATAATTGATTTCTGAATAACCATACAAAATTCAAGTTCGTCAATTGAAACAGTCTTTGAGGAACCAGTCAAATTGTTCTCTAACAAGTTCAATTTGATCAAGTTCAGTGACTCAATTGGAGTTGCAATTTTACCTGACAATTGATTTCTAAATACCTCACAAATAGTCAAGTTCTTCAATTGAAACAGTCCTTGAGGAGCTGAACTTGTCAAATTATCTACTAACAAGTGCAATTCGATCAAGTTCGAAGACTCAATAGGAGCTGGAATTTCACCCGACAATTGATTTTTATGTAAATATAAAAACCTCAAGTTGATCAATTGAAACAGTCCACGAGGAATTGAACTAGTCAAATTAAATCAAACTAACAATTATACTCTAACAATACAGACGTGTTTTTTTTTTTTTTTTTTTTTTTTTAAAAAAAAATTTGATTTTTAGGTGTTTGTTTTTTCCCAAAAAAAAAAAAAGAAAGAAAAGGAAATCAGTTTTTGAAAACTCAACCACAAAATTTCTGGCCTCATTAGTTTGCAAACAAGAACCTATACCAAGTCCCTTCTGGCTAATTGGGTAGAATGGGTGGATCAACTAAGGTTACATTTGGGAACTGATTTTTTGGAGAAAAAAAAAAAAAAAAAAAAATTTATGGTGTTTAGAAATGACCCTTTAATTTTTTATAATAAAAAAAATGTACAAAAAGTAGAGAGAATCAGAAAGAATTTTTGATTTTTTTATATGATTTTTTTAGCATTTTAACATTATTATTATTATTTTTTTATTTTTTTATTTTTGACGTTTTAACTATCTTAACCGCTTATCAGTTTAGTTGTTGGGGGAGAAAACTTCTAACCAGGCTTTCCAAAGCCGCCCTCAAATTTGCAAATAAAAATGGCTAAAAGTATGATACCTCTCTAATTTGTAAACAATTGGCTTCAATCTTTCAATATTTTATTTGGTCTTGTTGCAGGTTTTGTTTATTTGTTGGCTTTTAAAAAAGAGTTTAGTGGTTTCTGAACATATGTCATTACTGTATTTTTTAGAATATAGATATAAAAATTATAAAACACAGCCAAACAATAATTATAAACAAATGGCTTCAATCTTTCAATATTTTATTTGGTCTTGTTGCAAGTTTTGTTTATTTGTTGGCTTTTAAAAAAGAGTTTAGTGATTTCTGAACATATGTCATTACTGGATTTTTTAGAATATAGATATAAAAATTATAAAACACAGCCAAACAATAATTTCTTCAAACATGTTATCCTATGAAGCACACCAATGTATTTGCATCTAGACTGATATATAAACATATTTATGGTTAGAAATTAATTTTCTTTAAGTATCTATAGCCTACCTTGAAAACAATATGTGACAGTTCTTGTGCAGCATTAATAATTATATAATTTTTATGATACATGCAATAATACTTTGGCTATTTGTTATAGATATACAACAATATTTTAAAATAATGAGATTGAAACATGTGAAATTTGATCCATGTTTGTCTCAACAGTCTTATATTATTTATGTGAATATATTATAAAAAAAAATTAATTTTTATTTACATACATATGTCCTACACATATCTATATCCTACTTTTTAAAAAATTTTCTTGTAATGTATCCATTTCACGTGGTACTCATATTTGGTATCCATCGTTGATAAATGTTGTGTATGAACCATGGTTTAGGTAGGAATTTGAAAAAGAAAAAGTAAAAAGGTGAGAATGATGTGAATAAAATATAAGCTTTTTTTTTTTTTATAAATTTTTTTTTATCATTTCTATTTTCCTTTCCAAATTCATCCAAACATAAAGAAAAAGTATCATTTATGGCAAAAAAAAATTGGAGCATCATGTAGTAGTAGTGAGTTGCTTAAAAGTATCATATTGGTTTCCAGCAGTTGGAAGCAAAATTCTCGGAGGAAGAGATATGGGCAGCAGTAAAAGAATGCAATGGGAATAAAGTGCCAGGTCCAGGTGGCTTCAACTTCATATGTTTTCAAAAGAACTGGAAGGTGTTTAAAGAAAAGGTGATGCTTTTCATGAAGGAGTTTTACAGTGTGGGTGGATTGGCTTATGGGATGAATAGCTCTTTCATCACATTAATTCCTAAGAAGGTCAATGCTCTCAATCTAAATGAATATAGGCCAATAAGTTTGATTGGGTCAATGTACAAGCTATTGTCTAAGGTTCTTGCAAGTAGACTAAAACCAGTTTTGCCATAAGTAATTAGTGAAACTCAATTAGCTTTTTTTGATGGAAGGAATATCTTGGATGGGGTTTTGATTGCGAATGAAATTGTGGATGGGTGGAAGAAAGCCAAGAAGAAGGGACTGTTGTTTAAACTTGATTTTGAGAAAGCTTATGACTCCATCAATTGGGGTTTTTTGTTTTCCATGTTAGCAAATTGGTTTTGGTTCTAAACGGATTTCTTGGATGAAAGAGTGTATCTCAAAACTATTAGAATTTCAATACTTGTGAATGGGTCACCAACTAAAGAATTTAGTCCTCAAAAAGGTCTCAGACAGGGTAATCCATTATCGCCTTTTCTGTTTAATTTGGCAGCTGAAGGCCTTAATATTCTACTGCTCAGAGATACGGAGTTGGGATTGATTAAAGGGATTCATATTGATGTCAAAAGGGTGGTTGTTTCACATCTACAATTTGCTGATGATTCACTACTATTCTGTGAAGCTGATGTGCAGGAGGTGATGAATTTGAAAAGAATCTTAAGATGTTTTGAAATGGTCTCAGGGCTTAAGATTAACTTCCATAAGAGTGTGGTTTGTGGGGTAGGAATTTCTGATAGTTGTCTCAAGGATTTTACTAGTTTGCTTAATTGTAAAACCCAGAGTATGCCACCGAAATTCCTTGGCTTACCTTTGTGTGCTTCTCCAAGCAGAAAGAAGGTATGGAAACCTGTCATTGACAAAGTCAAAATTAGATTGCTGGGTGGAAAAGGAGGCTTCTGTCCTTTGTTGGCAGACTAACACTAATTAAGTCAGTCCTGTCTAGTCTGCCTATGTATTATCTATCACTTTTCAAGATGCCAGAAGGTGTTGCAAAGGAAATAGATCGATTACAAGTTACGTTCTTGTGGGGGGGGGGGGCACAAAATTGAAAAGAAAGATTCATCTAGTGCAATGGAAAGAGGTGACCAAAAGAATTAGTCGATGTGGGTTGGGAATTAGGAGAATCAGAGAGGTTAATGCTTGCTTATTAATGAGGTGGTGGTGGAGATTTGCCAATGTAGAGGAGGCACTATGGAAAAAGGTGGTTTGCAATAAATATAAAATTCAAGGAGCATGGCTTTCAAATCAAACATTTGGCATAAGATGGTCTAAGGTATGGGGTGATATACTAGCTGTGGCAGAGCAAAGAAACACCCTCCTACAATTTTTTCTTGATAATCTTCATATTAAAGTGGGTAATGGGTGCAGAGTCAGATTTTGGCAAGACAAATGGTGTGGTGACTGTTGTTTAAAAGAGGGTTTTCCTAGACTTTATTCTTTGTCCACTGTTAAGAATTGTTCTCTCAAGTTCTTTGTTGATAACAAAGGAACATCTGAGATGTTGGATCTCAGTTTAAGAAGGCCTTTGTTACTGTGGGAGGGTAAGGAGGCATCCAGACTCACTGAACTGTTAAGAGCAGCACCTGCACTTTGTTCAGGTGAAAAAGATAAACCAAGGTGGCTCCCATGCCAAACAGGTCAGTCCTTTGTTGCATCTTTATATAGGCACTGTGAATTGGGTTTTGGTGTATTTGAGAGTTCTAGTAGATTGGTGTGGATTAACTACCTCCCTCCCAAAGTTCAATTTTTTGGGTGGCTAGCTTGGAAACATAAACTTAAAACTTCTATTTTCCTTCAAAGGGTGGGAGTTCTGGGTGAGGGAGCATCCACTCTGTGTGTTTTTTGTAAATCTGAGGCAAAATCTGTTGAACATGTTCTAATTTCTTGCCCTAAGGTTTGGAAGGTTTGGACTGGCCTATTGCAGTGGTGGGGAATAATATGGGTTGTGCCTGGTTCTGTTGACTGCTTACTGCATTGGTGGCTGGGAACTGCCTTTTAAAAGCTGAAAGGAGGATATGGAAAGCTATCCCTTTGGTTGCTCTCTGGTCTATTTGGAAACATCGGAATGATTGCTTGTTCAATAATGTTCAGCCATATATGGAGGAGTTGCAGGAGTCAATTATTATTAGATTAGCTATTTAGTTGAAAGCGTCTTCTAAGGATTGTCAATTTACTATTAATGACTTTATCTACAACATCTGGTAGATTAGAGCTTGTTTAGGTGGTAGGGTTCGTTGCAATTTACAATGACATCCATATCTCCTAGTGTGCAGCAACAGGTGTTTATGGTCTTGCTCTGTATCTATTTTGTTTGTAGATTAGAGTTTGTTTGTAGTTTTGTGGGTCTGTGGGATTGCAGATTTGTGGGTTTGGTATCTGTTCTGTCTGTAGCTCTGTGCTCTTGTTTTGTTGTTTTGTTATGCAGTGAGGTGGGCATCTGAGCTTTTTGCAAATTTTGGCATGAGGATTTGGTCATGTGGGACTGCTAATTTGGGCTAATCTTGGTGAAGTTTTGTATCATAAATGGGGGTTCAACGATTTGGCTAAAGTCTGGTGGCATGCATCAAATGCTTGGTTAGGAGTAGAGGGTCTTTGGTCCTTTTTTCCACTGCTTGCCCATATGAGTTTTTAATGGTTCATCAGTCTATAATTGGTGTGAATCCTTCTAGGCCCTGAAAAAGATGCTATGCTCTGGATTGTTATGTTTTGCTGTTTAGGCTTGATGAATTGGGTGTTGATTTGGATGTGGAGTAAGGCCGCTGCTGGTGTAAGGTCTGATGCTGTATGGTCTGATGCCTAAGGTCTGCTGTGGAGTAAGAGTTGTTCACTGGTTTGGTCTGTTTGTTCTGTTTGTTATCCTTCTCTTTCCTATTGGTTCCTTTTGATTGGTTTCTCACCAATCTTGGGTCAAGTGCTTGCAAATGATTGTGCTTCCTTAGCGGTTCCAACCTAGGTGGGATTGTTAAGGTTAGCGTTGATGCTCGTTGCACTTCCCTCTTTATTGATGTACGCTTTTGCATGTAATGCTTTCCTCATCAATAAAGTTTCATTTTACTGATAAAAAAAAAGATTCATAATTGTTTAGTGCAAAGCCAAGTCTCAGTGCTCAAGACTTGACTAATAAAACAACTTTCATAGACATTTCTCAAACACTTACAAAGTAGACTAATTAATTAGCAGAGCAGCACCTAATGTTTGCATAGACAAAACACAATGACACATAATATTAGCTTATATGATAATATTATTTGTTTAGTGCTTGTTATTTTAGTCTTTGACCTGAAAGGGCGTATAGGCATTGAGGCACGAGCTGCAGCCAATGCAACAAGGAAGCACACCACATTTATGAGCTGGAGCTCGAGCCACCAGCTAGTCCACCACCCGATTCTTGTCTTCGTCATGTACATCTCCATCGGGAAAAAACCCATAAGTGACTAGTACCCGATGGCACCCAGAAGGGTAAGTATGTCATTGAGAAAGGGCAACGTCATTGCTAAAGTGGTCGCCAGTATGACAAATATGATTCTCTAGGCTAGCATGAAGAAATTGACATTGAACTTGAACTTGTTGCCAATGGATATCACGTACTCCCCCGTTACAAATGTGGACTTGGATCACCTCTTGCTAGCCCATGACTCAAGCTTGCTAAACACGGGTTGTGAAAATACATGTCCAAAGGCCTTGGTCCAAAGCAATAGACACCAAGAGTGCAACTTTAGGGCGATTCTATTTATACCTAAAAAATTATTGAGTACGTTCAATTTCTCTCATTGCATTCTATTAAATTATTTAGGGTTATAATCAATACATTCTATGTTTTTTTTCTCAAGTTACCTTTCGAGGTACACTCAAATAATAAACATATTAAACATCCCAAATTACACCACTTTGAAAAACCTTTCAACAAATTTCTGATTACAACTATTCTTTTTGTTCACTTACCAGGAATGACAACACTCACGAAGGAGAACGATGAAGGAGGCCCCCTTCCTTGTTCTTGGTTTTCCTATACGTGCCTCGTCACTGGATGAGCTTGATTCGTTGCTATCTATTGTGTAGATATACTTTCTTCGAACTTTTCAAAGTATTACCTTTCATGGTTATTGTTTGTATCATAATTGTTTTCTGTCGATTGTGATTGGTTGATTATGGCCAAATCTAATTTTATTGATTATGGTTTATTAATTATAGACAAATCTAATTTTATTGATTCTGACTTATCGATTATAGTCTGTCGATTCAGACCATAAACCATCTTTTCAAAATTAATTATGATCACATTACTATTATTACTATTATTATTGTTAAAATAATATTATATTTATCAATTAATGTAGTAACTAGTATACTAATAGATGATGTAGCATAATTTTAGAGGTTTTGGATATTTGTAATTTGTATAATAGGTGGGGTCAGTAATAATGACATAACACTAGTTGATACACTAGTGTATACATTAATTGGTATATGTAGTACCACTGTTATTGTTATTGTTATTATCAATTTGTGCAGGAAGTGGTGAGAACATGGTGGCAAAGTGGGGCATAAATATTGGGGAAGTTATTCCCATAAAGTGTGGCACATGGGTGGAAACAAACTGCTAAGGTAGTTACTTGTGATTTGTTTGAAGCCTACAACCTATAAAGAGTCTAAAGAGAGATGGGAAGAGGAGATCAACAACACAACACTTAGGTAGTGTTTGGTAGAGTTTTAGAATTATGATTTGAGAATAGAGTTGTATTTTGAGTTTGGAGTTTTTGAATTATGATTTGAAAAGAGAAAACTTGGTTGGTTATGAGTTTTGAATTGAGTTTTGAATTTTTTATGTGGCATATAAAATGAGAAAAGTTGTTTGGTTATGAGTTTTGAAAAGAGTTTTCAAAATTTATTTTAAAAACTCATAATTAGAACCAAACACACAACTTAAAACTCTATTGAAAATTCTAATAACCAAACTCTTTTTAAAATTCAGTTCAGAAAAATAATTTGTCAATTCGGTCTACAAAATATTTTATGTATTTAAAAAATATCAAAAACAAATATAATTTTTTTTTTCCCCAAATAAAAGGTGGCGATTGGCAATTGCCAAAAAAAACAAAAAAAAAACAGGTATTGTTCTGGTCAACCAACCAGATGTTTGGTGCGAACGACCGGAGTAGACCAAAAATTCAAAAATTGTCTGGTTTACCAAAAATGTTTTCAAATTGATTTGGAATCATGATTTGAAAACTTCAACCAAACATATCATTAAAATGCATGGGTGGAATTAGTTTTAGAAAGTTGCTCCAAATACAACCTCAGTTGTTAAACTACTTCTTTTGCCAACGACTGGTTGATTTCTCCTCAGAGGGGCTATGGTGTGATTGAATGTTTAGCAAATCTGCAGCTGGCATAACTTGGCGTTGCCCCTGGCTTAATTTGGTTGAGATAAGCTACAACATGTCTCGGCAGTTGGGCAAACAATTGATTGGCCTCACACACTGCGTGTTCTATTTCCCCTTTTGGTTCAGACGCCAGTTTGGCCATGATCAGACACGTCTAGATGAGGAGGTGGAATACCCGGCTTCATTTCCCATTTGTGGTTC
Source organism: Camellia granthamiana (assembly GCA_036172215.1). Taxonomy (NCBI): domain Eukaryota; kingdom Viridiplantae; phylum Streptophyta; class Magnoliopsida; order Ericales; family Theaceae; genus Camellia; species Camellia granthamiana. The sequence continues at coordinate 20,692,043 of CM069916.1, read as the reverse complement.
ACACTTGCCTCGATACCTTACTGCTTGGAGGGCAAGGGAGCTTCTGGCCCCTGCCCCTAGCTTCAATTACGCCCTTTCTGATGAGTGTTTAGCTTGGCTTGAAGACGAAGAGCAAGTTGGGCCATCTTTAGCTGCGGAAACTTCCGCGAGTGCAAGCAGGAGACATAGAGCTACCTAACCTAGCTATGCCCCTATTTTTATTGATTTGATCTTTCTTTTCAAGTTTTATGATGTAAAAACAACTTTGTTAAGTCAAAGAGTTGGAGAATGTACTTGTGTCGAAATCAATAAGATTAAAATTACGAGTACTGAAAATTTTCCTTTCTATCCCAAAAATGGTCCAAGTTGTAAAAGGGTGAAATTTTGAGAAAAATCAGCTTTTATTAAAACTTTTCAAAACTGTTTTCGGGGAATGATCACCACCTGACACACACGGAATCAACCCTCGAGATGTACAGCCTCGAATCAACAAATCACGACTGTCCATAACTGTATCGGCCACACTGGCCCTTCTACTGACATAAAGACCACACAACCAAGCTAACCCGTAGTGGAGAAAAGATGACCTGATCAAATATGAACGGCTAGGACAGTTAAGTTAGTGATGGTTACAACCAAACTTCAAGATGAAGTTGCCTACGTATCCCAAAGAGGGGAATCAGGCCTTACGTAGTTCGGTTAAGGTTCACTCGAGTATTAACTCTCTCTTTTTGCTCTCTAACTTTTGCCAAAATTGCCATTTAGGGTTTTCAACCTTGCGAGCTCAGTTTTTCTTTATTTCTAATATTTTTTTATGCTCTAACTTTTGCCTAGGTCGCCCTTTCAGCTTTTTGGCCTAGCGAGCCTTTCAAGGGTAATATTTTTTCAACTTGTCCATATTTATTGGCTATGAAAATTCTAGGCCATCCAAGTCCATGAGAATAAATGCCCTGCCTGACCAAATAGATTTGATGATATATGGACTAGTCCAATTGGGTTTGAACTTGCCCTTAGGATCATGGATGGGAGCTCGGTTATCCTTCAGCACCATGTCCCCTTCTTTAAGGTTTCTGAACTTAACTTTTTTGTTAAAAGCCTTGGCAATTTGGCGTTGGTAGCCCTGAACGTGATACAAAGCCTTCAGCATTCTCTCATCAAACAAGATTAATTCCTTAAACATGCTATGCTGCCAGTCCACCTCCGCTATCTGACACTCAGCCATAACTTGTAGCAACGGTACTTCAATTTCAATTGGCAGAACAGCCTCCATCCCATAGACGAGAGAATAAGGAGTCGCCCCTATAGATGTTTGGATTGAGGTTCTGTAGTGCCAAAGCGCAAATGGCAATTTATCTGGCCAGTCCCTGTAGGTTTCCACTATCTTTCGCAAGATATTCTTGATATTTTTGTTCGCGGCCTCAACAGCTCCATTGGTTTGCAATCTATATGTTAAAGACTTGTGGAAAGCCACGTTGTATTGCTCAAGCAGATCCAACACCTCTTTCTTGAAGTGCGAGCCATTATCTGAAATGATCAAGATATTCTTGATATTTTTGTTCGCGGCCTCAACAGCTCTATTGGTTTGCGATCTATATGTTAAAGACTTGTGGAAAGCCACGTTGTATTGCTCAAGCAGATCCAACACCTCTTTCTTGAAGTGCGAGCCATTATCTGAAATGATCTTGTTCGGGACTCTGTACCGGCAGATGATATTATTCTTGATGAACTTAGCCACATGCGACGCCTTTAGCACAGAGTAGGACTGGGCCTCCACCCATTTGGTGAAGTAGTCAATCACTACCAAGATGAATTCATGCTCGTTTGATCCCTTTGGCGTAACTGCACCGATAACATCTATCCCCCAAACAGAGAATGGACATGGTAAAGTCATGTTGTAAAGCTTCGATGGCGGAATGTTCATACGATTAGCATGAATCCGACATTTGTGGCAGCACCAAACAAAACCAATACAATCCTTTTCCATGGTTGACCAGTAGTAGCCTTGTCTAAGAATTTTCTGGGCTAGCATCACACCATTCATGTGTGCCCCACATTCTCCTCCATGAATGGCCTCCATAAGATGTTTTGCTTCTTCTTCCTCAACACACAATTTATGCATTCCCAAATGGCCTCTTTTGTAAAACTTGCCTCTGTAGATGATAAATTGGACGGCCAGATGCCGTATTCCCTTTTGTCCTTGGCGTTTGCTCTTGGTGGATATGCCTCCTTTTCCAGGAAATTCCAAATATCGTAGTACCAGGGGTTCTTGTCTGAAGCCTCATCTATCGCAGCAATGGTTTCATAGGCCAGCATGTACTTCTGTTCAATAATGATCGAAAGCATCCTGACTCCTAATGGAATGTCTACCATATAAGATAGAGTTACTACTACGTCAGCAAACCTGTTGTTCTCCCTTAGCAGATGGGTAAACGTTAGCTTTTCCAAGGCCTAATGGTAAACCCTTCATTTTCTCCTCTTTAACCTGCCAATCTCTGTTGGCTTGAGACACAACCAAGTTCGAATCCCCGATGACGTCTAACCCTTTTGCCCCTAGTTCAAGGGCAGCTTCTAAACTAGCAATACATGTCTCATACTCTGCTTCGTTGTTGGATATTTTGAACTGGAGTTTGAAGGCTAAGGGTATATGGGAGTCATCGAGTGCTATCAGTAACACACCGATCCTATAACTGTATTGATTGGCTGCTCTGTCAAAGTACATCATCCACGTTTTCTTCTTTATTGCAGAATATCTTCAACTGGGAAAAAGTACTCCACCGCTTCATCCCCCTCTATTGGGTGATTTGCTAGGAATTCCGCTACAGCGCTCCCTCTAAATGACTTGCATATAATATATTTGAGATCAAATTCGGCGAGGAGGAGCAACCAATGGGCTAGCCTACCCGTAAGCGCTGGTTTCTCAAAGAGATATTTGATAGGATCTAATCTCGAAACCAGAATTACCGAGTGAGCTAACAGGTAATGCCTCAACTTCCGGGTAGCCCATACTAAGGCTAGGCAAGCTTTCTCGAGGAGAGTGGAATGGGTTTCGTAATTCAACATTTTCTTGCTCAAGTAGTAAACGGATTTCTCTACCTTGGCATCCAACTCCTAAGCCAACATACACCCCATGGTTGAATTCGTCACTGATAGGTACCAAATCAGCGATTTTCCCAGTTCTGGCAATGATAACACGAGTGAATTCTGCAGGTACTACTTGACTTGTTCAAAAGCGAACTAACAGCGATCATCTCATTGGAATTTTTTTCCTTTTTTCAAAAGACTAAATAGTGGTTCACAAGTCAAGGTTAGTTTTAAAATAAACCGTTTTATGAATTGCACTTTACCCAGAGAGTCGCGCATTTCCTTTTTAGTCCTTGGTGGTGGCATTTCTAAGATGGCCTTGATTTTGGAAGGATCTACCTTAATTCCTCTCTGTGTGATTAGGAATCCGATCATTTTTCCTGTTGTTACACTGAATGTGCATTTTTGCGGGTTCAACCTTAATCTATACTCTTTGATCCGTTGAAAGAATTTCTTCAGTGCAGTGTAGTGGCCTTCTTGATCTTTGGACTTGACAATCATGTCGTCCACATATATCTCTACCTCTTTGTGGATCATATCATGCAAAATGGTGCTTTCAGCCCTTTGATAAGTGGCCCCAACATTCTTCAACCCAAACGGCATGACTCGATAATAGTAGGTGCCCCACAGAGTAGTGAAAGTAGTCTTCTCCCTATCCTCAGGTACCATCAGAATTTGGTTATACCTGAAAAACCTATCCATGAGTGACAATAGCGCGTGGCCGGTGGTGAAGTCTACCAACTCGTCAATATACGGTAATGGAAAATCATCCTTCAGACTAGCCTTATTCAAATCCCTAAAGTCAACGCAGACTCTGATTCTACCATCCTTCTTCGGAACTGGAACAATATTGGCCAACCATGTTGGATACTCAGATACAAGCAAGAACCTTACCTCAATCTGTTTGGTAACTTCTTACTTGATTTTCAAAGCCCAATCTGGCGGACCCTGCACAACTTCTGCTTAACTGGTCGGGCCTCAAGGTCAAGAAGGATTCGGTGCTATACAATCTCAGGATCGATTCTAGACATGTCTTCGTAGGACCACGCAAAAACATCTTTGAAATCTTTTAATAAAGCAATTAAATGCTCGCGTTCTTCCAAAGACAACATGGACCCAATCTGGACTAAGCGAGGATCTTCCTCAATACCCACGTTAATTGATACGATTTCATTTGTACAAGGCTTAATACGCCTCTCCTTCTCATGATCAACCAAATTTTTCAAACCCGAGAAATTTCTTCCTCTTCGTTTAAGTCAAAATTTTGAAAATCAAGATCAGTACAACAAACCAAAGACACAAAAAAATAGGCAAAGTTCATAACATTTCCATTCAAAAAGTCTGGATCCTTGGCTACAATGGACTCAAAAGAAAAGCTAAAGACGACCTAGACAGGACTTTGGTATCCAGGTTACCACTCCTAGAAGTACCAGACTCAAAGGAACTCAAATCTGACTCCGACTCCACAGACTCAGTGGAATCAGATCCGGACTCACTATCTGATCCAGAACTGCCGATGATGCCTTGCTCAAACTTCCAGACCAGGCGTGGAGCCGCAAACGCATCCATGATAAGATTGTAGAAATCTGTTGCTAGGTTATCCCCGATCATTGAGATAGTAAAACTATCTGCCAAGTTGATGAACTCAGCTTCAGCAGTAGAACTTACCATTAGGTCAGCAAGTGCTTTTCCTGACAGCTCTTCCTCTTCAATGTCCAGCTTGCAGTCCTGCCTTGATTTGTGCTAGGGCTCAAATTTGCTTGTTCATCCTCCTCTTCTGGTAACTGGTGTCCGAAGAAAATCTCAAACCCCTGGATACCTTGTTTTTGTTTCCTTGTCAAACTAGGGCTCTGGAATCCATAAAAGGGGAAGTCTTCCCCTTGGTGGAAAAAACATCCGTTCTAGATCCCCTGTATTGGTTTGTGGACTAACTTGTACTGCCTCCCAATCTTTTTTGCTTTCAACTTTCCTCGCAACTCCTCCTCTTTTCTTGGCCAATCTACAACGGTAGGTTTGTATCCTAGACCGAAAGTGTGGGGGTTGTGACTTATCTCCTTAGCAATAGTACCTCCCTGCCTGCCACTTCTGCCCAATTCTGATCCAAGAATATGCCTCTGCTTGTTCATCATGTAGATGGATTGCGCACTCACATAGTTCCCATCGCCCTCAGCCATGATGGATTGGACCAGTCGGGCTTTTGCCAAAGTGAAGCCAGAAAGAAACACGTTCTCTTCTCCATGTATAATTTACAATAATGGCGCAGTGGTTCCCTAGGGAGGATGGATCGCAGAATTACTGTACACAATGGCAATCCCATCTTTGAAAGGGTACTTCACTAACTGATGGACTGTTGATGATACAGCCCTCATTTGATGTAGCCAGGGCCTTCCCAGTAGTAGATTAAAAGTGGCCGAAATGTCCATGACATGGAATTCCACCTCATGCTCAGATGGGCAAATTAGGATATGGATCTTGAACGTTCCCATAGCATCCCGGCTTATATTGTCATAAGCCCGAACGGCCTGAGTCGTAGGTGTAAAGTCAACCGCCCTCAAACCGATGGCATAAGCAGTGCTCACTGGACATACAATGATTGCCGATCTGGTATCTACTAACACCACTGTAATCCACTTTTTCCAATTTTCCAGGGTTACATATAAGGGTCGGTTGTGGTTGGCATCCTCAGGTGGTAACTCTTTATCTGTAAAAGATATCACCGGCGTAACGTCCCCCGATGTAACCAACAATACCAATTGGTCAATAGTGGTGTCGATAGGCAATTTGGTCCGGTTCATTGCCTCTAACAGTGCTTGCCTATGCTCCCGAGAAGCCATTATCAACCCCCAGATTGATATATTTGCTTGAATCTCTTGAGCTGTTTCAAAACCAGGTTTTCTTCAACATCCTTCTCTTTTGCTCTTTCAGCCTCTTTTCCAGAGGTCTCTGGCTAATCTAATGCCGCGGGTTTGAAGTAACAACCACTCCGGGTCATATGATTGATCTCATCAGTATACCAGATGTCATTCAGGGTATCAACTTTCCACCCTTTGTCAGTGTACGCATGACTTAGGTCGCTGTCTTCCCACCACTCTCCTGCAATCATGGTCGGGCTAGTATTGGGTTCTATCTGGAGCGTGTTAGCATCATGCACCCCATCATCATACCATTCTTCCTCAACCATAGTCTTGGTTTCTGAATCCCAATATTTTTTGAGCTTCCTCAACATCCTTTTCCTGTTGCTAGGCTCCCATTCGACCTTTTTGGCAGTTTTGGACATCACCCATCATTGTCTCGGGTTTTTCTTTCTATTTTCCTTTTCCCTGCTCCAGAGCTATCTTTGTCTGGATCTCTTCTATTATTTCCCTTTGAAATTATTCCAATGCCTATTCTTTCTCAGTCAGAGGTGCAACCTCAGCCTTGCCACTAGTACCAATTTTCTCCTCCTTCCTCGTCTCTCCTATCTGATCCTCTATATCTGACTCTTCCTCACTCAACCATTCGTTGCTTGTTTCTAGCTAGCTCGGGTCCTACCATCCCATTTGAACACTGCTTGTATCCTCCTCTTCGAAGAAGTAGAGGTTGTCTAGATCCTCTTCCAGCTTGGCCATGTCTTCTTCCAGTTCAGCCAAGTCATTTAGGCCTTGTTCTGGCCAATCGTTCTGATTTTGCCCTAATTGGTTCTCCCTAATAGCATTAATGCTGGGAAAGACTGGCAAAATGATTACTGGCTTTGACTGATCGCACGGCCACAATGCATAAACTGGGATCGTACTCCCCTACGAGCGAGACCCCCTTCTCTATGACATGGGTATCAGACGACCTTGTCTTCAGTACATTCTTCTCTTTCTCCGTTTCTACTGCCACGGGCCCTGGATTGGGTTTGTCGTGTTAGATCCATCATGCACATATATGTGCCTTCTAGAATAACCACCTCCGATTTTGGTAGGTGGGATGAGGTAATGTATGCGCTAGAGTTGAAGGTGGGCGGTAGTGTATGGATGTGGTTAATGTTTCTGGGCGGGGGGAATTTGGTTATGTGCAGGAAGTGGGTTGGTTGTTACTTTTGGTGTAGTGTAGACGCGCCTCAGGCTTCATGCTACTACAGTTCGGACTCAAATGTCACGGTTCTGAATCTAGTCTTGCAAAGTGCAATGCAAGACCGATAAATCACCAAAGAGTCCAAATCCAGCAAATTGTTTTGGAAAACTGATTTTAAGAAAGAAGTGCCAAACATGGACTGCTTTGCCAGATACAGAGTCGCCGCCTAAATATTTTATTTTTGGGGAAATTTAGGAAACCCTGACTCGTGCCTGAGGCCACGTGTTCGTCATCACCAAAGTTGTCTCGGCTCGGGAACTTGGGTACGATTGGGGAAGGTCATCTATGAGCACCCCCGCTCGCCCGATCAAAGATCGGCCTGTACTAAATATGATATCTTATTTTTGAAAACACATGCGTTTCTTATTCTAGTTACTAGCTAATCTTACTATGTGATGCGCACAACAAACAAGTATAGACTAGATCGCCTAATTTGGAATAAAGCATTGCATATTCGTTTGTTTGAAAACAGTTTGAAGTTTGCTACTCGTAAGTAGGTAATCGAAGATTTCAATGAATTGTTCCAATTCAAGTAATCTAACCTCCACCCATAGGCATTCAGGCAGTTAAACACTTAAGCAGTTAGCCTCATGGTAAGCATGCTTTCATGGCAACAATAACACACATGCAGTATGCTAAAGCATAAACACTCACAGTGTACTCTGAGCCAAAACAGAGAACTAGTTAGAAATCAATGCATGATCCTAGTTCATGTTAAGATGGCTAATGCAACACATGCAAAATGCAACTAGAAATAGGCTCGGCTATCCTAAGATGTCATGTGAGATGCAATTTAGATAACATGTATTCAACTAAGAATTGAAATACGATACAGTTAGTATGATGCACCGAGCCCAGTGCATGCAGTGTAGATGAATGATGCAAACATGCAAGCATAAGTATGCTAATTGAAAATGACCCTAAACTAACCATCAAAAACAGGTAAATAAAAGGGAGAAAGACGTGGGGTTGGAAGACATGCACACACGCACGCACACTTATTACAAACTTCGCTCTCTCGACGGAGGGTCAGAATGAATAATGCATGCCAACTAATTAACTAACTAACAAGCTAATTAATTATTACATAACCAAATGAATAACTAGCTACGACTAATTATTACAAAACCTTAACTAATTAACAAATTAAATAAGTTACAAAACCGAATGCTAACTAACAAGTAAGCAATTTAAACAATGCTGCCTCAGTAAGTTGACGAAGGTGAATATGCATGCTCAGTTCCCCCGTCCCAGTAAGCTCTTCGGTTGCTCTTTAGAGGCTCTGTCTGCAGGGTGTCCTCAAGGAATTCCTGCTGAACCTTACCAAAACCAGTATGGGAAGTGTATCAGTGGCCTACCAGCCATGGGGAGATGCTGCCGACCATCTGCTGGCCAAAGATGGTACACTGCCGGCCAAGGATGAGGAGGTGCCAGCCATCTGTAAAGCACTGCCGGCCACTGATGTGCTGGGACACCAAGCTGCAGCAGAGCACAAAATAGAGAAAATGGAGGGTCTCCCAAGGGTATGTACGCACTATGCCATCCCATATCACCTCGAAACATCAAGGGAGAGGCATAGTCGGATCCAAGACCATCAATCACGCATCCCGATGCATGATGGCCAAAGATCCAACTTGTGCAAATCAATGTGAAATGAATGCACAAATAAACACATAAAGCCTAAAACTCTATCATGGATAATCAAGAGTGTCGGCGACCGAGAATTGAGACACGTCTCATCACTTGAAGTATGAAATGTCCCTCGTTTCTCGTGTTTGGATTAACACTTAATCCAAACAACAATGCAATGCAAGGATGGCCTACACAATGCTAATGCAATATGAACAACCTAGCAAGGCTAATGGCATGCACAATACTAATACATGCAACAACTAAGGATACACAATGCAAAGCAAACTAGACATGCAAACATGTGATAAACCAAGCATGTAACAACGTACAAGGTGACAAGCATGCTACAACATGCAAAGATGGAGCAAGCATACAACAATATGCAAGACAAGCATGCAACAACATGCAAGGGTGGACTTAAACCAAAATGGGCAGACCTCAACTATGCCCAAATCAGTGGCCATAATGCTAAGATGGTATGAAAAGCATGAAAAGGCAAGGCAAACATGCATGCCAATTGGCTCACCAATTAAGGTATAAAGGTGCAACTCTCAAGAACGCCTAAAGAGTGAAAAGCATGGAAGTGTAACAATACTAAGTGCACTGAAATTAGACAAGAGATGATGCCAAATCATTTAAACAACACAAGTAAAGCATGCGAAGGTCCTTAAAGCCTGGAGCTATCAAAGAGGACTACAAATGAGGCATGCAATACATGGCACAAATGCATAAACTAAGCATGGACAGAGCTCAAATAGGTCAAAATGAGTACCTAAACATGCTGAGATGAGGGCCCAAAGACCTAGGTATGCAAGCATACAAGCTAAGCCATAAACTAGGCAATAATGCACAACACTCAAAGGTACTTAAAACATGATTGAAGTGGGAATATGGCAATGCTATAGGCTCTGAAATGAAGTATTAAGTGATGTCAAATCATCTAAATAGCTCAAAGATAGCATGCATGAGTCAACAAAACACAAAGCTTGCAAGGCCAATTACACTACAGCTATACAAAGCATGAAGGATATGGCAAGAGCAACCCAAAACAGTCCTAGTACATGTTAATATGAGACTAAAACATGCATGGAAGGAAGCCAAAACAAGCTAGCATGAAGAGCATGAGGCATGATGCATACAAGTCAAATAAGGTGAATTACATTACACCTATTAAGACCAAGCATGGGATGACTCAACTAACAAAAATCAGAGTTAAGGCATGTCAAAATAAGCCCAAAAACCCACTGAGATGGCATCCCAAAGACCTAAGCATAGAGGCATGCACAATGATCCATTCATGAGGCATAAAACACAAACTCTCTAAGACATTGAAAGCATGTCAAATGTAGGTGTATGACCACATTTCATGGACTGAAATAACATTCAAAATGATGGCAAAGCATGGAAACATCACATGCATGGCATGGTAGGGGCCTCAAAACCCAAGGCTAGCCAAAGCATTTACACTATAGCTATACAAAACATGAGTGATATGACCATGGTAGCCCAAAACAGTCCTAGAACAGCCCAAAATAAGAATAAAATCATGCTGGAGCAAAGCCAAAACATGCTAGAATGATGAGTCAAAACATCATGCACATAAAGCTAGTAAGCAAGATTTATTCTACAAGTATATGGAGCATGCAAAAGATGACCAAAACAGCCATGGACAGAGTCAAGGTAGGTCTTAAAAGTCACAAGAAAGGGCCTGAACCAAGCCTCAAAATTAAAGGGATACATGCTCCTTTGATAGGCCAATAATACAAGCAAACAAAAACAAGAAGAGAGGGGGCCACCCCCTCTGATTTGAGACCTCAAAACCACATGCCTACCACTAAAAATACACTAGATTTCAGTGGCTAAAAGGCCAAACAAAGCCTAGCTCAAAGGCCTTAAAGCATGGCTCAAAACAAGGCCAAACAAAGCATACAAGAGGGTTGTACACCCCTAACACCAAAAAGACCTTAAACAAACTTCAAAAGCACTTAAATACATAACTTTTTTCAGTTGAAAGCAAGGCCTAAAACAATATGCAAGGATGGCCAAAATGAGGTACAAATAAATGCTAAAAAGGGAAAGAAACTCACCCTTGAAGACCAACTTCGAAACCTGCAATCTCATGGGCCAAAAACCAAGTTTCAGATCTCAAGTAACCCCCTCAAGAACCTTAGCCCAAAGATGGTGGTGTATCTCTATGTGTTGTAGTGCAAAAGTGCAAGAAAAATGGACTTTAGATTCTATGCAATATAGGGAGAGAGAGAGTGGGAAATATATAGAGAGAGAGATACAACTCCTTCAAAACTTTTTTCAACCTCTGATATAGAAGAAGGCTCCTTCCTTATATAGAAGAATACAAGAAGAAGCTTGTTAAACAAGCTTGGCAAGAGCTTTATCCCTCCATACACGTGTATGGAGGGGAGAAGAGTGAAAACCAGCTGGCTCAAAAGATCTGGCGTGAAACCTGCTGAGACAGGGGGTTTGCCGGCCATCAGTGGTGGCTGGCAGTGGCTTATTGATGGCTGGCAGGCATCATCAATGGCCGGCAGTGGCAAAGGCATGGCCGGCAGGGCCAAAAAGGAGCCGGCAGTGCTTTCCACAAAGCATGCAGAAAGGGCCAGTATAAGGTCCAAAAAAAAAGGGGCAGGAAGGATACAGGGTTTGGAAAGTTCAAACCTGTGACGTTCCGCAGTGAAAGTCGAGTACTCGGCGAGCAATCGAATTAGTTGTTGGGTGTACCTGCAAGCACAACCAAGTCTTGAGGACGGTCAAAAATGGGATGTCTACATTTAGCAGGTGGGGCGATGACTTTGTTGTCGATGAGATCGTAGATCTCATGACATAAAGGATAGCATAGGTCCGTGGGATGGCCATGTTGTCGATAGAAGATACAATACTAGGTAGTGTCATGTTTGGATGGCAATGGGTCCGGAAGTGGACGATGATCAAAAGGCTTGAGATGCCCCTTTTCCATTAATAATTTGAGGGCGCGGGCTGGGCTCATATGGAGGGGAGTAAAAACTCTTTGGTTCCGAGGTGGACCGGTGTTTTGTGAAGGTTGTGAAGTTGTGGCAGTAACAAAGGGATCAACCATCTTGGCCGTTGAAACAACAATACTGACATCCGTAGGCCATGGAATAGTGCTATTGCTAGCATTGGTATTCAGAGAGAATGGCCTTCTGGCAGGTTCACTTGTTCTATGGATGATAGCCTTTTTGAATTCACTCTTAATCTGGATCCCCAACTCATGTAAGGAAGCAAAGGTGGATAACGGTGCCACTATCATCCTCTGCAGCATATCTGGTTCAAGATTCTAGACCACCAACTGGACTTGTTCTTTTTCAGCAGGTCTATTTGTCATTCAGGTTGCCTTGGATCTCCACCAGGTGACAAAATCAATGAATGATTCTTTGGAGTTTTAGGCAATAACCTTTAGCTCACTGATGGTTACCTCTATATGGGTGTTATATGAATACTGGTTGACAAACGCCTCGGATAACTCCTCCTAATTTCGCTTTGTAGAGTCCTCCAACTTAGTGTACTAGATGGCCGCCACATCAGACAAGGTTCTCCTAAATAACGAGAGCTTCTGCACCTGAGACAAATCCATGGGCCTCAATACGTCTGAAAACAACTAGACATGCACAATCGGATCCCCACTTCCATCAAATCTATAGATGTGGAGCATCTTACATTTCTCCTATAATCTGACCGAAGCCTCAGTGTATCCGTCTTCGATATCCAAAATGGAGTTAAAGCCCTAGGATTTCTTCAATGCTTTCTCTAATCTAGCAATCTTGACCAAGGCCGAATCATTTTCATTGATATCAAAAGGAAAGATTCCTGCAGGGTGTTGAACCGGAGGCCTATAAGTTGGAGTCGGGGGAAACATTTCCTGAGGATCCGTGATTTAGGGATTTTCAACTAGTGGGGGTTAGGTTAGGATTTGGCTGGGCATCCTGGACTGGATGCACGATTGATGCAGATGCCCCATATGTACATCGTAGATCGGCGATAATTTCATCATATGCAGCTATCCTTTGGTTTACAGTATCCATAGTTCTCTGGAAAGCTACAATCATGGCAGCAAATTCCTCCGCGTTTTGTGCTGTATTCTGTGCCATTGCTGGTCTGGGTGAACTAGATGTTGGTGAATTGATTGAGTAAGAACGGATAGGTGTTTGCAGAGTGCTTTGTACTGGTGCTGCTGACTGTCTATTCCTTCTTCATCGAGTAACTGGCGGAAGTGAGACTAACACTGGCTAACCACCAACAAGGTCTTGAGCTTTGCAAAGCTTGCGAAAATGAGTCCACACAACTTGGGGAATATCAGGTCTTTCTAAAGCTATGATGGTAAACTACCTAGCAAAAGAAAACAAAAACCATCGATCAAAATCGGACGGCATCTTGGCCCAATTCACAGTAGATAAAACATAACTAAAGAACCACAATCCCCACCGAACTCTCTCTCAAAGTCATACTGATATGAACCATCCTGTATAGTCAAAAGCACATACCAAGTAAAAGAACCAAAATACCTCTATGAGGGGGATAAGGTTAGCTTGTCCTAGATTTTTGACATGATCTAGGCTGCACTATTTCAAACAACGAGTTTCACAACATCCTGCAAATGGGTGGCATCCTGTCCTAAGTTGGAATAGTCACTATAGCTTCACTACATGCAACTAGGTCAAATGGTTGAAAGGGTATCTCAGCAAGATTACCTAATATACCTCTCACACCTAACACCGAGAAGTGAAAAGAAGATCAAGTGATACCGCGATAATCCGTATCCAGGGGTTATGTTTCCAATATAGCATAGCCCATGACCGGTCAGCCTTTTGGCAAGCCTTTTGGGCAAGCCTCCGACAAACCATCCAGAAATAGCAGATAGAGAACACAGTGACTTAAAGTAACCATCAAAATGCAATGCAAAGAACATATAAGTGTAGATAAAATTTCACATCATGAGTTTCAAGTCAAGTTCTCTAAATCCCCGGCAAAGTCATCAGAAACTGTAGCTTGCTTTTTGTGCTCCTTTCGGATACGACTAGCCTTACAGTTCGGACTCACGTGGTTCAGAATCTGATTTTACAAGTGCAATGTGAAATAGTGAAAACACAAAAGGAGTCCAAATCTGACAATTTCTTTTGGAAAATCGATGTTTGAATCAAATGCCAAAAATGGACTGCTTTGCCAAATTGCAAAGTTGACACCTAAATATTTTTTGGAAATTTAGGAAACCTGAGACTTGTGCCAAAGGCCATTAGTCTGTTATCACCAAGTGTCTCGACTCGAGAACTTAGGTACGAAAGGGGATGGTTATGAATTGAGCACCACACTCTCCCGATCAAAAACCGGCCTCTACTAATCATGATTTGATTTTTATTTACATTATAGGCTCTTGTTCCGGTTATTAGACTAACATTACTATGTGACGCACATAAGTATAGACTAATTTGCAAAAGATTGGAACACTTTGATTTCATGTTTGTTTGAAAATTGTTTTTGATACTTGTCACTTGAAAATGTGAGTTTGTATGTATATTAATCAACTTATTCCAATTTTGGCAATTAACCTTTATCCACTGCCACTCAAATAGGTATATCATTTAAGCAATTAGCCTTATGAAAATATAGATATGACAACACAAACATTCGATGCAAGATGCTAAAACTCAAAATTGCTCACCTAGTACTCCGAGCCAAAACAAAGCAAAATAATTAGAAAATATGCATGCTCCTAACTAATGCAATATGACTAAATGCAACGCACACGTTATGTAATTTTAATAGGCTTGGCTATGAACATGGCATATGATTCCATTCAAGACATGTTATGAATCACATATTCAAGCAATGAATTTAAACATTTGGTTAGAATGATAGCTGAACCTTGGATGCATGCAAGACAACGGATGCAAAGCGTAAAGATGCTAATTTGAAAAATGATGTTCTAAACTAACCATCGTAAGCAAATAAATAAAAGGGAGAAAGACGTGGGATTGAAAGATATATAAATTATTACATGTTGGCCCTCGCACAAGAGGGTTCGAATGAGTGTTCGAATGTCCGGCTTTAAACTAATTATTACAAAGCCAAGTGAATGAATAAATAACTAACTAGCTAAGCTATAATTAACTAACTAGCTAATTTATTACAACAAAATAAGCTAACTATCTAACGAATCATTGCTACAACAATATTAATTACGATGATGATAATTACAACAATATTGAAATCATTAATTTACAATTTACAATGGAAGCACAATGATGGCATGCTCGTAGCAATTTCAGAAGTAACTCTGTCTACCTTCCTTGGAATCTGTCCTGTTTCACCTTCAGTCACTGCCCTCTGCTTCTGCAAAACACACTGCCTTACCAAACACTGATTGTTGGTCGGTCCTCAATGAAGCCCGGTCAGGCCTAAATAAGGCTGATCGTGCCTTAATTTTATGCAAAATCCTATTTTTGTGCTCTAAAGTGAAAATAGTGCAGACAGAGTTATTCTAAACTTTGTTTGTCCCTTCTACTCTTCTCTCTCATGGTAAGCCTTAAGAGAAGAACAAAATCAATTCCAAAACCATTAATCAGCAAATTGATTGCTTGATGAGTTAGGGCATGATTTTGGACAAAAATTAATGAATGCAATGAATCAATAACCACCCCTCCTTCCTATTATGGAGTAAGCTCAAAGAGGGAGGTAGGAACGCTTCAAGGCTCATCGAAACATCATGAATTGATGTAAAACAACCCTTGACACAATAAACTCAGCATAACGTCCAGCCGAATCCAAGCAATATAACTCATTTTCTTTATGTGGGTTGGTTCATTTTAGCAATTTTTAGACCTTTCCATTCTTTAGTCCATTAAGTCCAAGGTGATGATTACGTCCACTAAATGAGAAGCGTGTCAAACGGGAAGTGATTCTCAACATGAAAGAGAGACTATACCGTTGGCGATGAACCTCCGTAGAGATTAAGCCATTAAGCTTAGATCTTTAGCTCATGTTTTGAACAACCATCAACCGGTTGAAACAACTCTCAAATGAAAGAAATGGATGATAGGTTGCTTGTTAAAATGAGGTTCTTAACATGGAAATTAAACAAAGAAAGGCCAAGAACAACATACAACAAGCTATATATGCGAACATATGAGACAACAAGCAAACTAATCAAAGCATGAATTAATTAAACAACCTAGGACAACCCTAGAATAGCCCCTAATGGGTGAAAAACAGTGGCTCAAAGTGCATGAAAAGAGCCCAAAAAGCTAAAAAACAAAGAAAAAAAATAAGGCTAGTAAGCAAGAACAAGGAGGGATGGCTAACGCATCCACTTTTGAAATCTCAAAGCATGATTTTTAGCCTCTTTTAAACTCTAAAAATCAATTCAGAAAGCAAAGAAAAGGGTGTAAAAACAAGGTTTTGAGCTATAGATGAAGGTGTAAGAAAGAGTGTTAACTCTCTCTACCCTTTGGTAGCTATCCAAACCCAAGCTTAGACACTTGAAAGAGGATCAAAACAATACAAAAATACAAGAACGAGATAGCAAGAGATAGCAAAAAGAGCAAGAGAAAAGATAATAAGCTTATACATCTCAAGAAAGGTAAGCTCTTTGTTTGTGAATCAAACTTGGTCCAAACACACTCTCAAGCTTGAATTGTACTGCTCAAGGCTCAACCAAGGTTCCAAGGCTAAGGTGTGAAGGTGTATATGGTGTATGGATATAGGTTAACCTTACTCAAAGGTTGCTTGCACAAGAAAAATGAGCTCTCAAAAAAGTGTATAAGCTTTTTAGAATTTGTTCAACCCTAAAAACAGAGATACAACTTCGTTTTTATATAATTTGAGCACAATAGGTCATAAATATCTTCAAAAATAGACAGCTGGCGGGCTCCCGCCCAGAACAGTGTTTCTCGCTACCAAGGCATGGCCGGCCATAAATGGCCACAGCTGGCTCCCAATGAGGCACAGCCGGGCCTCAATGTCATCGACTATCTCTCTGCTTCAGACTCAGCATAGGGTGGAAAAATGTGTAAAATGGATTTCTGAGGTACAAACAATGGGAATATGGATGGTGTGGGATTGTTTCAGAGCTTAAACATAGCCCCTTCGTTAAGACCTTGAACCACGCACAGCATCACTTTCATCATCGAGTGTACCGAGCAAAGCGCTCAAGCCTTGCGGGCGGTCAAAAATGGGGTGTTTACAGATGCCGATAAGGCCTTTAATTCATAAGAAAAAACATAAATGCAAACAAATCTTTCTACGATAGGCAGATAAAAACACAAATAATGCAATGCACAAGTAATTAACTCAGGATTTCATCTTAATTTCTTATTAGACTTATTTATTCATGGATTAACGTTAATCAGAGGTCGGGGTTGTTACAATCAACATCAGTAGCAAAGGAATCTTTGGCAAGGTGAAGACTGGTGCTCATGGGAGTACGTGCATGTTTGGCCGACTCTAGACCTAACTTAGACACAAGGTTTTTGGCATACTTAGTCTGAGAGACAAACATACCTAAAGGAGACTGCTTAATTTGAAAACCTAAGAAGTAAGACAACTCTCCCATCATGCTCATTTCAAACTCATGTGTCATACAATCTGAGAAATATTTTACAAGAAAATTAGCAATGGATCTAAATACAATATCATCAATATAAATTTGAGCAACAAGTATATGAGACTTAGTATGTTTCACAAATAAGGCCTTGTCCACACTACGTGTTTGAAAATCATTATCAAAAAGAAAGGTAGTAAGCCTATCATACCAAGCCCAAGGGGCTTGTTTCAACCCATACAACGCCTTGTCTAACTTGTAGACATGATGTGGGCATTTTGGGTCCTCAAACCCTTTTGGTTGCTTAACATAAGTTTTGTCTTTCAAATATCCATTCAGGAAGGCACTGTTCACATCCATTTGAAACAATTTGAACCCTAGAAAGCATGCAACACCAAGTAAAATTCGAATAGATTCGAGATGTGCAACAGGGGCAAACGTGTCATCATAGTCAACACCCTCTACTTGTGTATAGCCAACCTAGCTTTATTTCTAACCACAGTTCCATTCTGATTAGATTTATTCTTAAATATCCACTTGGTACCTATTACATTCATGTCTCTAGGTCTAGGAACAAGAGTCCAAACTTTGTTAAGTTCAAATTGACCTAACTCTTTATGCATAGCATTGACCCAACTATCATCTAGTAAGGCCTCTTTTATATTTTTAGGTTTAATTAATGAAACATAGCACATACGAGATACCTTTTCCCAAATTTGCTTTCGGGTTTTCATTCGGTCTGAGACACTTTCAATCACCTGTTGAGCCGAATGATTCAATTTTACCCTTGCTGATGGTTTGAACTCTAGATTGGTAGTGACAAGAGCATCAGAAGTGGTGTCTCTTTGTGTACTCCTTGGACTCAGACTTACCTTAGAAATTGGTGCTGGCTCACCTTCTGGAGCTTGGCCCTCTATTTCTCCTTGACTTTGTGGTTCAGTATCCAAGATGGGAGACTCACCATTTTCTTCCTCATTTATCGCTTGGCCATCTGCTTCTCCTTGACTTTGTGGTTCAGTATCCAAGATAGGAGACTCACCATTTTCTTCCTTATTTATCTCTGAAGTAGGAGAACCTATATCATCTATAACCACATTGATCGATTCCATTAAAGATAAAGTACGTAGGTTATAGACACAAAAAGCTCTACTAGTGGTTGAATACTTTAGAAAAATACCTTCATCACTTCGGAAGTTAAATTTGCCCAAAGGCTCTTTATCTTTGAAAATGTAACATTTACTTCCAAAAGTTTTAAAATGTTTTACATTAGGTTTCAATCATTTCCATAATTCATAAGGAGTTTGTAAAGTGCTGAGCCTTAAATACATACGATTCACAACATAAATAACGGTATTTAAGGCTTCAGCCTAGAACATGGGAGAAACTTTCTTGCTAAGGAGCATGACCCTAGCCATCTCTTGAACAAACCTGTTCTTGCTCTTAACAACTCCATTTTGTTGTGGAGTAATTGAAGCAGAAAACTCATGCTTAATTCCATGCGTATCACAAAAATTCGAAAACGAACAATTTTCAAACTTACGACCATGATCTATTCGGGTTCTTATGATACACCCTATAGAAACACTCTATTCATTTTTAATTTTAAGGACTATGGCTTGGAAAGCATCAAACGTATCATATTTTTCTCTTAATAAATTAACTCATGAAAAATGAGTATAATCATCAACAGTTAAAAATATGTATCTTTTACCTCCAATACTTTCAATACGAGTAGGTCCCATAAGATCCATATGAACCAGTTCAAGAGGACGTTTGTTTGTGAAGCTATTCACATTTTTATGAGGGGCATGAGTTTGCTTCCCAAGTTGACATGGTCCACATACATGGTTCACATTCTTACCTATTTTGGGTACTCCTCTCACAAGCTCTTTGTTGGCAATCTTAGTTAGGTCCTTGAAATTCATATGACCTAATCTTTGATGCCACATGTCAAGATTACTTATGATGGCTGAATGGCAAGTGAGATCATTTGAGGTAACAATCCCATAGCAATTATCAGATGTGCGAACCCCATGCATGACAGTATTTCCCTTCTTATCCAAAATTTCACATTTATTTTTTGAAAATAACTCTTCATGGTGGGAATCACACATTTTGACTAATGCTCAAAAGATTAGCTTTAAGACCATCAACAAGTAAGAAATTTTCAAGCTTGGGAAGACCGGCCACACTTATAGAGCCCTTACCAATGACTCTAGAAGTGCCCCCATCTCCAAAAGTAACAATTCCTCCTTCATATTTTTCAAGAGATGTAAAGTAGGATTTGTCACCAGACATGTGACGAGAGAACCCACTGTAGACGCGCCCGAACGTCCTGGGAAAATCCCGTTTTGTTCATTGGGCTTACTACAGTTCGGACTCAATGTCACGGTTCTGAATCTAATCTTGCAAAGTGCAGTACGAGATTGATAAATCACCAAAGAGTCCAAATCTGGCAAATCGTTTTGAGAAACTGATTTTTAGAAAGAAGTGCCAAACATGGACTGCTTTGCCAGATACAGAGTCGCCACCTAAATATTTTATTTTGAGGTAATTTAGGAAACCCTGACTCGTGCCTAAGGCCACGTGTCCGTCATCACCAAAGTTGCCTCGGCTCGGGAACTTGGGTACGAGAGGGGAAGGTCATGCAATGAGCACCCCCGCTCGCCCGATCAAAGATTGGCCACTACTAAACATGATATCTTGTTTTTTTGAAAACACATGTGCTCTTATTCCGGTTATTAACCTAGAATTAATATGTGATGCGCACAGCATACAAGTATAGACTGGATTACCTAAGTTGGAACAAAGCATTGCATATGCGTTTTGAAAACGGTTTGCGACTCCCAAGTAGGCTAAAATACGGATTTTGCCACCCTCAAGTGGGCTTAAAACTCGCAATCAATGAATTGTCCCAATTCAAGTAACCCAACCTTCACCCATAGGCATTTAGGCAGTTATATCACATAAGCAAATAGCCTCATGGCAAGCATGCTAAAGCATAAACACTTATAGTGTACTCCGAGCCAAAAAAGAAGCTAGTTAGTAATCAATGCATGATCCTAGCTATGTCAAGAATGCCTAATGCAACACATGCAAAATGCAACTAAGATAGGCTCAGCTATTCTAAAATCTCATGTGAGATACAACTTAATACATGTATTCAACTTGGAATTGAAGTACAATGCAGTTAGTATGATGCGCCCAGCCCGGTGCATGCAAGACAGATGAATGGATGCAAACATGCGAGCATAAGGATGCCAATTGAAACATGCCCTAAAACTAACCATCGTAAGCTGGTATATAAAAGGGAGAAAGAAATGGGGGTTGGAAGACATGCATATCACACATGCACACTTATTACAAAATTTGCCCTCTCGATGGAGGGTCCGAATAAATAATACAGAACCAGCTAGCTAATCTAAGCTAATCTAATTAAACTAGTAATTACACGACGAAATGAATAACAAGTTACAACTACTTATTTCACAACATTAACTAAGTAAGCAATCTAAATGAGCATGCAAACTAAATGAATGTGGGCTGCCCCAGCTCTGCTTTGAATGACAAAGGATGCATGCATGCTTGAATTGCCTTGTTCGAAAATCCCTAGCGACGCCCTGATTTGCCTCTGTTTGCAATTGATCTCAGAAACTTGCACCAAGCTCCAGAGAGATGAAACTCCACCTTGGGAATCTGTAGGGATGCTACCGACCAAATATTGGCCTTAGAGACCACCTGCCGACCACTTTTTGTGGTGAAAACCAGAAAAAGTGGTTGGCCAGCCACTTTATCTGGTTGGCCAACCAGTTTTGCTGCTGGTTTCTGGTTTGCTGCAGAGAGCAAGAAAGGGGCATGGCAAAGTATTTGCAACACATATATGCACAACCACCCTCCCTATCATTACACAAGCTCAAGGGAGTATAGTTCTCGACCCTCGGGCCACCAATCACGCATCTCGATGCATGATGGCCGAGGAGCCAAATTGCACAACTCAATATGAAATGAATGCACACACGAACACATAAAGCCTAAAATTCCATCATGTATAGTCAAGAGTGTCGGTGATCGAGAATTGAGGCACGTTTCATCACTTCGAGTATGAAACGTCCCTCATTTCCCGTGTTTGGACTAACTCCTATTCCAAACACAATGCAACAAAACATGGCATACACAATGCGGCTCCAGCATGCAAACATGCAATGCAACAAAACAAGCATGCAAACAACATGCAAGAGACAAGCATGCAAACATGCAATGCAATGTAACTTAGCATACTCAATGCCAATGGCATGCACAATGCACAATGCTAAGAACCACATGGCCCACTCAATGCAATGTGACATGATTAACTTAACAAAGCTAATGACATGCAAATTATGCTAATGCATGCATACTCAATGCAAGACAACATAAGCATGCCACAATATGAACAACAACTAGCATACACAATGCGAATGGACATGGCATACACAACGCAATGAACCATATGGAATACACAATGCTCGATGGACTTAAACCAAAATGGACTGACCTCAGTCACGCTCAAATCAATGGCCATAACACCAAGACTAAGGTACCAAAAGGCAAGACACACATGCACACATATTGGTCCACAAGCTAGACAACGAGAACACAACCCTTAGGGGCACTCAAGGGGTGACAAAAGTGGAAGCATGGCAAGTCTATATGCTCTGAAATTACATGCAAAGTGAAGCCATATCATGCAAATAGCTCAAATAAAGCATGCCAAGAGACTTGAAATACAAAGCTAGTCAAGGGCTTTACACTACAACCATACCAAGCAATGTTCAAATGACCTAAAGCACTCAAAACAGACCTAATGCAGGTCAAAACAGTGGCTAAAATAGACTGAAATGATAGCATGCTAAGCAAGAAAAAGCATGCCCAAATGATGGTTCGCAAGCAAGACGCAAAGCTCAACTCTCAAATACAATTAAAGAGTGATAAACATGAGAGTATGGCAAAGATATAAGCTTTGAAATTCCATGCCAAATGATGCCAAGGTATGTAAACATCACAAATATAGCATGCTAGGGACCTCAAAACTCAAGACTAGCCAAAGCATTTGCACTATAACTATACAAAACATGAGTGATATGACCATGGCAGCCCAAAAAAGTCCTAGAACAGCCCAAAATATGAATAAAATCATGTTGGAGCATAGCTAAAATATGCTAGAATAATGAGCCAAAACAACATGCATACAAAGCTAGTAAGCAAGATTTATACTACAAGCATATGAAGCATGTGAGAGGCTACCAAACCAGCCAAAAACAGAGTCATGGCATGCCAAATGATGACCAAAAACCCACTGAAATATGACCAATACATGCAAGAATGACATGCTACTTTGATAAGCCACAAAAGGGATTACTCTACACATGCAAGAGGCAAACCCAAGGTGACCAAACCAGCCATAGAAAGAGTCTAGGAAGGCCCTAAAAGTCACCAAAAAGTGCCTGAACCGAGCCTTGAAAGTATGAAAACAAATGCTCCTTTGATAAGCCAAAAATGCAAGCAAACAAGACCAAAAGAGAGAGGGTCACCCCTCTCTGATTTAGGGCCTCAAAACCACATGCCAACCACTGAAAATCCACTAGATTTCAGTGGCTAAAAGGCCATGCAAGGATTAACTCAAAGGCCTTATGGCATGGCACAAAACAAGGCCAAATAGGGCATGCAAGAGGGAAGATGACCTTCAGCACCAAAAAGGCCTTAAACAAACATGAAAAACACTTAAATATGGAGCTTTTTTCAGTTGACAAAAAAGCTCAAATAAGCATGCAAGTATGGCTAAGAGTGTAATCAAAATAGAGCTTAAAAAGAGAAAAAGAGGGTTACCCTTGAAGCATTGCAAAACCAGCAAGTTTCTCAGCCAAAAACCAGTTTTTCAACCTCTAAAAAGGTCCTCCAAGAACCTCAGCTCAATGGTGGGGTGTATGGTTAAGGGTTGTGGTGTAAAGGTGAAGAATAACACACACTTTTGGCACCAAATAAAGAGATATAGAGGGAGATACACACTTGTGCCTTAGGCAAAAATTCAAAACCTCTGGAATGGAGAGGGAGAGCCTCTCTTATAGAAAAAAAAAAGGGTTCAAGGGGTGCAAGCTTCTTGGAGAAGCTAAAACTTGAATGCAATCCCTCCATACACGTGTATGGAGGATACAGTATGTGCCCTCCAGCTGGCATCCATTCAGTCTGCCAAAATAGAAAGAAAGCTGCCGACCAGAAAAGCTGGTTGGCCTGCTACTTTTTCTGGTCGGCCAACCACTTTTTCTGGTTTTCCAAAAAAAAGTGGTCGGCCAAGGTAATTGGTGGCCTCCACACTAAAAGCAAGCCCATGGTGGGGTGGAAAACCAGAAAATGTGGCCCAAAGACCAAGAAAACCAGTTTCCCGACCAGAGAACCGGCTGGCAGGGAGAAAAGTGGTTTCCAAGGAGAAAGCTGGTCTCCCACCCTTGTACCAGCTTCCAAACAAGGAAAACAAGGTTCGTGCCAAGAACGAACCAACACGGATGCAAAACGAGAGTTTGGGAGGCAAGACGCGCGACCGGGGGCCTCGAAAACTGGCTGTTGAGCACAAAAAGTGGCATACGACCAAAAAAGTGGTCTCCCGGACCACAGTGTCCCTCTAGACAAAGGAAACAAGGTGTGTTCCAAAAACTGTGCTAAACGGAGAATGTTAACCGGTCCCGAGCCGAGGCGCACGGCCGATGGCTCCGAAAATCGAAAACTAGTCTCCAAATGGGAACAGCGGCCTACGACCACGAAAAGTAGCCTATGACCACTGAAAGATAGTCTACAAGACCTCTCCCTCCCTCCGGGAAGAGAAAACAAGACTTATTTCGCAAACCGAGTCAAAGTACAAAGGGTCCCGAGGTCCGAAGGCGAGGCTCCCAACCAAAACTCTGAAACTCGAAACGAGCACAATATGCACTATCACCAATCGCTCAATCGGTGACGTCTGAGTCTTAAGGTCAGTAAAAAATGGGGTGTCTACACCCACTATCAAGATACCACATATGTGAGTCACGTGCTTTTAGTGCAGTGTGAACAACAAAACAAGTTAAGTCACTCTTTCTTACCCATATCTTTTTGGTCTTAACAGAAACAGGACTGGCAGTCTTGGTAACAGTCTTAGCGTTGTGAACACCATCATGAATCTTAGCGTTCTGCCTAGACATGTAAGGTTGTCTCCTAACCCATGAAGTGTTAGAATTTCTAATTTTTTGAGACACCTTACCAAACAACTCAAAACAGTAGGGACGAATGTAGCCATACCTACCACAATGATAACAAACAAAAATAGGTTTTACCTCCCTTTGGTTGATCTTACCCCCTTTAGGTTGATGAAAAAAGGAATCACCCTATTGAACCTTCAGCTTTCCATTTCTTTGAGTTTTATTGTCATGTGATGTGGAGGCTTGTCCCTTTTGAGCTATTGCATTCCCATAGCCTATCCCACTTTTGTCATAACTCATCTGTTGAGACCCGAGGATGTCTTCTAATGTTTTTGACCCTTTGTTCCACATAGCAATCGTGCTCTAGCATCTTTGAGTTCTTCCTCTTTCTGACCAACCATCTCTTCTAATGTAGCTTGTGACATCTCAAGGATTTCAATCTTCTCTTCATATGTGGCATAGATTTTCAGATGTTCATTCCTTTCAATCTCACAAGATAGAAGTTTTCCACATAGGTCTTGTTTGTCATCAGAGATCTTAATATCATCCTTTCTTACTGCTACAATCTCTCCTTTTAGCTTGACATTCTCACTTTCACATGCTTTAAGCTTGAGAGTGAGTTTGTCATTAATTTTAGACAAGTTCAGAGATTCTTCCTAAAGCTTTTCATAAGCTTGTTGTAGATCATCACCATCAATCTCATCATTGTCTTCTGAGGTTTCATCATCTTCTTTTTGCTTCTCTTTCTGCTTGACCTCATCTAGTCGAGCAACTAAGGCATGAAAGTTGAGGGATGGTTGTGCAAATGACTCTTCTTTTTCATGGATTTGACTAAGAATGTCCCATGTATCTATGGCCTTTGTGCAGTGAGCAATTCGTTGTTGTTCTCCTTAAAAAATTGCTTCACGAATGGTAGTCAGAACTCTTTGATTGCTAGGATTGTCAACACTTTCAGCATCCTCTTCAATTACTTGCCAACCTTCAGGGTCATGAGCTCTAAGATACATCCTCATTCGTATCTTCCAGAATATGTAATCACTCCCATCAAAGGTAGGAGCACAGTGCAGATTCTAACCACGAGCAAACTCAACTGGCTTGGGAGATGGTTGAGTGACAGTAGACCAGAATGCCAAGTAGGTACTATCTCCGTCTTCACCGGATTCGGTTTCTTCGGGTTCTTGCTCTGACCCGCTTTCATCATCCCAAGTCGCAGTATAGACTTTCTTGTGGTTCTTTTTTTATGGACATTCAAGTGCAATATGTTCAAACCCTTAACATTCATAACACTTGACACCTTGCCCCTTCACAGTCTTCTTCTCAGTATTTAGAGCAACTTTAGGAGGAAAAGTTTTGAATTTTTCATTACCCTTATCTTTTGAACTAGAGTCCCTGAAATTCGGCTTCTTTTTCTTTAATTTTTTTTTGAATTGTTTGGTAAACATAGCCGTCATCTCGGACTCTAGATCAAACCCAATCTCAGCGGTCTTAGCAGTCTCATGAGCACTGTTGAAGCCATACTATCTTTTTGTTTTTTCTTAGAAATCTGGTGGGCTTCATAAGTCTGCAAGTTTCCAACCAACTGATCTAGCTTGAAGGTATCAACATTCTGACCCTCCTCAATAGCTATAACTTTTGATTGGAACCTCTCAGGAAAGACCTCAAAATTTTTCCAACTACTTTCATTTTAGGGATTTTTTTGACCAAGAGTAAAACAGGAATTCACAATGTCACTAAGTTTAGCATAAAAATCATCGAACGTCTCATCATCACGCATAAAAAGAGTTTCAAAAGAGGAGGTGAGACGTTAAAGTTTTGATCTTTTCACAGCAGTAGTACCCTCGTGAATAGTTTCAACAATGTCCCAAGCCTCTTTTGCTACCTCACACATGCAAATACGGCGAAACTCTTCAAGTGTGACAGAGCAAAAGCGGGAATTGAGAGTTTTACTGTTCCAACTCGAGTTTTGATAATCAATTGCATCCCATCTATTGAGTGGTTTGTGGATATCAGCACGATCAATGGTGACAACAGGTTCACTCCACCCATAGAGCACCTAGTGCCAAACTTTCTCATTAATAGATTTTAAAAACGCCCTCATACGAGCTTTCCAATAAGAATGGTTTGTACCATCGAGTAAATGAGGTCTATGGGTCAAGTTACCTTTGCAAATTGAATCCATATCACAAATCACAGAAATCACTCTCCTATAGTTTTGAGAAAAACATAAAGTGACCCACTCTGATACCAATTGAAAAACCTAAGTGATTCGTGATTCGATCAAGATTAATTGCAACAAATCCCAAACAGTTAAAACTAAGAATCTAAATCATCTAGCGCATACAAAAGTGATTTAGATTGTTGCTTCAAAATCAATAAATTGACACAAATGATTTTTACATGGAAAAATCACAATTAAAACACCTTCAATTATGATTAAAAAACCACAGGCGAAATGCCACTAATCAATCCACTATGAAAGAAAGAAAGAATACAAATATACCAAAAAAATTACCCAAACTCCATCAATTTGTCTTTAACAATTTGTATCTCTTTCACAGCAACCTTCGTCTCGGAATTGATCAATTTGATGTTGAATCCACAACATCCATGTTGAATCAACGACTGAGCACAGCTTCAACCTCCTTTGAATACTCCACGCTTAAATCTCCGGATTCCACTGTAGAAGAACACTCTTGTAGTTTAATAGTTCAACAATCAAATGACTCCTTGATGGGTACTTGTCAAACCATGAGTTTAATACTCAATCAGACATCAAAGAAAACTAGCAAACTAGCCCTAGAAGAAAACCCTAGAACCCTTAAAGAAGATATGGAAGTCGTGGCGCTAAAAACAGACTTAAACACATATTTATAGAAAACAGGACAGCGATCTCCGCTCGAGCGCGGGACTTGCCACTCGTGCGGTGTCACTAAAACGCGTAAGACAAAGCAGGGTCAACGCTCGAGCGCTGGAACTTACGCTCGAGCGTAAAAATACACCTCCTAGTAGTTTTGCAGACAAGCCAAACTTCTGAGAGTGTGCAAACTCCGCTCAAGCGTAGTTTGTCCCGCTCGAGCTGGAAGACCAAAACACAAGGAAAAAAAAACAACTCAACTCAACAAAGCTTGTTCGTGGAATTGGCAACAAGTAGGGACCTAACACCGTGTGCATCCCTTTGTTTCTCCCAGACTTCTAATCTCATTGAAGTCCCCCCCTCCCCCCCCCCAAAACACCAAGGATGTATGAACTGTGACTTTAGATTCCGCAACGTATTCCAAACAACTCTTATGGCCACGTCATTTGGAGCGTAAACATTAATGAATACACAATTAAAATCAAGAAGAAGCGTACCTGCTAGAACGATGAAGTTTCTGGTGCTGCAATAGTGAGAAAGTGCAAACACGCTAGGTTTCCATACACACAAGATTCCACCGGATACTCCTTTTGCGTCTACTGCCATATACTCCATGTCATGACTTACATATTAGTTTAAAAGCCAATGACTGAAGTACTTTTAAATCCTCAATAAATTACTTTTAAATTCTTAATAAATCTTATAAAAATTTCATCTCTATATAAATCTACATAAAGTATCATATGCAAAAGTGTTCTAAATATTACTTTCAAGTTTATTGTTTTTAGCTCACTTATTTTCTTATTTTCTAAGAAGTATGCAAAATATTGAAAAGCTATTAATTTATTTATCATAAGAGTTATATACTGTAATGCTAATTTTACTTTCTTTCTTTCTCTCTCTCTTTTTTTTTTTTTTACTATTATATAAAAATTTTACAATCTTAATTTCATAATAATTCGAATATGTGACTTAGAGTTTTCAATACTTCTTAAAATTAATTTCAAAATGCATAAATGAAAAGTATCATTCTATCAAATAATGAATTTTAAGCATCCCTATTTTATTTCAAAAGTAACTAGTTGTCAAAATTCAAAATCTACAATATTCAACTACAAGACCATTATAAGTTCTAAACTTCACTTATTCATTTTTAATTTAAAACCAAAAAAAAAAAATTGATATAAATATTTCACAATCATTGATCATTCATCTTTACATTCATGAAACGGAGTGGATCTAGATACCCACTAACTAGTTTATTTAAATCACTTTCTGTCTCATAAACTATTACTAAAAATTAAATTAAACATTTTGGCATAAACTCACAAAAAATAAAATTTATTTTTAAAGAAACAGAATCCTATTAGTACAAAGTACAATACAACAACATTAATAAAGAATGGTGAGTGTAAAAGTATCACAGTGAGCAAAATCATTCCAACTATGTTGGCAATTGCATACCCAATTATTTGCTAGCACGACACCCGATTGATGAGTGACCAACCAAAAGAGACAAATTATAGAAAAATAAAAAACAAAGCCGAACAAGCAATCCAAAACAGTGCAGCAGGTCATAGTCCCCTGTATCCCCTTATACAAGGCTTAGACTCAACAAGTAAGACTAAGCGGCTTGACAGACACCAAGGCACAAAAAAGCACAAAAGCCAGACCAGCCAGCAGGGAAAAAGGGTTGTGAATCAATCCCCTCACAGGAACTGAGGGGAGCCAATCAGCACAAGTCATATTGTAATATACATGCCTCTGGATATTAAGCTCTAATGTATTGATTGTGCAAGGGTTTCAAACTTATTTATGTGAACTTCTGTAACGCCCTCAAAATAATACATATAAACCCCACATTCTTGACTTGCATAGACATAAGAGAATAAAGCATATTTCTATTTATCAGAGTATTCATTACAAAAGCATTACATGTTGACAACAAAGTAAATGCCCTACGGGCTTATAACTTTCCAAGCCAACACTTAGTTACAAAAAGAGTAGTAACTCAAATACACATTAAGCCCTTAGCTTGAGTTTACATGTAACACCCAAAAATAACAAAAATAATCAAAAGAACCTTCAACTCCCAAGACCTTCCAAGCTACGTCCTTGGAGGTGGCATAACAACTGCTCTCTGCCCTCCTCCCCTCTGCAGGCAAACTGGAGACTTGTGGGCCCAGCTGACCACATTTAAAACAAGTAAAGTCTCCCTGACTGCCTCTCCTAGAACCTAAACTCGACACTGGAAAGGTATATCTCACAAACGCACTCTGGGACTGCTGAGGGTTAGGACCCCTCTGCCTCCCTACCGTCCCCCTACACTATCCTGACTCCTCTTGGAGCCCCTCATCCTTTCTTCCACCTCATGCATAATAATCTCAAGATGGGCCGCAGCATCCACAAGGCGCCCATACTCCCGAGTCATGGACCCCGTAAGTCTCAGCTTGAGCCCGGTCTTTAACTTCTTTTCGAACTCAAGACAACGGCATTCCTCAGATGCCACTAGCTCAGGTGCAAACCTCGATAAATTGGTAAATGCAGCCTTAAACTCGGCCACTGGTGTATTCAGCTGCTTGAGCTGACAGAACTGATCCCTCAACTTCTCCCTAACAGCGGGAGGCAAAAACTTCTCCTGGAAGGCATCAATAAAAGCCTCCCAAGTCCTACCAATACGACCTCAAACAAACTTCCACCACTGACCCGCGTCTTCCTTCAGTTGGAAGGACGCCAAGGTCACCCTCAAGGCTCCGTCTTCAATGCCTAGCATCTAAAAACGCCGTTGTCATCTGCTCAAGCCACTCATCAGCCTTCAGTGGCTCTTTTGGATCACCCAAAAACTCGTCTGGATTCAACCGGAAAAACTCCCTCTTCAGAAAAGAAGGCCTTGTCTCAGCAACGTGGGCCTAGACTTCATTCTCAGCTCTGAGAATGTCCATGAATTCCATCTCGCGAGCTAAGGCACCCATGGCCTGCTGACCTACTGGTTCGGCCACATTGGCCTGACCAACACCCTCCTGTTGCACCGGAATTTCATCCGGTATAGGCATATCATGCCTCCTAGGCCTACCTCGCCTACCACCACGTCCTTGTCCTGACATCCTAATAAGGTAAAGAAGACATTAGCACATTCACAAATGTGCTGAAACTATAACACTCACGTCCTAATACATGGACAACTGTAATTCACTCCACGTAAGCATATAATCACATAAACACTTACGAATTTCATTTCCGGATAATGGCAGTCCCGTGGCGTTGCTAGAGTTTCAGTTAGAAATAGCATTGATCAGGTGCTTTTCCAACAGGACTCCCAGAAACCCAGGGATCCAATTAACATCCTAGAAACTAAATTCCATACCCATTTAGTCACATAAGCATGTTATCAAATAAACACATGGCATTATACCTAAGTCTCTAACAAGCGAGACAAACCCACTATGGTACTAACCACTTCCCACGTACCCAAAGTATTCAAACCCGGTACGCTCTGATACCAAGTTGTAACGCCATCAAAATAATACATATAAACCCCACATACTTGACTTGCATAGACATAAGAGAATAAAGCATATTTCTATTTATCAGAGTATTCATTACAAAAGCATTACATGTTGACAACAAAAGTAAATGCCCTACAGGCTTACAACTTTCCAAGCCAACACTTGGTTACAAAAAGAGAGTACTAACTCAAATACACATTAAGCCCTTAGCTTGAGTTTACATGTAACACGCAAAAATAACAAAAATAATCAAAAGAACCTTCAACTCCCAAAACCTTCCAAGCTACGTCCTTGGAGATGGCATAACACCTGAACCTGAAAATAATGTCCCATATAAGGTGAGCCAACGCCCAACGCCCAGTAGAGATATGCTAAACATAATATGAGTAATAACTAAAACATTAGCATTTGATAAATGTTTAACTCATATAAACGAACGTACATCCCTCTCATAGCCAATCCATATTCACAAGTATATATATACATATCGTTTTTTCGTTTCATCATCCAAACCAATTCACAGATATTGTTCTCAATTCATCCAGACAGTTTATAACGAGACTACAACTCACATCATTAACATTCTCATACTTCAATTCAAAGTGAGATTTCAACTCATATCAATAATACTTCAACACTTCGATTTATCTGCGTTATGCAAACGCAATCAAGATTTTGGGACTTTCACCCTGGACACTTCGGCCAACTTAATTATCACTGGAGTCCATCCCCTATCTCCTCCCAAATCCGGTTTAGGAGTACATCCCCTATCTCCTCCCAAACCGTGGAGTACATCCCCTATCTCCTCCCAAACAATATACATATACAATGTATTTAAACACTTATCATATACAATGATCAAGCAAGGCACATATTCAATGTGTTATTCCATCCGTCATATTCAATGACACATTCAATTGATTAGTTTCAATTCACCTAATCAACATGCAGTGACTACAACAATCAAGACTATCCTCCACCGATAGCCTAAGTGGTATTATCAAACAAATAAATTATCTACAATTTCAAAGGTGAGTGGTTATTAATCTAACTCCACCATTAAATCTCATAATTTCCCAATTTCATTCTTTTCAACTCAATTTCATATTTCCATAACTTTCCCAAATTAATTATACAAATTTATCCATCACAATAAATTAGGGCTTTTTCCCATTTTCTCAACATTGACCCAAAGGTCCAAATATCATCAATAAACATCAATAACTTCATTTTAAGACCCAAATACACATGGATGATTCAAAGGAACAAAACCCCTCTTTATACATTTCAAGTTTTGAAACCCTAACATCCAAATTTCCCAACTTCAACATTAAATCAAAAAGACCATATGTTCATGTCAAAGACCATAAATATAAGTAGTTATCCTTACCTCAAGTGAAGGAACCCAATGGAGAAGATGAAGAAAACTCGGAGGTGCTCCAAACCCACAACTATTCGGATCAAAATGGAGGCCTTGAAAAGCTCTAACACTTTAATGAAGGCACAAGGTTTGGGTCTCACTAAACCAAGATCAAAATGTAGAGAGAGAGAGAGAGAGAGAGTTCTAGAGAGAGGAGCTCTCAAATTAGGGTTTTGAAGAGCTAGAGAGAAAGAGAGGGTCGAAAAGTGATTCAAAAATGGCTTCTCTCGGACTGATATACATCACAGTCCGCTCGAGCGTGGAACGCCCCACTCGAGCGTCAGTCACAGACTCCCGCTCGAGCGTGAAAAGCACCGCTCGAGTGTCGAATGCACACTTCCAGAAGTTCTGCAGAAGAAGGTCCCCACTCAAGCGTCCGATGATCTGCAGGAAAAGTACTGAAGACTGAACAATCCCGCTCGAGTGGAGGAGCAAAAGCAAAGGGCCCGCTCGAGCGTCAAAAGCCCCACTCGAGCTTGAAGGCCAAAATCTGGGCATCAACTCTATGTTTCTAAACACAACCAACCTGTTTCAAACCTGCCCAACATAACCCAAAACTCAAATATAAAGAGTAAAGGATGGAAACGAGAATAAGACAACAACACACACCCCCGGAACCAAGTCCGGAATACACTAAACAAGGAAAGGAAAACCGGGATCGCTATAACCTCCCCCCTTAAAGAATTTCATCCCCGAAATTAGATAAATAAGTTTCAAAAATTGATGTTTTCTAATTCTTAACACATTATAATTAAACATTAATTACCTTGACCCATTACCGGTCATTCCATCTCTTTTCAAGAGGTAACTTACCACATAACTTTCAACATGCATTATCAACATGCATTCCCTTGGAATTCACCAATTTCAACACATATATTTCACAATTCAATAATATATTCAGTGTTGACAATATATTTGCATTTCTACACCACATTCAACATACACAATGTTAAATTAAACTCATAGTTCTGAAATATATTCCACAATTTCCATAAGCCAAAACATATACAATGTTTTTAGATTTCATCAAAAAATAAAATTCCCAATACAAGGTTAGACATTAACAAACAAGTCCGGGTATTTCCCACAGACCTCTAACTCACGTTCCCAAGTGGCTTCCTCCACTCCGTGATGCTTCCATAAAACCTTCACCAAGGGTATCGTCTTGCCTCGCAAGACTTGATCTCGCCTATCCAAGACCCGTACCGGTCTCTCCTCATACGAGGCATCCTCATCTACCTCTAAGTCGGTCCAATCCAATACATGCAACGGATCCGGCTCGTACTTCCGAAGCATACTAACATGAAACACATCATGCACCCCAGACAACTACGGCGGTAAAGCTAAACGGAATGCAACCTCTCCAATCCGCTCAAGGATCTCAAAGGGACCAATAAACCGAGGGGACAACTTCCCACTCTTCCCAAACCTCATCAAACCCCGCCTAGGTGATATTTTCAGAAAGATGTGGTCACCCACCTCAAATGACAAAGGTCTCCTCCTACGGTCGGCATAGCTCTTCTGGCGACTCTAGGCTGTAACAAGCCTCTTACGAATAAGTTCAACTTTCTCCGTCATTTCCCGCACCAACTCCGGGCCCAACAAAGGTGCATCACCCACCTTGGCCCAACACACTGGAGACCTACACGGTCAGCCATACAAGGCCTCAAACGGTGCCATGCCAATACTCGATTGGAAACTATTGTTATAGGCGAACTCCACTAAGGGCAAGTACCTCTCCTACGATCCACTAAAGTCAAGGACATAGCCTCGAAGCATATCCTCAAGGATCTGAATAGTACGCTCGGACTACCCGTCAGTCTGAGGATGATAAGCCGTGCTAAAGGTCAACCTAGTGCCCAAGGCACTCTGCAAACTCTACCACAACCTAGCAATAAGGCGTGGATCCCTATCTGAGACGATCGACACTAGGACTCCATGCAACCTCACTATGTCCCGAATATACAAGTCGGCAAGATGATCTACCGAATCTCTCATGTGCATAGGAATAAAGTGCGCCGACTTAGTCAACCGGTCTACAATCACCCAAATAGCATCACTACCCCGTTGAGTCCTCGGAAGACCTACAACGAAGCCCATCGTGACATGCTCTCACTTCCACTTAGCAATAGGCAAGGGTTGTAACAAACCCGCTGGCCTCTGATGCTCGGCCTTCACTTGCTGACAAGTAAGGCACTTAGATACAAAAACTGTCACATCTTTCTTCATACCCCGCCACCAAAACTGGCGACCCAAATCACGATACATCTTACTGCCTCCCGGATGCACCGCAAGGAGTGAATGGTGGAACTCTCGGAGTACTACCTCTCAGCAAGACTCTGGCACAAACAAGCGGTCTCGGTACCTCACACTTAGGTCGAGATACACAGTCAGACCCTTCTCAACCTTCCCACTAGAGATCCTCTCTCAGTGGGATTCTACCTCAAGGTCACTCCTCTGTGCCTCTAACACTCGATTCACAAGTGTAGGTTGCGCAACTACAGAGAACAAGGCTGCAGACTCAACAGATTTGCCCAATAGCAAATCAAACTCGCCAAGTGCACCCAACATTTCCCACTCCTGGATGGCTATACAAACTACATCACTGATAGATTTCCTACTAAGAGCATTGGCCACAACATTGGCCTTTCCCGGGTGATAGTGCAACTCAAAATCGTAATCCTCAATGAACTCCATCCACCTTCTCTGCCTCAAATTCAAGTCTTTCTGTGTAAACAGATACTTCAGACTCTTATGATCCGAGAACACCTCGAACCTCTCACCATAAAGGTAGTGCCTCCAAATCTTCAAGGCAAAAATTACAGCTGCTAACTCTAGGTCATGTGTAGGATAATTATTCTCATGTATTTTCAACTGACGTGAGCCATAGGCTACTACTTTCCCCTCTTGCATCAACACACAACCCAAACCGTCTCGTGAGGCATCACAATATACAGCATAACCCAAACCCCTCTCCGGAATAACCAAAACTGGAGCGGTGGTGAGTCTAACCTTAAGTTCTTGGAACGACTTTTCACAAGTCTCACTCCACACAAACTTAACCCCTTTTCGCGTCAATCTAGTCAACAGCGAAGCTAACCTGGAGAAATCTTTCACAAACCGACGGTAATAACCGGCCAATCCCAGAAAACTGTAGATCTCAAAAACACTCTTAGGCTGTGCCCAATCTTGCACTGCCTCTATCTTGGATGTATCTACAGATAACCCTTCCCCGGAGACCACATGGCCTAAGAATTTAACCTCTCTTAGCCAGAACTCACACTTCCTAAACTTAGCATACAACTTATGGGCTTTAAGCAACTCAAGCACCACTCTCAAGTGTTCCTCGTCCTCCTCCTCCGAAGGTGAATAAATCAGAATGTCGTCCACGAAAACGACCACAAAGCGATCTAAGAATTCCCAAAAAACCTGGTTCATCAAGTCCATAAACACTGCCGGTGCATTGGTGAGCCCAAAAGGCATCACCAGAAACTCATAGTGGCCATACCGCGTACAGAATGTCGTTTTTGGGATATCCTCTTCCCTGACCCTCAACTGATGGTAACCCGATCTCAAGTCTATCTTAGAGAAACAACGGGATCCTTTCAACTGGTCAAACAGATCATCTATACAAGGCATAGGATACTTGTTCTTAACCGTAGCCCGATTCAATTTCCGGTAATCAATACAAAGTCTCAAAGCCCCATCTTTCCTTTTAGCAGAGAGGGCCGGTGCTCCCCACGACGAAGTACTAGGGCGGATAAAGCCCTTATTTAGCAACTCTTGGAGTTGAATCAGCAACTCTTGGAGTTGAATTCGGCTGGGGCAAAACGATACGGTGCCATGGAAATTAGTGCCGTGCTAGGCACTAAGTCAATAGAGAACTCGATCTCTCAATGAGGTGGTAAACTAACGAGATCCTCAGGAAAAACATCTGAATACTCACAAACCACTCTCGGCAACTCAGCTTGGGCCTCATCACATTCACTACTCATACAGCTAGTGATAAGGCAACTAAGCTCACTCTGCCCTCTCGGATCATACACTGGTGGCAAAACACTACCAACCCGATCCCCCAAGAAATGAAAACAATCCCCGCTCAAGGTACATACAGTAACCCTCTGGCGGTAACAATCAATGATAGCCCGGTATGACGATAACCAGTCCATACCCAAAATCACATCAAAACCTGACATAACCATAACTACAAAAGAAAATGGAAGCCAGCGGTCGGCGACCTCAATATCGCAACCTCTACACCCTTGTTTCAAAATCAACTCACCCCCAACAGGTGATACTACACAAATATGAGAAGCTAACTGTGCCAACTCCAACCCCAAAACAGATGCAAATGCAGCAGATATAAAGGAATGGGATGCACCCGTATCAATCAACATATTAGCAACCGAGTTGCAAAACAAAAAGGTGCCTCTCACAACAGATGGAGCCGGTACAAGATCCTGCACGGTAACAGCATACACACGCCCTGTAGGCCCCTGATCTACCTACTCACCCCTTGGAGCATAAGACTGCTGCACAGACTGAGTCAAAGAGGCTCCTTGATTGGCCCTCGAGGCCTGAACTGACTAAGCTGGCTAATAACTCTGCCTCGACCCAGATGCACCAGATGTGCCACTCATCTGCGGGCAAAACCTCTTCAGGTGCCCCGCCTGACCACACTGGTAACAAGAGAGTGGCTGGCCTCTGCCCTGACTCTGGCTCTGAGGAAAAGCCGAAGATGAAGCTGCTCTCTGCCCTCCTCCCCTCTACGGGCAAGCTGGAGACTGGTGGCCCAGCTGACCACATTTAAAACAAGTAAAGTCTCCCTGACTGCCTCTCCTAGAACCTGAACTCGACACTGGAAAGGTATATCTCACAAACGCACTCTGGGACTGCTGAGGGTTAGGACCCCTCTGCCTCCTACCATCCCCCTGACCATCCTGACTCCTCTTGGAGCCCCTCATCCTTTCCTCCTCCTCATGCATAATAATCTCAAGATGGGCCGCAGCATCCACAAGGCGCCCATACTCCCGAGTCATGGACCCTGCAACTCTCAGCTTGAGCCCGGTCTTTAACTTCTTTTTCAACTCAAGACAACGGCGTTCCTCAGACGCCACTAGCTCAGGTGCAAACCTCGATAACTGGTAAATGCAGCCTCAAACTCGGCCACTGGTGTATTCAGCTGCTTGAGCTGACAGAACTGATCCCTCAAATTCTCCCTAACAACGGGAGGCAAAAACTTCCCGTGGAAGGCATCAACAAAAGCCTCCCAAGTCCCACCAATACGACCTCAAACAAACTTCCACCACTGACCCACGTCTCCCTTCAGTTGGAAGAACGCCAAGGTCACCCTCAAGGCTCCGTCTTCAATGCCTAGCATCTACAACGCCTTCGTCATCTGCTTAAGCCACTCATCAGCCTTCAGTGGCTCTTTTGGATCACCCAAAAACTCGTCCGGATTCAACCGGAAAAACTCCCTCTTCAGAAAAGAAGGCCTTGTCTCAGCAACATGGGCCTAGACTTCATTCTCAGCTCTGAGAATGTCTATGGATTCCATCTCGCGGGCTAAGGCGCCCATGGCCTGCTGACCTACTGGTTCGGCCATATTGGCCTGACCAACACCCTCCTGTTGCACCGGAATTTCATCTGGTATAGGCATATCATGCCTCCTAGGCCTACCTCGCCTACCACCACGCCCTTGTCCTGACATCCTAATAAAGGTAACGAAGACATTAGCACATTCACAAATGTGCTGAAACTATAACACTCACGTCCTAATACATGGACACTTGTAATTCACTCCACGTAAGCATATAATCACATAAACACTTACGAATTTCATTTCCGGATAATGGCAGTCCCGTGGCGTTGCTAGAGTTTCAGTTAGAAACAGCATTGATCAGGTGCTTTTCCAACAGGACTCCCAGAAACCCAGGGATCCAATTAACATCCTAGAAACTAAATTCCATACCCATTTAGTCACATAAGCATGTTATCAAATAAACACATGGCATTATACCTAAGTCTCTAACAAGCGAGACAAACCCACTATGGTACTAACCAATTCCCACGTACCCAAAGTATTCAAACCCGGTACGCTCTGATACCAAGTTGTAACACCCTCCAAATAATACATATAAACCCCACATTCTTGACTTGCATAGACATAAGAGAATAAAGCATATTTCTATTTATCAGAGTATTCATTACAAAAGCATTACATATTGACAACAAAAGTAAATGCCCTACGGGCTTACAACTTTCCAAGCCAACACTTGGTTACAAAAAGAGAGTACTAACTGAAATACACATTAAGCCCTTAGCTTGAGTTTACATGTAACACACAAAAATAACAAAAATAATCAAAAGAACCTTCAACTCCCAAGACCTTCCAAGTTACGTCCTTGGAGGTGACATAACACCTGAACCTGAAAATAATGTCCCATATAAGGTGAGCCAACCCCCAACGCCCAACGCCCAATAGAGATATGCTAAACATAATATGAGCAATAACTAAAACATTAGCATTTGATAAATGTTTAACTCATATAAACGAACGTACATCCCTTTCATAGCCAATCCATATTCACAGGTATATATATACATATCATTTTTTCGTTTCATCATCCAAACCAATTCACAGATATGGTTCTCAATTCATCCAGACAGTTTATAACGAGACTACAACTCACATCATTAACATTCTCATACTTCAATTTAAAGTGAGATTTCAACTCATATCAATAATACTTCAACACTTTGATTTATCTACGTTATGCAAATGCAATCAAGATTTCGGGACTTTCACCCTGGACACTCCAGCCAACTTAATTATCACTGGAGTCCATCCCCTATCTCCTCCCAAATCCGGTTTAGGAGTACATCCCCTATCTCCTCCCAAACCGTGGAGTACATCCCTTATCTCCTCCCAAACAATATACATATACAATGTATTTAAACACTTATCATATACAATGATCAAGCAAGGCACATATTCAATTGATTAGTTTTAATTCACCTAATCAACATGCAGTGACTACAATAATCAAGACTATCCTCCACCGATAGCCCAAGCAGTAGTATCAAATAGATAAATTATCTACAATTTCAAAGGTGAGTGGTTTATTAATCTAACTCCACCATTAAATCTCATAATTTCCCAATTTCATTTTTTTCAACTCAATTTCATATTTCCATAACTTTCCCAAATTAATTATACAAATTTATCCGTCACAATAAATTTGGGCTTTTTCCCCTTTTCTCAACATTGACCCAAAGGTCCAAATATCATCAATAAACATCAATAACTTCATTTTAAGACCCAAATACACATGGATGATTCAAAGGAACAAAACCCCTCTTTATACATTTCAAGTTTTGAAACCCTAACATCCAAAATTTCCTAACTTCAACATTAAATCAAAAAGACCATATGTTCATGTCAAAGACCATAAATATAAGTAGTTATCCCTACCTCAAGTGAAGGAACCCAATGGAGAAGATGAAGAAAACTCGGAGGTGCTCCAAACCCACAACTATTCGGATCAAAATGGAGGCCTTGAAAAGCTCTAACACTTTAATGAAGGCACAAGATTTGGGTCTCACTAAACCAAGATCAAAATGTAAAGAGAGAGAGAGAGAGTTCTAGAGAGAGAAGCTCTCAAATTAGGGTTTTGAAGAGCTAGAGAGAGAGAGGGTCAAAATGTGATTCAAAAATGGCTTCTCTCGAACTGATATACATCACAGTCCGCTCGAGCGTGGAACGCCCTGCTCAAGCGTCAATCACAAACTCCCGCTCGAGCGTGAAAAGCGCCGCTCGAGCGTCGAATGCACACTTCCAGCAGTTCTGCAGAAGAAGGTCCCCGCTCGAGCGTGAATGTGGACGCTCAAGCGTCCGATGACCTGCAGGAAAAGTACTGAAGACTGAACAATCCCGCTCGAGCGTCAAAATCCCCGCTCGAGCGGAGGAGCAAAAGCAAAGGGCCCACTCGAGCGTCAAAAGCCCCACTCGAGCGTGAAGGCCAAAATCTGGGCATCAACTCTATGTTTCTAAACACAACCAACCTGTTTCAAACCTGCCCAACTCAACCCAAAACTCAAATACAAAGAGTAAAGGATGGAAACGAGAATAAGACAACAACACACACCCCCGGAACCAAGTCCGGAATACGCTAAACAAGGAAAGGAAAATCGGGATCGCTATAACTTCACTTCCGCCATGTCCACCCCACTGTTTCGGCTGTTAGCTTTTCAGAGACAAATTTTCTTTTCCTTTTCACTAATTGAATTGCAACTCGACTTGTCAATGATTTCAATGCCCTCTCTCTTTTCAGGAATTTAAGCAAAAAAATATTGGTATCATTGTTGTAGTTTTTTTTTTTTTTTGGCACAAATTTCTATTTCTTCTAGACAATTATAACATTTGAATTTATAAAATTATGGCCATCCTGTCAGCTTTCCATTCAGAAGGTGGATTTCTAGAGCGCTTGTTTGGCCGTGGGATCCACCATGAGTCTGTTTTGATAATTTGAATCATTCATTTTGTTGGATACTTTGTGTATATTATCTATACAAAAATTCGGTCAGTTAAATAATTTTAACTTATTCAATTTATCATGTTTCTCACAAAAAAAATGAATGACAATTGTGTTTTTTAAAATAGAATTTTTTTTTTTTTTTTTTGGTTACAAACAAGATAAATTGAATGAATTACAATCATCAGATCAATCTAATTTTTTATATAAATAATATATATAAAATACTTGATAAAATAAATAATTTAGATAATTAAAATGAGACTTATAATAAATTTCGCAGGTCTGGACAAACTTTGACATCTCATCATGCTCATTAATGCTATGTTTGGTTGGAGGGATTCGGAAAGAGAAACAGAAAAGGAAGGTGAAATGTGAATAAAACATATCTATATTTCACCTAGTTTCACATACATTTTCCCTTTTCCTTTCCAAATCTCACAACCAAACACAGCGTAACAGTCCAGTAATAAGAGGAGAGATTTGTACATATTAGATAGGTTGGGCATTCTTCAGTTCAGATTTAAGTTAGAAGTTGTTGTTCGAGTTCATGAGGT
The DNA here is from genome assembly GCA_036172215.1 of Camellia granthamiana. NCBI lineage: Eukaryota > Viridiplantae > Streptophyta > Magnoliopsida > Ericales > Theaceae > Camellia > Camellia granthamiana. The sequence continues at coordinate 20,650,608 of CM069916.1, read as the reverse complement.
TTTCGATTTTAATGGTCGAAATCTTTTATTTTTTAGGACTTCAATTATATAAATTAGTCAAATGCATTATATTATTCAAAATGACATTTTACAAATTAATATATAAAAAAAGAAAGGGAAATTCTATAATGTGTATCATATGCCCCAGGTACTATGATTATGGTCTTTGGTTATGAGCTATTAGGGTTTAGTTATGACTTAGTTATGCAAATTGTGATATTAATTATGACTTATTATCATATTGATTGTGACATTATTTTGGTTATGATCCAAAAAGTGTTTGGTTATACTTTGTTTGGTATTTGGTTATAACTCAAATTTTTTTTTTTTAACTAGAAAAGATTCAATTATGATATTTATGATAATCGACCCTCAAAAATGTCATAATTTACATATGATATACACCTTTTGACAGTGTGTACCACATCATTCCAGATTCTTGTCTCAGCTTTTTTGAGACTGTTTCCGGCCTACCACTATAGCAACCACTCGATTGAGCCCAACACAACCCATAACACACCCCACCAAGTCAATCTGATTGAGTAGTAAGTGAAATCTCAATGAGTATGATAAATGAAAATTATTTAGTAATTTTTTATAAATTCAAATATTGTTAAAAAATGCCTAACATGTCCAAATAATTTATTTAATAATTTAATGTAGTAGTAGGTGGACCTTTATTAAGTAATAAATTATATTTAATTGAATAGTAGTAGAATTAGATGTTAAATAATCGTGTAAATTATTTTTATTTGCGATCATGTTATAAAATTACTTCTTTAGTTTTATTTGGTTTTAAAATTTTTATAACTTCATTCTAAATTTAAGAAGTTTGCAAGTAATCGTTTGGTCATTAGTTTATTTTTAAACAAACCAAATTATATTATCCCCACCACTAATAAATAAGTTTACTACTTAATAGGACTCTAATTACCATTTGTTGTGAGTTAATTTACTATTAATACAATTAATCTTATAAGTTTGGTATAATTATACTCATAATCAATAACACAACGAATTATAATCGAAGATTACAAAGTTCATAACTATACATCTAGTACGCATCCAAAAAAAGAATGTGTATTGTAAAATTTTCCTATAACACACAAGAATAAATATGAATGTACTGTATATATTCTAATATTAAATAAATAACATCATTTTTCTATTCATGCAACTAACAAAGTACTATTGAAAAATTAGCTAAATTTTATTTAAATTAATAAATTTTGGAGAAAATTCAATATAAATATGCCAAATTTTATGGTACTTAATATATTTTTTAAATCTTGAAAAAGATTAGACTAATTTTTTCTATATAAATAATTTAATGTGAAACATTGTATAAAAGTCATACCATTGAAAAATTATTTCTTGGTTCAGGGCGCCACGTGACCATATCTCTTGTTAATCACAAAACACTATGCCCCTATTATTCCTTAATCATCCAATACAAAATTATAGACCTCATCTCCTCCACCAATCACAACACATCTAAGATGTCACATAATCGTGCCCCATGACCACCAAATAACTTCTCCATGCCACTTAATAATTCTAAAAAAATAAAATAAATATCAAGTCACATCACATTACCAATAAAATCAGTGACCCCCCATGACACAACAATTTTTTATTACAATATTACTTTTGTGTATGTGTAGACACCCCATTTTTAACCGACCTTCAGACTTGGGCCCTACTGATGGTTTACTTGGTGGTGAAAAATGTGCAGAGCAAAAGTTCGATTTCTTCGGCAATAGGAGAGTCAAATCCCAACCTCACACCCCATTTTGGACCAAAGCTATTTTGAATGGTTTTTAGATCTTAAAACCCTCTCTTTCAAAATATTTTTGAAATAAAGTTCCTACGATGTTCCGAGGCTCGCATTTCGTTAAATGTTGCGCTTTTCGATAAACCGAGCGAGGACAAAGTGGAAATGAATGAAAGAGAGATGAAATCTTTGAAAAATCTTTCAAAACACCTTGTTCGGGGGTCTGGAGTTGAAGAAAAGAGAAGAAGAGGGAAGAAACCTAGTTGAGGAAGAAGTTTGGCATGAATCATTAAGAGAGAGACGAGCAGTCCTCGCCGAATCAGGCCTATCCTTTTGTATACTTGGATTTAAGCTATCAGGCCACCACCATTGGAAATAATATTTCTGGGGCTTCATTTTGCACTCAAGAATCTCCTAAAGCCGAGTCCGGATGGGGGAGGTATGATTGGTTGAAGTTGGGCATCATTCCGGTTGGACTGAAACTGAGCGGTTTCACCAAAATATGCATAAATTTTTTCACAGTTGGAATTTTGATGCAAGGTTGCCACCATTGGAAATCTTACTTCTGGGGCTTCAATTTGGACACAAGAATGACCTAAAAAGGAGTTCATATGATGGAGTTATGCCCATTTGAAGTTGGGCTTGAAAAGCAGATTTTGTTGGCCAATCGGCCAAAAAAGTAGCAGATAAGTGGTAGATCGGCACAAAAGATGGCCGATCGGCCAAGAGTGACCCAAACCCAGATTTTTTGCAGATATTTCATCTCCAGCTGTTCCACACAACCTCCAGCTGTCCCATATTTAGATATTTCGACCAAACTCTTGCCTTTTGCTATATATGGAGCCAAACATCTCATATTCAAAAGGTTAGAACTTCTTAAGCAAGTTTGAGAGCTTCTCTCACTAAACTACCTCTCTCTCTACAATTTTTAGAGTTTTGATCTCTACCTCTCTCTCTAAAGCCTCTCTTTCTTGCCCTTTGGTGCATAGAAGTGCATAGAAGTAGAGGAATACAACTAGTTTGCCTATGCATCCTTGATCAAAGTTGCCTATCTTTGGGAGGAGGTTGCTTGAAGCTTACTTGGGACTTTGTTTGAGCTCCAAAAGGTGGTTTGGCTCAGATTTTGGGCTGGTTTTGCAGCTGTACATCAAGGGTAAGATCTCCCTCCCTTTAAGCTTGTTTTACACACTTGCTTGGCCATCTTTTCACACTACTTTGGGGCTGTTTTTTGGGGTGGTGTTGAACTAAAAAAACCTCTATTTTTTTTCTTGTTTTTCAGTCCTAAAAGTCTTGGTTTGTGCCTTGGTTGGCTAGGGGGTTGTCCTCCCTTTTGCTCCTTGGCTTGTAAGGCCTTGTGAGCTAACTTTCAAACTTTTCAAACAACTTCACCTCTCCTCTTGTCTTGCTTGCTAGTGTTGATGGCCAACCAAATGAGCATGTGTTTTTACTTCTTTATGGCTTTGTTTAGGCTCATTTTTGTTACGTATTAGACCTGCCATAACTCTGTTTTTGGGTGTCTTGGTCACCTCTTGCATGCTTATTGCACTTGTAGTGTAAATCCTCTTTGCTAGCCTTGTCAGCCTTACAAAGTAGAATGCTTTTGTGGTTTGAATTAGCTTAGTTCAGGCATGTTTTTGGTGTTATTTTGATATGTTATAACTCTGATTTTGATTGGTGGACTCACTCCTTGCATGGTTTATACACTTGTAGTGTATTTCTCACAAACTAGTCTTGTATGCTTCATGAAGTAGCATGCCTTTCTAGCATGATTTGATTCTATTTCAGCATGTTTTTGGTGATGTTTTGCCATGTCATACCTCTGTTAAGGTTTGGTTTGGTAGGCCCTTGCATGCTCCATGCACTTGTAGTGCAATTCCATGAATTAGCCTAATGTATATCATGCTTTAACATGTCATTCTAGCATGATTTTGGCTTAACTCTAAGAAGCTTTTGGTCATTTTTTAGCATTCTTAAGCTCTGATTTTTGTTGTTTTGGCCATGCATGCCATGATTTGTATAGCTGTGGTTCATCCTAGCTTGTTAGCTTTGTGCATCAAGTCCACTAGCATGCATTGCTTGACCTATTTGAATGATTTGGCATCATTTGTTATGTGATTTCAGAGCATGTTTCATTGCCATACACTCACATCTTTCACATTTTCAATGCGTTGAAGGGTTGGTCATTTATGTCTTGAACATGAGCCTTTGCGTATTCCTTCATGCCTAAGCTTACGAGCTATCATTTCAATGTGTATTTGGGGTTATTTTGCCATGATATAACTCTGATTTTTGTTGGCGAATCCATCGCATGCTTGGTCTTAATAGGTGTAGTGTAATCTACCTTATTTTGCCTTGCATCCATCATGCCTTATGCCCTTCATGCTAGCATATTTTGGCTTCCTTCCATACATGTTTTAGGACTATTTTGGGTTGCCCTTGCCATATGCTTCATGTTTTGCATAGTTACAGTGCAAGTGCCTTGCTAGCCTTAAGCTTTGGGTACCACAGCATGCTTCATTTGTATCCATGTACATGATTTGGCATCATTCCACATGACATTTCAGAGCATGTAGCATTGCCATGTTCCCACTTCATTCACCCTTTGAGTGCCTCTAAGGGTTGTGCATTTGTTACCTTGTTTGTGGCTTAGCGTGTATGCATGCATGCCTAGGCATTTGTGCCTCAATCTTAGCATATTTTGGTCTTTGTTTAGACCTATTTGAACTCTGTCCATGATTGGTTCATGCATTTGTATCATGTATTGCATGCTTCCTTTGTAGTCTTCTTTGGTAGCTTTATGCTTTAAGGACCCTAGCATGCCATGCTTGTATTGATTGAATGATTTGGCATCATTTCATACCTTATTTCAGTGCTTATAGTGTTGTTACACTCTTACATTTTTCACTCCTTAAGCACTTTTGAGAGTTATGCTTTTATGCTTAGTTGGTGGGCTAGAGCATGTGCATGCATTGTCTTGCATTTCATGCCATCATTTCAACATTATGGCCACTAATTTGGGCATGATTGAGATCTGTCCATTTTAGTTTAAGTCCATTTTGCATGTTGTTGCATGCTTGGAACATTGCATGTTTGCATGTTTAGGTTGCATTGCATTTTGCATGCTTGTTACATTAGCTTTGTTTGCATGCTTAGGTTGCATTGTATTGAGCTCGCATGCCATTAGCTTTGTTAAGTTGCGCATGCATTGCATTGTGTTTGGTTTGGGGTGTTAAGCCGAACACGAGGAACGAGGGACGTTTCATACTTGAAGTGATGAAATGGTGCCTCAATTATCAGTCGCCGACCCTCTTGATCATGCATGATAGAGGTCAAGGCATTTATGTGTTTTTGTGCATTCATGTGACATTGATTTGTGCAACTCGGCCTCTTTGGCCATCATGCATTGGAATGCATGATTGATGGCTCGAGAGTTGAGCACTATACTCTTTGAGTTTCAAACATGATAAGGGGTGTGGTTGCACACACATTTTCTTGCAAATACATTGCCATGCCTCTGTTTGTGCTCTGTTGCAGCAAAAAAGGAAAGTTTGCAGGAAGAGATGGCCGATTGGCTATCTAGTGTGCCGATCGGCTAACAATGTTTGGCTGATTGCCTCATATTGGTCGATGACCATTATCCACTGGCCGATGGCCACCCCTCTTGGCGGATTGACCTCTCAAAGTGTCCATGAGGTGGTTCAGAAGCATCACAGATGTTGGCATAATTTTCAGAGGTGCAGAAGTGTGCAAACAGGGGCAACATGAGGCGTGGCAACGGATTTCCGAGCAAAGCCGACCGAGCATGCAATATGCCCCTCTTCTCAAGGCCGTTTTAACTGCTTTGTATAGTTAGTTAATTTGTAATTAATTAGTTAATGTGTTAGCTAATTTAATTCATTGTTGTAAATTCTTAATTAGCTTAGTGTTAGCTAATTTCTAATTTGGTTATGTAATAATTAGTCTAATTAGATTATTAGATTAGTTAAAATAGCTTAACGTAGCTAGCTTGTATTACTCATTCGGACCCTCCGTCCAGAGGGCCAACTTTTGTAATAAGTGTGCGTGAGTGTGTGAATGTCTTCCAACCCCACGTCTTTCTCCTTTTACTTAACCGCTTACAATGGTTAGTTCTAGGTTATATTGTGATTAGCATCCTTATGCTATGCATGTTTGCATCCATTCATCTATCTTGCATACACCGGGCTCGGCGCATCATACTAACTACATCGTATTTCAATACATTTACTTGAATACATGTAGCAAGTTGCATTCACATGACATCTTAGAATAGCCGAGCCTATTTCTAGTTGCATTTTGCATGTGTTGCATTAGCCATCTTAACATGAACTAGGATCACGCATGATTTCTAACTAGTTCTCTATTTTGGCTCGGAGTACACTGTAAGGTGTTTATGCTTTAGCATCTTGCATGAGTGTGAGTATTGTCAGGATAGCATGCTTGCCATGAGGCTAACTGCTTAAATGATATAACTGCCTAAATGCCTATGGGTGAAGGTTGGATTGCTTGAATTGGAACAATTCATTGAAATGCGAGTTTTAAGCCACTTGAGGTGGCAAAATCATGTTTTCTAAGCCACTCGAGGGTGGAAAATCCACGTCTTAGCCTACTTGCGAGTAGCACCTTCAAACCATTTTCAAACAAACACGAGATGTTTTGTTCCAATTTAGGCGATCTAGTCTATACTTGTATACTGTGCGCATCACGTAGTAAGATTAGCTAATTAACCGGAATAAGAGCACACGTGTTTTCAAAAACAAAATATCATGTTAGTAAAGGCCGATCCTTTGATCGGGCGAGCGGGGGTGCTCATTGCATGACCTTCCCCTCTCGTACCCAAGTTCCCGAGCCGAGACAACTTTGGTGATGACGAACACGTGGCCTTAGGCACGAGTCAGGGTTTCCTAAATTTCCCAAAATAAAATATTTAGGTGGCAACTCTGCATTTGGCAAAGCAGTCCATGTTTGACACTTCTTTATAAAAATCAGTTTTCCAAAAACGATTTGCCGGATTTGGACTCTTTGGTGATTTATCGGTCTTGCATTGCACTTTGCGAGATTAGATTCAGAATCATGACATTGAGTCCGAACTGTAGTAGCTAATGAACAAAACGGATTTCGCGCCATTCGCGCGCGAAGCCGGGACGTTCGGGAACGTCTACAGTATGGTTCATGAAAATCACTTCCATGGACTATAGTTGGACCCTATTTATAAGGAATGAGGTTTTTTTCTTTTTTGAGATGAATCCAAGAGTAAGGTTGTTGAAAGATGTATGTGAGAAACAGACTTGAATGGAGGAAGTTCCTCCCTGAGTTGATGTTTGTTTTGATTAATAAAGTTCCTAGATCATTGTAATAGGGGATCAACCTCCACCCTCTAAAAAAAAATATCTAACAGACATTGGATTATTATATAACTCCAAGAATTATTATTATTATTATTATTATTATTATTATTATTATTATTTTGAGATGAATCCAAGGATAAGATTGTTGAAAGATGCATGTGAGAAGCGGACTTGGATGGAGGAAGTTCCTCCTAAGTTGATGTCTATTTTGCTTAATGGAGTTCCTAGATCTTTGTAATGGGGGATCAACCTCCACCCTCTAAAAAAATGATAATAATAATAATAATAAAAACAAGGTTGTTGTAGATTTTATATTTTTTCTTTCTTTTCTTTTCAGAATAATAAGCAAAGAAAATAGCTAATCAATGAGACACTTTGTAAAGTGTGAGCATTTATTATTTGTCCACGGTGGACTGGATTGTGTGTGAGTGATTTTCTGATCACACTACTCGCTTAGTAATTCAGCTGTAGAACACAGGCAGAATAGATGGCACCCTGCTGTCCTACACAGAAAGAAAAGGCTCCGGCGGTGGTTCTTCCACCCGGAGGCACTCCGACGATCAAGTCAGTATATCTCTTAAAGATAATCAAGTATTCAACTCACAAGCTTGAGTATATAAAAACATACCTTAGACCCATGGGGGTGCCTCTTATTTATAGCCAACTCAATCCTAGTCCCAATGAGAGCCTAACTCCAATGGACTCAGGATTACTGCTAATCTGGGACTCCCAGTGGGATTAGGATAAACTCTCTAAGAGTCTTATCTTTACCCAAACTGAAGTCTTCTCCCAATCTAGGACTCTTGTCCATATCCAGGTTGAGTTCCCTCTTCATTTTAGGACTCTTGTCCCTTATCCGCTTATCTCAGATTCCGATATCTTCGGAGGTAACCTCGGCCTAGCTGAGACGACCTCGGCATAACAACCAAGACACGTGGCACCTCGGCTGACACGTCGGCGTCACCTTGCCACGTGTTGGTACTCAGAAAATATATCCCCACAACTGCCCCCTAGGTTCTATTACCTCGGCATCCTGAGGTGATGGAATCTACATTGTTTGTTCATCTGTGCCCCTCTGTCCGAGATCAAACTAGCCGATCTCAAAGTTCCCTGGATTTTACTGTCCACTTCTGTCAAGTATCAAGCTTCATGCTTTCCAAGCTGTTTCGAGGTCACACCTCCTAGCCGAGGTTATTGGTTCCATTTAATTCATAAACTCCAAGAGTTTTTGCAACTGCTCCATTCACTTTTTCTGGTAGGTTCCCGATTTCTAGTCAACTATTTGACTCCGGCGATATTCATATCGGCGTTCATTTCACTTGGTAGGTTCATAAATTCCTTTAAGCTCAATCTTTCATAACTCTTCTGAATCTGTTTACTTGCCATCTGTTGCCTTCTATTTTGAATTGTTTACTGTTTGAATGCCTGGCACTGTTCTCGCCATATCTACTTTCTGTTGCTAGCATCATGCCTGGGTCATTACTTTCTTGTTCTTCACATACTTTACTTAGTGCCTGTGCACTTGGCTTTATTCATGAACTTTGTTGTCTTCTTGACTCTGAATTTTCTCTTTCTAGCTCTTTTCTTCAAATCTGCCATTGTTCCAAGCTTTCAAGCTCTGCAACTGTCTTCGTTCCTCTCCTCCGGTGAAGCTTATGTCATTCTGTTTTTTTCGCATCCGTTGTCAGACTTCGGCAATTCTCATTCCGGCTTCCTTCTTTCTGGTAAGCCACTTTTCCTCCTGGTTTTATTTCTTATTGCTTTCCAAGAAGCTTTGCTTCATTGTTAATTACCATTGCTGTTTTACCCGTTGTTTCTAAATCATCTTCTTGAATACACACTGTTCACATATCTGTTGATTTCTGCCACTGTTCTTGGTTTGACACACCTATGCAATCTTTTTGTCTTGATTTCCTGATAGCTTCATCACCATTTTTGATTTACGAATTACATTCTTGTTTCTATTTTCTATGTCTTTTCCCAGATTTTTGCTTTCAATCCTTGCTTTCAAAACTCCGAGGTGCCAATTGCCGAGAAGAGCTTTGATCAAACTCTTCAGGAGATAGATGCTGAGCTCGTGGCTGAGAAGGCTGCTGAGATGTTTTTTCCAACTGTCTTCTGGGGGTGAGACACAACCTGCCGCTGATGCCGAGTAGTTTGCTTCCTTCTTGAAATTGCTGCCGAGGTAACGGTAGAGAAACTCCTCCAACTGACTGCCGAGGCTGAACCATCATCGTCCGTCGAAGTAGATCAGTCCGACGTTCTTGCTTTTAGTCCCTAGTTCTTTAAAGTCTTCATTTTTGTACTTGCTAACCTTCTCAGCTCTTAACAAGCTAGTTGGTCATCTCGGATGATCATATCTCGGAAACGTCTTTCAGTGTTATCTCGGCTATACCAAACTTGTAAATTGCTTCAAATTTCAACAAGTGGTAGACTTCATAATCTTCGGTTAACTCATCTTGCAATTTGCTCAAACATTTCAACAAGTGTTAACATTCCTTGCTCCTTAATTATCATTCATTCCCCCTGTACCTTCTCCCTGCCCCCTAATGTGAACATAAGTTACACTTAGGATCACATTAGGGAAGTTGGCTTTGTGCCGTAGTCACAGACCCGATGTGTTCTTCTTTTGCCGATGTATTAAAACTTCTGGTATTTAATTCACCCCCTTTAGACCCTCTTTCTCTTGGCCTTTGCAAACTATCATCGCTGTTTCTTGAAGCATTTATTCCTTTCACAATTCTGGTCACCACTTCTGGTGTGCACAGTGCTTCTGTTCTAACCAAAATGACGTTTGACTCCGGCGAATCTTTTGCCGACATTTAACTTTGTGCACTCTTTAACTTGTAAATTCTCTCAGAATTTCAACAGGTGTTAAACATCATCTCGGCTTAACTTCGGTTAAGCATCATCTCCATTTAACTCCGGTTAAACATCATCTTGGCTTAACTTCGGTTTAAGCATCACCTCGGCTTAACTTCGGTTTAAGCATCACCTCGGCTTAACTTCGGTTAAGCATCATCTCAGTTTAACTTCGGTTAAACATCATCTCGGCTTAACTTCGGTTAAGCGTCATCTCAGTTTAACTTCAGTTAAACATCATCTCGGCTTAACTTAACTTCGGTTAAACATCATCTCGGCTTAACTTCGGTTAAGCGTCATCTCAGTTTAACTTCGGTTAAACATCATCTCAGTTTGTACTCTTGTACCTTTTTGCTTCTTTGGACAGTATAAGTTTCTTTACATGGCCGATGTGCCTCTTGTTTCTGTTGAATGCTTTAATACAACTATCTTTCTTTGAATGCTTGTACCTTTGTCTTCTCTGTATGATTCTATATTTAGAATATTTTGCATGCTTTACATACTCTTCCTTCTTTGTGCAATCTTCTCAGGGTTTCATACCTCGGGTATAAAAACCGCAAACTTTACTTTCGGCAAGATACTGACCTGCAAACCTTTCATAAATCTCAACAAATGTAAAACATATACTGTTCTAATTTTCAACTTATAAACTTTTCTGTAATCTTAACAAATGTCTGGTCAATGAACTTAGCTTTTACTTTAGCCTGTAAATTGCTGCAAATTTTAACAGATGATCATATGTCGGCTTAACGTCACCTTGTAAATTGCTACAAATTTCAACAAGTGTCAAATAATGATCTCGGTCTATCTCCAACTTGTAAATTGCTACAATTTCAACAAGTGAAGATTAACAACAATCTCGGCTCCACTCCGACTTGTAAATTGCTACAAATTTCAACAAGTGAAGATTAACAACAATCTCGGCTCCACTCCGACTTGTAAATTGCTACAAATTTCAATAAGTGGTAAATTTTGTATCGGTTTGACCAACTTGTAAATTGCTACAAATTTCAACAAGTGGTAAACTTCGTATCAGTTTGACCAACTTGTAAATTGCTACAAATTTCAACAAGTGGTAAACTTTGTATCTGTTTGACCAACTTGTAAATTACTACAAATTTCAATAAGTGGTAAACTTCGTATCGGTTTGACCAACTTGTAAATTGCTACAAATTTCAACAAGTGGTAAACTTTGTATCGGTTTGACCAACTTGTAAATTGCTACAAATTTCAACAAGTGGTAAACATTGTTGTCTTCTTTCTGCCCCCTGCATGGCTTCCACATACTCCTTGTGTGTTTCCTTTTTATCCTCTGGGATCTTAGATCTGTTCGCTGTGCTCTTCTCTTCTCGGACTTAAGCGCCGAGATCTTATATTTTTAAATCTGCTCACTCAGTTTGAGCTCTTCTTTTCTCGGGCCTACTCATCTAGGCCGAGATCATCTCTTCTAGGATCCGGGATCTGGAATCCGGGATCTGCTCACTTAGGCTGAGCTCTTTTATACTTGAATGTCATCTCCTTGGGAACGCTCACCGCCCCCTGTCTTTGCATCCCTCCGGAAGGGTCTTCGTTCCTCCGCAGGTATCTATCCTTCCATACCTGGAGGTCATCTTTGTTGTAGAATCCGTTTCGATCTGTTGTCTTTGATGCGTCACCTTCCTGGCCGGCGTCTTTCACTCCGTGACTCTGGTCCCGAGTTTCTGTGTTGCAGTCGTCCTCTTCAGCGTTGAGGTCGATAGGTCTCCCACTCCCAGCAGGAGTGTTTGTCTTCAATCTGATCCTTCTGTCTGTCATGGGCCATTCTATTCTTCTTTCTTTCCCACAGACGGCGCCAAATTGTGTGAGTGATTTTCTGATCACACTGCTCGCTTAGTAATTCAGCTGTAGAACACAGGCAGAATAGATGGCACCCTGCTGTCCTGCACAGAAAGAAAAGGCTCCGGCGGTGGTTCTTCCACCCGGGGGCACTCCGACGATCAAGTCAGTATATCTCTCAAAGATAATCAAGTATTCAACTCACAAGCTTGAGTATATAAAAACATACCTTAGACCCATGGGGGTGCCTCTTATTTATAGCCAACTCAATCCTAGTCCCAATGAGAGCCTAACTCCAATGGACTCAGGATTACTGCTAATCTGGGACTCCCAGTGGGATTAGGATAAACTCTCTAAGAGTCTTATCTTTACCCAAACTGAAGTCTTCTCCCAATCTAGGACTCTTGTCCATATCCAGGTTGAGTTCCCTCTTCATTTTAGGACTCTTGTTCCTTATCCGCTTATCTCGAATTCCGATATCTTCGGAGGTAACCTCGGCCTAGCCGAGACGACCTCGGCATAACAACCAAGACATGTGGCACCTCGGCTGACACGTCGGCGTCACCTTGCCACGTGTTGGTACTCAGAAAATATATCCCCACAGATTGTATGATTTGGACCGTGAGACCAATCACGAATTTTGTTTTAATAATTTAAATTATTTATTTTTTAAATCATAACATATTGATCATCAATTAAAAAAATTAAATCGATTCAATAATCGTAGTCACATTAGTTCATCACATTTATTTGCAAAACAAAAATAAACGACAAATATTATTTAAAAAAGGGACATTTTTCAAAAGGTCATATTTCTAAATGTTATGTTCCATTTAATCTATATTCTTTTTTAATATTCAATTAAGTCCTGTTTAAAGTAATATGACCAAATTACCCTTACAAACTTTTTGGGCATGTTTTCATTTTGAAACTAATACACAATAAAAAAATAATAATAGTCCCTCATGGAGAAAATTTCTCTCTCATTCTAGGGAGAATATATCTCCCTTATTTCACGGAGAAAATCTCTCATTTATTTTATATAAAAAATATCTTTCTTCTTCTAAGAAAACAATCTCTTACATTTTCCAAAATCCTAAATAGTCTACCTAGCTTCAACATGAAGAAGCAACGCTATGAACATCCACATCGATTGAAGTGTAGGCACTGTGAACATCCACATTACCGATGGTTGTTTATATTTGTACACACATAATTATTGGCTTAATGTGAGTTGTGGTAAATAAATGTTGATGTAAACTTTCACATTACAAATACATGTTGGTAAAATAACACATTGTTGTTTGCACTTGTATAATTATTTCTGAATGTTAATATTAACATTGATTAATAATGTGATAATCACAACACCAGTTGCTACACATTATAATGTGATAATTCACAACAAGCCATGACTCTTTACAATATGAATATTCACACCATATAATAATCATGCAAAACTCATACAATAATCAGTAATGTATAAACATTCACATTATGCAATAATCATGCAATCATCAGTCTACATTCCTCGTCATGCAACCATCACATGCTTCTAATGTTGAAATTCACATCATCAAATGCAAAACATTAAAATCTGATAATTCACAACAACAATAACTTCAGTGAATATAAACGTTCACGTTCACTGAAATACCCACTGGTACAAAATACCATATCAATTCATCTTGAAACAAAAATTCGAATCCAACTTTAATCAATTATTGAACATGAATGTCTACCAAACGCATACCTATATGCAATTGCAAACAAAAATTGGACTAACTTTCATTCAACAATTCTGAATTTCAAAACCGCAACAATGGAATATAGCAGAGCTTCAAAACCACAATAGTGACAAAGTTTCGAACTACAACAATGGAAGAATGCAGTATTTGAATATTCTCTAACCGTCGTCCAATAATTCTAAACTTGAAAACCGCAACAATGGAAGAAAATAGAGTTTCAAAACTGCAATAATGGAAAAAAAAATAGAATTTTGAACCACAACAATGAAGAAAAAAATATTCGAATGTTCTCTCACCACCAATGTATAAACAAAACTCCTACAAAAACATATAATAGAAATGTGTCTATTGATTCCTCTAAGATCTCTAATCACCAAAACTTCCAAAATAGAAACAACAAAATATGAAAAACGTATATATCATATTGTGTATAATGCATACTATCAAAGTAAAACAAAGGGTATAATGGTCCCAAAAAAAAGTTATAAATCAGGAAAAAAAGTACCTTCTAGGTTACAAGTCTAAATATATGGGACTTGATGGAACCCAAGAAAACCTTGTGGGTTTATTGGGCTATAAATCTACTAAAAAGGATTTATAAAAAAATCTCTCTTAAAAAATAGACTATCTATTTTTTGGGAACAAATGTAATAAACTAATTTTTTTTTGTTGGCAAAAAATAAATTTTATTGATGAAAACAAATATGCAACATTTGAGCTTACACCAAAAATAAATAAGGTAGGGGGGGAGGTGAAAGCAAAAGGCATCGTAGCAAATTTCAAAATCTCAACTAAGTTGACACTAAGAAAGATGCACAATCATGTGCTATTTCAAGCCAAAATGATTGGTAAGAAACCAAGGAGGAATAAAGCATAATAAACCCCAACACTAACAGAGAACAATACTATCAATACTTACGAAAAACCAGAGCCCTTATGGGGATCATTTTAACTAGCAGCCACCAAATTATAAATCGCAAATGCACTTTCAAAACATAGGCATCCGAAAGATCCATTAGGCAAGGTGACTCCCTCTCCCCATTCGTTTTGCTAATTTCAACAGAGGGCATGAATTGTCTTCGCCAAAGAGCTATGGCCAACAACCTTATTCAGGGCATCGCAATCGGCTCCGAAAGTCTTGTTATCTCACATCTCCAATTTGTCGATGATGCTATGCTTTTTTGCCAATGCTAGCCTACAAGAACTCCTTACACTAGAATTATTAGATCAAAATTTTTTTTTTTTTTTCAATGAATAATGGCTCCTTTGACAACATCACATTTTAGTTTAAAATTTAAGAAATTATTAAAAAAGTTAAAAAATACAAAAAATAAATAAATAAATAAATATTCATTTTCATTCACTCTACTTTTCATATATTTTTTCATAAAAAATAAAAAAGTCATTCCAAACATTAATTTTATTTTGCAAATTTGATAAAAGAATTAGTGAAAGATGGGAGATATTTACATTATATAAAAAAGTTTGGACAAATTACACCAGTAATTTTTATACTTTGCCTTTTTTATTAGAGGAAATATCATTTTGCCTCCCAAACTATCACGCGTTTTTCAATTTGACCCCCATACTTCGATTTATTTCAATTTAGTACATGAACTTTCAACAAATTGATCAATTGAATCCCTACCATCACATTCCGTCTACAATTAGACGGAATGTGCTGACGTGGCACCAAAGTTCATTTGGAATTTCATTTTACCCCCCAAACTATACCTTAAAAATTAATTTTCCCCCCAAATATAAAAAAAAATTAAATTTAAATATTTAATAAATAATTTTTTATCTCAATAATGAAAAAATTAAATTTTAAATAATATATACTTTGCAAAAAAATAATAAAAAAATATAAAAATTCTCATTTTGAATTATTTTGATACTATGAAGTATGGATAATTCGACAAGCATGTAGTACTTGTACCGAGTATTTATCGACATATGATATTTCTGCATACATACCAAGTATACAAAATATGTACTTCAATTTTTCTTTCTTAATTTTTGGCCTACCCAGACATATCTAATATATATCCAAATTGTGTCGTACCTCAGCCAAAAATAATATTTTTCTTCTAATATAAAGATAAAATTCGTTTTACTAAACTTCTTTTTCATTTTTAGTTTTGTACTTAGTATGGTTTTAAAATGAAGTTATGGTTTATAAGTTATTTAATATAATAATATTTAATTTTATCTTATACTTATGCTTTTGGCATTAAATGCCAATTGTATGTTGGATTTAACAAATTAAACCATTTAATCAATTTTTGTATTATTTCAAACTAAAATAAATATTTTTTTACAAACATATTAAACCATACCCATATTCGTACCCTATTTTTTTAAGATTTTACCATGTCGATGTACTCATATCGTACCAATACCAGTACTCATATCCATACTTGTGCTTCATAAGTCTCAAATTATCTCGAGTTAATCATAGAGAAACTTATTGAGCCAAACATTTCTTGACTACTCTATGTGTGTGTGCACGCGCAATTGTAACTAGTTTATTACCGAAATTAATTTCAATAGTGTTAGGTTCCTTAGTCATGTCAATCTCGCGAACAAACTTGAGTTATTAAGTTGTAATTTTTCCTTCTTGTTTTGTCTTGCTCGCTCGAGCGACGAAGTCCACGCTCGAGCGAAGACTGCATCTGGCAAAAACCTGAGAGATGTGAATATGCGCTCGAGCACAGGTTGCGTGGCTCAAGCAAAGCTACTTATGGAAATCACGCGAGATAAGCTCCTCACTCAAGCGAGAGAGTCTTCGCTCGAGCGAGCTTCACAGTCCCAGATTTCTATAAGTATCTATTTTAATCCTAAACTAGGATTAGGTTTTTGAGATCTATTTTAAGGTTTTCTAAGGTTTTCTTTGAGAGGAGTTTTCTAGTTTTCCTTGATAATTTTGAGTGGCTTTTAAACCTATGATCTGAGTTACATACATCAAGGAATTTGTTTCTTCATGTTTAAGAGTGTTCTTCTTCAAGGAATCCAGAGATTCAAGCGTGGAGCATCAAAGGAGTTTGATACTGTGCGTGGTCGTTGATTCGACATTAGAAGTTGTGGATTCAACTTCATACTGATCAATTTCGAGACGAAGGCTATGGCGAAAGAGTTACAAAAGGTTTGAAGACAAATTTGATTCATGTGGTAATTTGTTGATTATCTTTGTAATATTTCTTTCTTCAGTAGTGGATTGATTTAGTGGCGTTTCGCCCGTAGTTTTTTTATCACAATTGGAGGTGCTTCAATTGTGGTTTTTCCATGTAAAAATCGTTTGTGTCGATTTATTGTTTTTCGAAAACAACAATCTAAATCACTTTCGTAAGTGCTTGATGATTTAGATTGTGTGTTTTGAATAATTAGGAATTGGAATAATTAAACCTTGATCTAATCACGAATCAATTAGGATTTTCAAGTGGTATCAGAGCGGGTCACTCTTTGTTTTTATCAAAACTATAGGAGTGTGATTTTGTGTGATTGGTGATATGGATTCAATTCATGAAGGTAACTTGACCCATAGACCTCTGTTACTTAATGGTACAAACTATTCTTATTGGAAAGCTCATATGAGAGCGTTTTTAAAATCCATCGATAAGAAAGTTTGGCACTGTGTGCTCTATGGGTGGAGTGAACCTACTGTCACCATTGATGGTATTGAGATTCCCAAACCCCTTGATAAATGGGACACAACCGATTATCAAAACTCGAGTTGGAACAGTAAGGCTCTCAATTCCCTTTTTTGCTCCGTCACACCTAAAGAGTTTCATCGTATCTGCACGTGTGAGGTAACAAAAGAGGCTTGGGACATTCTTGAAACGATTCACAAAGATACTACTTCTGTCAAAAGGTCAAAACTTCAACGTCTCACCTCTGCCTTTGAAACCCTTTTTATGTGTGATGATGAGAGTTTTGATGATTTCTATGCTAAACTTAGTGACATAGTGAATTCCTGTTTCACACTCGGTGAAAAAATCCCTGAAGCTAAAGTTCTTGGAAAAATTTTGAGGTCATTACCCGAAAGGTTCCAATCAAAAGTGACAGCCATTGAGGACGCTCAGAATGTTGATACCCTCAAGCTTGATCAGTTGGTTGGAAACCTGCAGACTTATGAAGCCCACCAGATTTCTAAGAAAAAACAAAAAGATAGTGTGGCTTTCACTAGTGCTCATGAGACTGCAAAAACTCCTGAGACTGAGTTTGATTTAGAGTCTGAGATGACGGCTATGTTTACTAAACAGTTCAAAAAAAAATTAAAGAAAAAGAAGCCTAATTTCAGAGACCTTATTTCAAAAGACAAGAGTAATGATAAACCCAAAACTTTTCCACCAAAACTAGCTCCAAAAACTGAAAAGAAGATTGTGAAAGGGCAAGGGGTAAAGTGTTATGAATGTCAAGGGTTTGGCCATATTGCCCTTGAATGTCCTTCGAAAAAGAATCGGAAAAAAGTCTACACAGTGACTTGGGATGATGAAAGCGGTCGGAGCAAGAACCCGAAGAAGCTGAATCTGTTGAAGACGGGGATAGTGCTTTCATGGCATTTTGGTCCACTTTCACACAACCTCTTCTGAAGCTAGTAGAATTTGCTCGTGGTCAAAATCTGCATCGTGCTCCCACCTTTGATGGGAGTAATTACTTGTATTGGAAGATCAGAATGAGGGCATTTCTGAGAGCTTTTGACCTAGAAGGCTGGCAAACCATTAAAGAAAATGTTGAAAGAGTTGACAATCCGAGCAATCAGAGAGTCCTGATTACTATTCGTGGAGCAATTTCTTATGAAGAACAACAATGGGTTGCTCACTGCACAAAGGCCAAAGATGCATGGGAAATTCTAAGCCAATTCCATGAAAGAGGAGATTCATCTTCACCACCATCTATCACCTTTCCTGCCTTAGTTGCTAGATTGGATGAGGTCAAGGAGAATGAGGAACAAAAAGAAGATGATGAAACATCAGAAGACAATGATGAGATTAATGGTAATGATCTACAACAAGCTTATGAAAAGCTCTACGATGAATCTCTGAATTTGTCCAAAATCAATGACAAACTCACTCTCAAGCTCAAAGCTTGTGAAAGCGAGAATGTCAAGCTAAAAGGAGAACTTGTAACAGCAAAGCAGAATGTCATCAAGATCTCTAGTGACAGGCAAGACCTATGTGGGAAACTTCTATCTTGTGAAACTGAAAGGAATGAACTCTTGAAAGTGTATTCCACATACGAAGAGAAGCTTGAAAGCCTTGAGATGTCACAAGCTGCATTAGAAGAGATGGTTTGTTAGAAAGATGAAGAACTCCGAATTGCTAGAGCCACAATTGCTATGTGGAACAAAGGTTCCAAATCATTAAAAGACATCCTTGGTTCTCAACAAATGGGTTGTGACAAAAGTGGGCTAGGCTATGGTAATGCAACAACTCAAAGGGACAAGCCTCTACATTACATGACCTGAAGACTCAAGCAAAGGGAAAGTTGAAGGTAGATCAGGGTGATCCCTCTCTTCATCTACCTAAAGGGGGTAAGATCAACAAAAGGGAGGTAAAACCTGTTTTTATTTGTCATCATTGTGGTAGGTATGGCCACATTCGTCCTTATTGCTTTGAATTGTTTGGTAAGGTGTCTCAAAAGGGTAGAAATTCAAACACTTTTTGGGTTAGGAGACAACCTTACATGTCTAGGCGAAATACCAAGATTCATGAGGGTATTCACAACACCAAGATATTTACCAAGACCGCCAGGCCTGATTTTGTCAAGACCAAAAAGATTTAGGTTAGAAAAGATGATTTGACTTGTTTAGTTGTTCACACTGCTCTAAAAGCACGTGACTCACACATGTGGTATCTTGATAGTGGGTGCTCTCGTCACATGTCAGGTGACAAATCCTACTTCACCTCCCTTGAAAAATATGAAGGTGGAATTATTACCTTTGGAGATGGTGGCACTTCTAGAGTCATTGGTACGGGCTCTATAAGTGTAGCTGGTCTTCCCAAGCTTGAAAATGCTTTACTTGTTGTTGGTCTTAAAGAAAATCTTTTGAGCATCAGTCAAATGTGTGATTCCCACCATGAAGTATTGTTTTCAAAAAATAAATGTGAAATTTTGGATAAAAAATGAAATACTGTCTTGCATGGGGTTCACACATCTAATAACTGCTATGGGATTGTTACTACTAATGATCTCACTTGTCACTCAGCCATCATAAGTAACATTCATTTGTGGCATCAAAGATTAGGACACATGAATTTCAATGACCTAACTAAGATAGCCAACAAAGAGCTTGTGAGAGGAGTACCTAAACTGGGTAAGAATCTGAATCATGTGTGTAGACCATGTCAACTTGAGAAACAAACCCGTTCCCCTCATAAAAAGGTGAACAACTTTACAACCAAACGTCCTCTTGAATTGGTTCACATGGACTTAATGGGACCTACTCGCACTGAAAGCATTAGAGGTAAAAGATACATTTTTTTAACTGTTGATGATTTCACTCAATTTTCGTGGGTAAATTTTTTAAGGAAAAAATCTGATACGTTTGATGTTTTCCAGGCCTTAGTCCTTAAAATCCAAAATGAACAGGGTGTTTCCATTGGGCGTATCATAAGAATCCGAACTGATCATGGTTGTGAGTTTGAAAATAGTTCATTTTCGGATTTTTGTTATATGCATGGAATTAAGCACGAATTTTCTGCACCTATTACTCCACAACAAAATGGAGTGGTTGAGAGGAAGAACAGAGTTGTTCAAGAAATGGCTAGGGTCATGCTCCTTAGTAAGAAACTTCCTCTAAAGTTTTGGGCTGAAGCCCTAAATGCTGCTGTTTATGTCATAAATTGCGTGTATTTAAGGCCCGACACTTTACAAACTCCATATGAATTGTGGAAGGAATTGAAACCTAATATAAAATACTTCAAAACTTTTGGGAGTAAGTGTTACATTTTCAAAGATAGAGAGCCTTTGGGCAAATTTGACTCCCGAAGTGATGAAGGTATTTTTCTAGGGTATTCAACCACTAATAGGGCTTTTTGAGTCTATAACCTACGAACTTCTTCTTTAATGGAATCAATCAATGTGGTTATAGATGACACAGGTTTTCCTACTCCAACGACAAATGAGGATGACAATGGTGAGTCTCCAATCCTGGATACTGAACCACAAAGTCAAAGAGATGCTGAGGTCCAAGCTCAAGAAGTTGCGACAGCACCATCCTCATAGGTAAGTCAGAGTCCAAAGAATGCACAGAGAGACATCACTCCTGATGCTTTTGTCACCGCAAGTCCTGAGTTCAAACCATCAGCAAGGTTGAAACTGAATCATCCAGCTCAACAGGTGATTGGAAATGTATCGGATCGAATGAAAACCCGAAGACAGATTCGGGATGAGGTATCACATATGTGTTATGTTTCATTAATTGAACCTAAGAATATTAAGGAGGCCTTACTAAATGATAGTTGGATCAATGCTATGCATGAAGAATTAGGTCAATTTGAACATAACAATGTTTGGACTCTAGTTCCCAGACCTAGAGACATGAATGTGATAGGTACCAAGTGGATCTTTAAAAATAAATCTGATGAAAATGGTACTGTGGTTAGAAATAAAGCTAGGTTGGTTGCTCAAGGCTACACACAAGTAGAAGGTGTTGACTATGATGAGACGTTTTCCCCAGTTGCACGTCTCGAATCTATTCGTATTTTACTTGGTGTTGCATGTTTTCTTGGTTTCAAATTGTATCAAATGGATGTGAAAAGTGCCTTTCTGAATGGGTACTTGAAAGAAGAGGCATATGTTGAGCAACTAAAAGGATTTGAGGACCCTAAATGTCCAAATCATGTCTACAAGTTAGACAAAGCTTTGTATGGGTTGAAACAAGCCCCTCGGGCTTGGTATGATAGATTTACTACCTTTCTTCTTGATAATGATTTTCAAAGGGGTATTGTGGATAAGACTTTATTTGTGAAACATACTAAGTCTCATATTCTTGTTGCTCAGATTTATGTTGATGATATTATGTTTGGATCCACTATTGATCATCTTGTGAAATATTTTTCGGATTGCATGACACATGAGTTTGAGATAAGCATGATGGAAGAGTTGTCTTATTTTTTGGGTCTACAAATTAAACAGTCTTCTTCGGGTATGTTTGTTTCTCAGACTAAGTGTGCCAAAAATCTTGTGTCAAAGTTTGGTCTTGAGTCTACCAAACATGCACGCACTCCCATGAGCACCAGTCTTCATCTTTCCAAAGATTCCTCTGGTATTGATGTTGATCCTACCCTTTATAGGAGTATGATAGGGAGTCTTCTTTACCTGACTACCAGTCGTCCTGATATTGCTTTCAGTGTAGGTGTTTGTGCCCGTTACCAAGCCAGTCCTAAAGAGTCTCATCTTCTTGCAGTAAAACACATCATTAAATATGTTAATGGGACATTGGGATATGGGATTTGGTTTTCTATTGATACTACAACTGACATTACTGGTTTTTCTGATGCCGACTAGGCAAGGTGTGCTAATGATAGGAAGAGTACATCCAGGAGGTGTTTTTACCTTGGGAATAATTTGGTTTCCTGGCATAGTAAAAAGCAAAATGCCACCTCTCTTTCGACTGCTGAGGCTGAGTACATTGCTGCAAGGAGTTGTTGTGCACAAATGCTGTGGATGAAGCAAATGCTTCATGATTATGGGATAGATCATAACACTTCCACGCTTTTCTGTGATAACACAAGTGCCATAAACATTTCAAAAAATCCTGTCCAACACTCTCGCACCAAACACATTGACATTCGTCATCATTTTATTCGAGAGTTAGTGGAAGAAGGCCTTGTTGTTCTTGAGCATGTACCCACTGAGCATCAAAAAGCTGATATTTTTACAAAATCCCTTGATCTTCTTCGGTTTGAGTTCCTTAGAAAGACCTTGGGTGTCGTGCTCAGTCACTAGGG
This sequence comes from Camellia granthamiana, assembly GCA_036172215.1. Lineage (NCBI taxonomy): Eukaryota > Viridiplantae > Streptophyta > Magnoliopsida > Ericales > Theaceae > Camellia > Camellia granthamiana. Next base: position 20,628,089 of record CM069916.1, on the reverse strand, counting down.
TGTTACCTGTTACTTGAAGGGGAGTGAGCGATTGCTTTTTGTGTGCTTGGATGTTATAATCTCATAGTCATTGATTCCTGTTATCTTTGCATCAAGAATTTATATGAACACTGCTCATGCTGCTTGCAAAATCTCATTCTTCTTTGTTCATAGCTCATTCTAAAAGCCCATACTCATTTACTTCATGATCTCATTCTGTACACATCCTTGAGATAAACTTTTGCAGAGGTTTCCGCACAAGTGATCAAAGTTCTCTATGGACCACTAATAGTGTTTCTTGTACTTTTTCAGAGGAATTGACCTATACTAGTATATCATGGGTGATGTTGAGTCTCTTAACCATCTACCATCATTTGTTCACTTCCACGGTTTCTCCCTCAGTTCATTGAAGTCCAGGCATTAGGAAAAGGCTACCTCAGAGGCACCAACCAGGCCATCCTTTTTGATTTCATCCTTTTCTGGTTTGGTCTCCATACTCTTGAGCATGCATGCCACCAGTGAGTGCCCACAAGAAAGAAAAGTTAAAAAAAAGGGGAGGGGGGGAATCATTGATTGAGGGGGAGCCTCCGCGTTTACTCAACAAATACCCTGTGATCCCTAGTGGTTTGACTTTTCTCTATGATGTTTAGTTACTCTTGCCGAAGGTCCAGCCATCCGATCACTATGAGGATTAACTCTAGTTCTGTGGCCTTTCATGGATTGCACACACACACATTATTTTTGTGAGCTTTCATGCTAGTTTCTGAGTTGTACATTCTCATGTAGCTTATGTTCATTGTTTTGAGTTTATCTGACTTGCTCATGATTATTTGCTTCATCTTGTCAAAATTGCAAGTTAGCGGGCTTCATGGTTTGTAGATTATTTCATCTTAGTATCACCTTCATTCAATTGTGCTCACTCACTTGTGTTTCAAGTTTCACGACATAGTGTAAGTATTGGATTTTTGCTTTAAAAAAAAAAAAAAAAAGTTTTTTGGTATCTTTTGTTTTTTTTCTTCTTCGCTCGAGCGAAGGATTGCTCTCTCAAGCGTGCTTCTGCTTCTATTTTAGACCTGAGAGCGTGCTTTTTAGGCTCGAGCAACAAGATCTTGGCTCGAGCAAACCCGTGCGCATAAGTGTTCTCGCTCGAGCGAGAGAGTATTCGCTCGAGCGACCTGTCGTGGTTTAAATGCTGCTACTGCGTCTCTTCACTTCAGATTTTGCCTCTTTCGCTTCAATTGTTATCTCTATCACTCTCATTGGGCGATTTCTCTTCCATTGTTGCTTCATCCCTTGGATTTCACTTGCTTTGGGGGTGTTTGTTTTCCTTAGTCGTGCATCTTCATTTCTGGTAAGTTTTTTTTTTTTTTTTCTCTTTTTTTGTTTTTCTTCGGTTTGAGTGTTGCTTTGGTTTAGTTGTGTCTATCTAGGGTTCTTCATTGTTGATTTTGGTTATTTCATATTGTTTTAGTGTCTCTCTCTTCCATCTAAGGTTAGTAATTTGGAGCATTTTGCTAGGTTTTTCTGCTAGGGTTTAAATTGGGGATTTGTTTTATTTACCTAAATATATTGCCCTGTGCTAATGTGGTCTATTTGCATTGCATTACTGATTAAGTGTCTTCATCTATTGTTAATGTCGTTTATACGTTGCTCCATTGTTGATTTCTAACCTAGCTTTGTTTTATCATCACATTTATATTAGGCTAAGGTTCTAAATTTTATTTTTTTTCATACTAATGGATTACTATTTTTTTTTTTTTTTTTTTTTGTGCTCTTTTGTTTGGATTTGGGGATTTCTATATTAGTCTTGTGTTGTGGGTTGTTTAGTCATGGCTAAGTCCTCAAAGCGTTGTAAAACCACTGTGTTTCGCCCAAGTTTCAACACTAACAAATTTGAGTCCAAAGAAAAGTCTAAACTATTTAGAGAGTTCTATGCCACTAGGAAAGTCCACCTTGAGAGGAATGTTCTACCTAGTGCCTTTGAATTACTTCCCATATGTTCCTTGTTTGATTCGCTAGGTGGTGATCAAGTTCTAGTTTTTTCAGGCCCTCAAAATCTCAGTTTAGTCCGTGAATTCTATTGCAATATACATTCTATTCGCAAAGAAATTCCTTCTTCCTTTCGCACTTGGGTTAGGAAGACACCTTTAGACATCACTGGAGAAGTTTTTCGATTGTTTCTTGATCTTCCAAAAGTCCCCGATTTTCATTATCCTCTCCTTACTCATATTGGTGTCGATTTTGATCGAGTTGCGTCTGAGCTTTGTGGTTGTTCCCGGACTTGGATTGCCGGGGCGCTCATTCAACAGAATGAGCTTCTTCCTAGATTTCGTCCTCTTAATATCATTGTATGTACTAATCTTCATGTGACTACTCACTCTTCGCACATTACCCAAGATCAGGGTTATGTGTTGTATTGCATCGATCACAAGCTTCCCATTGACCTACCGGCCATGATAGTTTTCAAAATGATTATGGTCTTTGATGGTCGCAAGTCTTTAGGTCTTCCGTATGGGTGTTTTCTCACTCGTTTTTTCTCCTCTTGGTGTTCCCACTCTTGATGATGATGTCAAGCACATGTTAGGGGGGGTGTGTCGGGAGTTAGGGTATCTAATACAGGTGATGATCCACTCGCTGAGGAGGTGGAGTTTGATGCAGCCCCTACTGATGCACCTAAGATGCCCAAGATGCATCCACGATCATTTCGTGTCCAGCTCCAGCAGTTTGAGCAATCCGTCATGCACCGGCTTGATCAGTTGGATTCCCGGATGGATACTCTTGATGGTCGTGTTGATGAGCAGGGCATGATGCTCGCCTAGATTCTCTCATTACTCCAGATGCAGTAGCCACCTCCACCCGATTCCTAGTTCTTGACAGCGTTTGGTCTCCTTGTTTTTTGGACAGTTTTTTTTTGTTATTTTCTTGGATAGTTTTTCTAGTGTTTTTCTGGTCTGTCTATACTTGTTTCTTTTGTCACTCCCAGACAAAACAGGGGAGTCTGTTGGGTATATAATGATTTTGGGGGTATATATATGGATGTATATATATGTTGCATACTCATGATGGATTTTGTAGGTAGCATTGGACTAATGTTTTGTATGGGATATTGTTTTGAGCTTCTGAGCTTCTTCTTTATTATGCTTTGATGGTTTCTTCTATTGTATATCAATTCTCTCTCTCTATTTTCAGGTTTGCAGATTTCCATCAAGCTCGTTTTGACAGTTGTTTTTTTTTTTTTTGGTTGGCTTGTTTACTTAGTACATTTGTTTTCTAAGACATTATGACAGACAGTTTTGTCCGGGCATTGACAAAAGGGGAGATTGTTAGGTCCCTTAGTCTTGTCAATCTCGCAAACAAACTTGAGTTATAGAGTTGTATTTTTCCTTGCTGTTTTGTCTTACTCGCTCGAGCGAAGGAGTCCTCGCTCGGGCGAAGACTGCGTCTAGCAAAAACCTGAGAGAGGTGAATGTGCGCTCGAGCGCAGGTTGCGTGGCTCGAGCGAAGCCACTTATGGAAATCACGCGAGATAAGTTCCTCGCTCGAGCGAGAGAAGCTTCGTTCGAGCGAGCTTCGCTGTTCTAGATTTCTATAAGTATCTGTTTTAATCCTAAACTAGGATTAGGTTTTTGAGATCTACTTTAAAGTTTTCTAAGGTTTTCTTTGAGTGTAGTTTTCTAGTTTTCCTTGATAATTTTGAGTGGGTTTTAAACCTATGATCTGAGATACATACATCAAGGAGTTTGTTTCTTAATATTCAAGAGTATTCTTCTTCGGTGGAATCCGAAGATTCAAGCGTGGAGCATCAAAGGAGTTTGATACTGTACGTGGTCGTTGATTCGACATTAGAAGTTGTGGATTCAACTTCATAATGATCAATTCCGAGACGAAAGCTATGGCGGAAGAGTTACAGAAGGTTTGAAGACAAATTTGATGCGTTTGGTAATTTGTTGATTATCTTTGTAATCTTTCTTTCTTTAGTAGTGGATTGATTTAGTTGCGTTTTACCCGTGGTTTTTTTATCACAATTGGAGGTGCTTCAATTGTGGTTTTTCCACGTAAAAATCATTTGTGTCGATTTATTATTTTTCGAGAACAACAATCTAAATCACTTTCGTAAGTGCTTGATGATTTAGATTGTGTGTTTTAAATGATTGGGAATTGGAATAATTAAATCTTGATCTAATCACGAATCACTTAGGATTTTCAATGAACATCATTTTGTTGGCACAAATATGGCGAGTAACACCAGTGTCCACCCACCATTCTTTAGGATTTCCGATAAGATTTGCCTCAGAAACAACTGCAGAAAGATTGATGTCATCTACACCATTGGAAATATTGTCCACTTCGGTCATACGGGTTTGAGCAAGCTCCTTGCTTGTTCTTCTTTTGCTTTTGCCTTTGCTACGGCAATCTTTAGCCCGATGTCCCTCTTTGTCACAGATATAACACTTGCCATTAAACTTGTACTTTTTAATTTCCCCTCCTTTAGAGCCTTGTGATGAATTTTCTCCAGAAAACTTCCGTTTCTTTGCTTTTGGAGCATGTTCTACCACATTTGCCTTACACTCCATAGGATGCTTCCCAGCCCGCTTTTCAGAATTGCGGTTGTTCTCCTCAATCTTCAAACGCACAATTAATTCTTCTAAAGACATTTCTTTGCACTTGTGCTTGAGGTAGTTTTTGAATTCCTTCTAGCCTTGTGGTAATTTCTCAATTAAGGCTGCAACTTGGAAGGATTCACTGAGAGACATGCCTTCTGTGTGAATGTCATGCAAAATGAGTTGGAGATCTTGAACTTGGCTGATCACAATCTTAGAATCAACCATCACAAAGTCCAAGAATTTGCCAACCACAAATTTCTTTGAGCCGGCATCTTCCGTTTTGTACTTTTTCTCCAAAGACTCCCAAAGTTCCTTTGCTATCTTGATAGGACTGTAGACGTTGTATAATATGTTGTCAAGTTTGTTCAAGATGTAGTTCCGGCAAAGGAAATTAACATGTTTCCAGGCATCGACTGCAGCAACCACTTGCCGGTCAATTTCATCCTCATTCAAAGTAGGAGCATTTTCACAAAGAAAACGAGTCAGGTTTAGAGTTATAAGATAGAACAACATTTTCTGTTGCCATCTTTTAAAATCAGTTCTTGAGAACTTCTCTGGCTTCTCACCATGATTTACCGGTACTGTCGCAACAGGAGAAGGGGTTAGTGCAATTGCAGCCACCATTCCAGTACTTGTTTGAGCATTTGTTTCAATAGCCATGAATTCTAAATTATAAAACAAAATTATAATTAGAATTTATACTACACAGAAAATTAATCCAAATTCATAGAATTAAATTCTGTAAAAATAAAAGAAACAAGAATGTAACTTTTATTTTTCAATCAAGTTGGAAATAAAATAAAATTTTATTTAACCAAATTAATTCCACACAGAAAATTAAATTTCTGCAACACTTCAATAATTAAAAAAAAACTAAAACAAAATTTTTTAATTAATGAACACTTAGAAATAATTTAAGAAAACCAAAATTAGTTTCTGACAAAATTCCTCAAATAAATATTCAGAATTGTTAATGATACCAGTATATTACTACTAGTTGTCAAAGAAAATAGACAGTATATTACTACTATCTGTCAAACAGTATATTACTACTATTTGTTTTCCAACTAGAATATTTTTTTGTAAAATCACAGAAAATAATTTCTGTAAGAAGAAGAAAGAAGAAAGGAAATAAACGAAAAATTCTGTAAACAGAATAATTTGAATCTGTCTTAAGGTTGTTGGAACAATCTTCTGTATACAATAAATAAATTGAAACAAAACCAAACAAATAAAATAAATAACGTACCAAAATCATTTTACTGAACCGAAGTATAATAAAAAAATCAAGTCAAGTGTGTGACACTTTGTCCTTAAGACAGATTCGCCTCGCTACGGTGCTTACAGTTATGTGGCGTCTATCACCCAAGATACAATGATCTTCACAAATTTGTAGTAGCACTCCAAACAAATTTGTCTGGCAAACTAGAACCTTGTGTTCTATACTCTCTTTAGTTTCCTCTAAAACTAGAATGAAGATTATATATGCAAAGGAACAAAATCTGGACAGCAAAATGTATTTTTTCAGACTGTTTTCAATACTTGAACACTCCTGGAAATGTTGGTATTTATAGGCAAAAATTATGTCCGAAACAGCTGCAATAAAAAATTGAACAGATATGAAACAGTTTTGAACAGGTATAGTTTCAAAATTCAAACAGATAACTGCTATAATTGCAACAGATCTGGTGGCAGTTTTGGACAGATAACTGCCCAGCAGTTTGGATCTGTCCAGGCATTTTATAACCTATAGACAGTTTGAATTTGAATCTGTTGTGGACTGAAAATAGCACATTTATGGACATAAAAAATTAAATTCAAATTTTGAATTAATTTCCCACAATAATTTTTGGAAAAAATTCAAATGAATTTTGTCCAAAAAATTAATATAAGAACTGACCTGACCCACAACCCACACCCGGCTTGGCACAACCGGCCGGCAGCGGCGCACGCACGCATGTGGTGGTTTGGGCTAAGGTTCATTTTGTCCATAACTCCTCCCTTCTACAAACTTGGGGTGCCCCTTGGCGCCCAACCCAAGTTAGTATACTAAGAGCTTATATACATACAAAAACTCTCTTAAAATTTCAATGTGGGACAACTCAATTCAAGGAAATCTACATTTACTTCTTTAATTGTCCATTCCACGAACCCGAAAACGACGTCAACTTTCCATTCACTCATAAATGGTTTTGACGAACCATCTTCATCGTGTGACTTGCCATGCGGCATGGCAAGGAACACGTCATCTCTTCAGACCCAACCCAAAAGATATTTGGGGCCCACTCAATTTTGGGCTCGAAGTTGGCCCAAAATAAGCCTTATAAAAACCAATTTTCCAACAATAAATTCCAGGTGTTCATGGAAAGAGTGACATGAAAGGTGATGAGTGAGTGAACTACTTTCTTGTCTATGATTCACAGATTCTATATAATGATGGACATTTGTAGTTTATTTGATATTAATTCTACATCACAAGATGATTCATGATCAAGAATATAGTCTTAATCATAGTAAGTTCTTGAATTTTTATGATTTCGTTTTTGGAATTAAATTAGGATTAATTATGGTGAATACAATAAAACATAATGAATCATTAAAAATGGAAACTAGTTCTGAAAACTAGAAACCAAACTTGTTTGTGGAGTCTATTTTTGTTTTAAAAATGGAAACTAGTATTCATATATAATTTACTAAATTCTAGAAAAAAGATGATCTTCAATGTTTTGTAATCAATTTTTCATTCCTTCTTCCCACCTCCGTCTTGTCTTCCCACCCCTAGCTATCAAAAACAATCTCCATTATGTATTACCAATACATTAATGAAAAGCATGAAAAATAATGAGGCTACTAAACCAATACATTGGTGAGGTATTCAAAATTAGTTACCCATATTATTGAGTATAAAATTTGTAATTTGTTTTCTATCACGCTTCCTAAGCGTAGGTAGTTAGATAAAGCTGCCATTGAAGAAACATCCAACTCCTCCATGAGTAGTCCAGAAGAACAAGAAAGCAGAGTTTTCTAGCCAAACAAACATAAAAGCATAATAGTAAAAGTTTGAAATTCGTTTGGTTCCTAAAATTTTCTCAGCATACAAACAAGAGGTTCAAAAACTAAATAAAATTTAGCAAACAATCTAGAGAAATATTCAGATCAAGTTTTAAAGCCAAAGCAAATCAAGATTTAAGTTTCTTTATTAGCAAAGAAAAGCTTTATTTGAATCAAAACATTACTGTGACGCCCCCAAAAATCGGGAACATCAGATAATATATTAACCATTAAATACAGGGTTTATCCAAGGTTACAAGAGTAGGAATTGTCACTAATGAGTCATTTGGCTAATAACCAAGCAAGATCCCAGGAAGGTTAGAGAAGTCAAAATAGCCTCCCTTCTAAGTCCAACCACCTTAGATAGCAAAGCTACCTTTTTGACAGATCTTGACAGGGTATTAACACAAGGCCTACATGAGTTAACGGAGTATAAGGATAGGTTACAAATGTTATATATATACAAATTACAAAAATCATGTCTTAAATACAACATGGGATCTATCACTTACAATCTCAAAACATGTTTAACATAACTAGTTCCTAACTCTCATAGGATAGCCATAAATCCTCAAATACTTCAGCTTTGCCTTCGACCAGCCTAATAGTCTTCAATACCTGGCATGAAACGCCATGAGCTTTGAATGCCCAGTAAACGCACACACACCCCGTTCCTTTTTCCCAATTCAATACACCATCACATTTATGGCAAACAAGTAGTGAAGCATGATATTCAAGTCAATAACAGCAATTTCAATAATAGAGAAAAGAAGCATGTCATTCAAATAGATAACAAGGTTATAATGTTAGTGGTTAGTATTCTAGAAATCCCCCAAAGAGATTTCATCCTCTCAACCACAAGAATTGGACACCGGACTATTCGGAACTCCCCCTTTTGCTGCTTTGTTACAGAACTAACCTCGGATGCCTACCAACGGTTATATACCACGTAGCGCCAACCGCAAGGCCTCAAAAGGGACAGCGAAAAGAAAAAGGTTTTATCTCCTGAATCCAACCTTATCCTTTCAAAAAAAAAGTTTTATTTTCCTGAATGTCCCATCCGGACCCAACCTTATCTCACCAATCAAACCATCGCAAAGAGTCCAAATACGTTCGTTCCATTCCAGGGTTTATGCGACAACTGCTTGCGCAAGACTTAAACTTCAATTAGGGAGCACATCCCATCAATCCATACATAACACATTATCATCTCTTCCATATTCAAGTGATCGAAAACCCAATACCATCCCAATTAAGTTTTCCGTTTGGATCAATGTTTTAAGTCAAGTTAGAACAAACTCAACAAGATAGTAATATCCACATAAGCATGAGCATCATTAAAATGAAGAAGATAAGGAACATAATCATAACACATAAAATACCATACCAAGACATGATCATAAACTAATAAGCATATTCATGTACACAAGAGCATAAAACACTCATGCAAAACTAAATTTCCAGATTCAGTACCATTGAAAGATTAAAATCAAAAGGGCTATTTTAGATTTTTACCAAACTCGACCTCCCTATGGTTCGTAGAGAATTTAATCTAGTTTTCAGAACATGTTTCGGAAATGTGATAGCTTTTCTAAATTTTTAGTTATTTAAGAAATGTTCCAGCGCTGTCCAGATTCGTCAACCGTTTCAAAAATTGGAGTTTCTCACAAATCACTCACTCGTTTTCAATGAAACCAATTTTAGTTGAAAGATAACTCTTTAAGGAAGATTTTGACATAAAATGGAGGTCCAGAATAATTTTCTACATTTTTCTAGAAATTTTGAAAGTTGGCTGTGAAAACAGATTCTTAAGGCACAATACCCAAAATAAGAAGATTTGTGAGAAAGGGATCCACTATGGGAAATTTTTCATTTCTTTTGTGATGAAAACATGCTAAATAATATCTATTAAACTCAAAAAATTAGCTTGCAGGTGTGTCTTTGGAAAGTTTGAAAGATTGGTATGAAAAAGATAGTTTTGTACCGAAATGAGGGGAACTACAAGAGAGGTAGAATCATGGCTCAACTCTTATCATTTTTAACACAAGGAAATCATTAATAACACATCTGAAAACAATGGGTAGATCCCTTAAGAACATGTATTTGAAAAAGGAAAATAAAAGAGAGAGTTGTGTTGTGGCTTACTTGCTAGGCTTGAACAAGATTGCTCTCCTCTTCCTCCCTCTCCCTCTCAAGACTTCTCTCTTGCTCGCCTTTCTCTCCTCTAAACCGAATGTATGTGAGTGTGTGTTGTTTGTGTATGCCATGCTAGGGGGGTGGTTGTATTTATAGGCAATTTTGGTGTAAAAAGACATAAAGGCCCACTAGTTGGAATTGGATTGAAAAGTTTGGATTTACTTGGAGTTTAATGGAATAGGGAGTGATTAGGGAACTTAATCATGTGATTAGACAATATTTAGTTGGCCTCTAGTTGGAATGGAATTAATGTTGGGAACACAACCCTAGATTTAAGGGTACTAGGTACTAGAGCTTCTAGAATGTCATAATTACAAGTCTTGAAAATAGGTCCCTCACATTCTCCTAGGTTGGCCGGCCATGGGGAAGGGAAAAGGAGAATATTTTATTCAATATATGTGTACTATGGACATATTCCCAATGTATATATAAAGAATTGGTATCAAGGTCATCATTGCTCCAAGATTTCAAGGGATTTGTTTGTACTAAAATACAATGATTATGATTATGGCCTAGGAGGTATGATGGCTAGCCATGTGCTCAAGATTTGGAGAGATTTTCCTATTTATTATGTGTACAAATTCTATAGATATTGTGTACAAAAAAATTTGATGAATAAGAGGTACAAATATATATATATATATATATCTCAAATTGATTTGATGGTACCTATAGTATAAAAAGTACATGTACTATTTTTGGGGTAATTCTTGAAATTAATAAAAGAAGTGAGGGCTTGGAATTAAACTCATGTATTGGAACCTTATTTATGTAGAATTAAATTAAATTAGACTAAGGAACCTAATTTGGCTAGGATATTCCTGTTTCGATAAAAATTAAAAAAAAAACTAACCAACAAGATTCGAAATAATTTAAGAAACTGAGGGGCTTTCAAGGAAATAATTCAAACATAAGGGTTTTTAAAGAGAATACATTTTTTTTTTTTTCAAGGGCTTCACAATTACAATACAAAATAGAGTACATAAAGAGAAACATCACATAATACAAAGCCATGTGCAATGCAGCAGAGTAAAGAACTAAACTAGAAAAATGGCTAAATTTGTCTGTATTTCATGACCAAAACAGAACAAATGAAAGCAAGATATATGCCCTCAAAAGCAAAAACAGACCAAACCTCCCAAACACATCTTATTCATAGGCTAGTAATAAAGTTAAGTGCTTAATTAACAAGATAGATGGTAATTTGCAAGCATCTTATTCAACCCAAGTGGTATTTCCAAATTTTCTCCATGAAACCGATTAAGTAATTAAACTGGTAGCATATGAGTACGGTGGTGGTGGTGCTATATCACGTAAAACCATATCCCATAGTTAACTATCAAAAACAACAGGGAGATGTGCATCCAGTTTACAGCTTCATCCAAGAAACCATAACTTGAAGACACAAAAAATAAAACTTGAAAAACTAACAAAATAAAAACAAAAAATTGTTTATATAAAAGTTCAGAATATTTATTATTTTATTTTTTTTAAATAAAAGGAAGGGAACTATAAACAAATAAAAGATCAACCAGCAGTGTGACTCAACAATAACAGTGCCTACAAACAACCAAACATTACTCACTAATTTACAAGAGAATTATAGTAAAAAGATGTACAGCATCAACATTGCAACAGTACAATGAGCATCCCAGTACAAACAAAACCCAAATCTCTTACAACTCACACATTAAGCTAATATATTTCTAAAATCAAATTAAGCTTATGAGCTTGAATTTGGGATTTCTGTCTAGAAATTAACACAAACCCTATAGCAAGTATAGGAAATCAACACAAAATGAACACAAAAATCTGGATTTTGAGTTAAGAAACAACACAAAATCAAACAACAAAAATCATATAAAACCCTAGAGCTACGTGTGAGAAATGGGGAAATAGAGGAAGGGAGGGAGGGAGAGAGAGAGAGAGAGAGACAGAGAGAGAGAGACGGATAGAGAGGGAGAGAGAGCAAGATCGACAAAGAGGGATCGAGACTGAGAGCGACAGAGAGGGAGAGACCAAGAGCAACAGAGCGGGTATAAAATACCTGTGATTAAGTGGCATTGGTGATTTTCAGGTGGCGATGTGCGCAGTGGCAAGCGTCGGTGGTGAGAGGGGGTGAGGTTTGGTGAGAGCAAAAAGTATTTGAGACAGAACAGTGTATATCGTGTGTGTGAGAGACAGAACATACAGTATATATATATTGGGCGCCAAAATCAATTGCTTTCCCTCCTTAAAAAAAAATTCAACCTTTAGCGACTAAATTATTTTTTTGTCGCCAAATAGTGCTAAATAACGACTAAAACTATTTTGCAGCCAATGATTAATTTAATAGCGACTAGTATATTGGTAGCCAAAAGTATCATTTGGCTACTAATTTTTTTCTCGTCGGCAAAAATTAAATATATGGCTACTATATTTTTTTGTCACCAAAAGGTGTAAAAAATGTCCATAATATTTGGCAACTAACTATATTCTTGTCAGCAATTAACCTTAATCAACTGCTAAACCTATAATTAGTAGCATAAAATATAAACTTTTGGCGGACTAATTATTATTTAGTAGCCGATTACTATATATTTAGTGACTAAATTTTGTTTTAGTTTCCAAAAAGACAATATATCTCGACTAAATTCAAATAGTAGCTGAACTGTGAACCTTTGGAGACTAATTTTTTTTTTTTAGCCGCCAAAAGGTATATTTTTGGCGACTAAATTTGTTTTGGTCGCCAATTTTGGTCGCCAAATGTGTATTTTCTTGTAGTGAAAATAGCCAAAAAAGTCAATGCCAAACATAGCCTTAACTTAAAACAAAAAGTTTATTGATATAAATCTTTCACAATCGATGATCATGAAATGGAGTAGATCTAAATTCCCAGTAATTAGTTTATTTACAATTGAATATCATGAAATGGAGTAGATCTAAATTCCCAATAACTAGTTTATCTAATTATATTTTGTCTCATAAACTATTTATAAAAAGGGCCATTTACATACAAGTCCAATTTTGTGAACTTATAATCCATTAAGTCCTAAATAAAATTATTTGCTCCTTCAAGTCCCATTAATTTTTAATAGACCAATCTACCATTCCAACAAACTCCAGGCAAACAGTCTCGATGTCATCTTCCTTCTCCCTTCCGTCCTCTTTTCATTCTACTCTCCATTCAGTCCGTAAGATTCCAGCGAAGCCGTGGAAGAAACCCATCGCTCCACCGGCACCGCCAAACCCGCCGGGTCAGTCGACTTTGGTTCGTTTTCATTTTCCTTTTTCTAAAGCCATTGGTCAGACTCATTTATGGCTTTTTCTATGTATGGGTGTGGAGCAAGGTTTTAGGCAGCTAGAGCTTAGAAGGACTTGTAGGCTTCCCGCTGGCTTTTCACTCTAATTCCATGGAATCGAGTTGGAAGGAATCCTCCTTTGAGATCAACGTGCTCCAGGAATCTTCCGATGAGTCCATTGATTGTGCGATCTCGATTTTCACTGAGTTCACAGATGCCACTGCCATTAGAGAGAGAGAGAGATCTAGGGTTTTTTGAAATTGAGAACCTTCTCAATTTATAATATTCTCAATTTTAATCATGAAAAAAATTGAGAAATTCCTCAAAATTGATAATTATAAATTTCTTAGTTTTGAAAATTATAAATTGAGAACATTTTCAGTTTTAAAATTGAAAACATTTTCAGTTTTGGGATTAAATGGCAAAACGTCTTTTTACCTGTAAATAGGACTTATTGGTTCAAAAACTTTTTGACAGGACCTAAGCTACCACCAAATATGTAGATAGGACTTTTAGGTAATTAATCCTTATAAAAAATGTACTAAATATTTTGACATAGATTCTTAAAATAAAAAATAAAAAATAAATAAAAAAAAATCCATATAAACTGCACCCAATTGATCAACATTCTTTTTTCTTTTTCTTTTTCTTTTTCTTTTCTTTCAATTACTAAGGGATCATTTTCAAATATGAAAAATGATATACAAACTCACTTTTTAGATCCATTTTATAGACCCAATAATGTGTAAGTGATATGATTAGTTGATGATTAGAAAAGATATGAGAGATAGTGTTAAATTTAATATCCTAATTGATTTGTCACACAAATGGGCTTGAAAATTGGATATCTCACTTTGTCACCTCACTGTTGTATTGTATAGTTTAATTTGAATGATTAAGAGGTTAATTTTTACTAAAAAAATATTAATAATTTCTTGATTATCATATGCTCTTTTTTGTGTTATTTCTTTCTTTCTCATCTTTATAAATGTCACTGGGTTAATTTTTGGTCTTAAAAATTAACCTCTTAATCATTCAAATTAAATTATATAGCTGTGACAAAGTGAGTTATCCACATCCACTTTGGGTGAATAATTTTTCTAAAAAAGAAAGAAGAAGAAGAGAGAAAGAAAAAAGTGAGGGGAAAAAGTAGGATGTAGAAATTTGGATGAAAATTGCCAACGTTAAGTGGACGACCTGATTTTTGGTTATTTTGAAAAGATGGTTAACAGTTAAATTTTTAAATTTTTTTTTTTTTAAATATGTAAAAATTGTGAAAAATAATATAGCTTAAAATGAGTTAAAAGTTAAAAAATTACTTTTAACCATTTTATGAAAGTAGCCCTCTACATGTTCAAAATCTGGACGGGAAGTCATTGTTTAGGTTTGTGGCGTTCAACATGTTCTCGTTTTGATAATTTAAATTATTTATTTTATTAAGTATTTTAAGTATTTTATTTATATAAAAAATTATAACGATTCAATAATTATAAATTATTTAATTTATTACGTTTGTTGCCAAAAAAATCTATAGTTTATTTTTAAAAATACAATTATCGTTCATTTTCTTAATGATAAACACAATAAATTAAATATGTAATGATTATTAAATTTATCTAATTTTTTTATATGAATAACATATACGAAGTGACCGATAAAATGAACAGTTGAAATTATTGAAACGAGACCCATGTTGAACCGCACAAGCTTAACGCTCTCCAATCAAGATTTTGGACTAGAGGGGATATGCCTCCATTATTTATTTGTATTTATTTATTTTTGTATAAGTTCGACTTTTCATATTTAGATCTCAACATGAGAGAATTTGACCTATTTCGATAATCCGAACAGTTTATTTTGTAGGACTCTCAATATATATTATCCATGAAAAAAAAAATTAGTTCAATCCAATAATTGTAATTTTTTTCATTTTATCACATTTATCTCCGAAAAAATAAACAACAATTATATTTTATAAATAAACTATTTATTTTTTTAGAGACAAATACAATAAAATAAAAATATTATTATTATCAAATTGAACTAAAATTTTTTATGAATAATATAAATTAAAGATCCTACAAAATAAATGGTTTGAATCATCAAAACATGATCCGTAATGAATCCTATAAAACCCCTCAATTTCTCTGATATTGAAATCTCAAAAGAAAACCCACCTCTTATAATTATTAATCTATCTTGCACCGAAAATCTTGATAATCTTGATGACAGATGACTCCACATGGCCATTGGGACTGTTTGTTACAGTTGTTGGGAGGTGATTATAACTTATTTTGATTTAGAAGTTTGTGCCAAACTGTTTAGTGCAGTTTTTGCTTATAACTTGTGAGGCAGAAATAGCTTAAATAAGCTAAAAAAAACTGATTATTTGAAAACTAGGCTAGGAGTGCTTTTAGCTTCTACTTTTTGATTATCAACTTTTAACTTTAAAAAAAAAACTCCACCAAATAGGGCCATTATCAAAAAATGAATTTATTTCCAACCACTTCTAATTTTTTTGTTTTATTTGAATGCCCTGTTTGGTAGAGTTTTTTTTAAGTTAAAAGTTGATAATCAGAAAGTAGAAACTAAACGCACCCCTAGCACAACTTTCAATTAATCAACTTTTTTTAGCTTATTTAAGCTATTTCTGCCGAATAAGTTATAAGCAAAAACTACACCAAACAGTTTAGCACAGACTCCTAAATCAAAATAAGTTATAATCACCTCCCAAAGGTGTAACAAACAGTCCCCGAAGGCAGAAAATAAAGCGAAATGACCATGCAGCCCCACCAGAATGCAAAAACATCTTGTTCATGTCATCAACATAATTGACAAATTAATTTTTTAAATTCTTATGAAAAAAAATGCATGCAAAAAGATAAAGAGAATAATTTGATAATTTTTTATGATTTTTTTGATTTTTTACTTAAAATATTTAGTTACCAAACATTCTCCAAAGAAGGTAAAAATTGGAGAATTGCTCCCAAGTACCTCAAAAATGACTTTAAGCCTCACCTTTGTTTAATTAAAAAAAAAATGGTGATTTCTTCTAAGCGTGAGCACGGGTCGGTTACGGCTATGGAACCTCCAATCCGCCATCCATCCGCCAGATTGGCGGATTGGAGAAAATCAATCCGCATCCATCCGCCAATCCAACGGATGTGGATTGAGCAGATTGGCGGATTGGCTGATGGATGCGAATTAGTTTGACAGTTTAAAATTTTATAAATTTTCAATATAATTCAACTAATGCACTTCCTAAAAAAAAAAAAAAAGTATTACAATCACTGCATGCCTTATCCAAATAAAGAAAGTTCGAAATTTTAGAATATTACAATCACTGCATACCTCATCCACATATTACAATCACAGCATGTCTCGTCCATATAAAGTATTACAATTTGTGGTTCTTAAAATATAGGATAAATTACACTTGCACCCTGCACTTTATACCAAATCTCACTTTGGCCCCTACACATGAAATCATGGCAGTTAACCCCCTGCACTTTGCACCAAATCTCACTTTGACCCCTATACATGAAATCATGACAGTTAACCCTCTGCACTTCTGGTCAAATCTCACTTTGATCCCTATACATGAAATTGTGATAGTCAACCTCCTATACTTTTGGTAAAATCTCACTTTAGTCCCTATATAAGTATCAATGTCCCATTTCTGTTACTCAATTGTTTAAATCTTTAACAGAATCTAGTCATATGATAAGAATGTGACTACAACATGAGGGCAAGAAAGAAAAATCATCCACATTTTCCACCAATACACATTTTATCCTAAAATTTACATCAAAATATGACTGTATGAAGCTAAAATTAAACACAGATTGTGAACAATTAAGAAGATAAACTAGAATTTTGCATAAATTAAAATCATGAAACTTTATTTCTCAAGGTAACACAGTCTTCTGTCTATTCATCTTTCTTTCTCTTTATTTTTTTGTCACATTTTTTATTTAATTATTTCAAAAGCTTTACTTTCTTGCATTTTCGTCCCAATTTTTACCATACAAACATATATATATATATATATAGATATTGTATTATACAATTCTCATGTGCTTATCACGTAGGACAAAGTGTATTGGTGAGAAACATGATTGATTTTCCTCTCTTACCCTCATTTCATAGTCGCATTTTTGTCACATAACTAGCTTTTGTTAAAGATTTAAAAATAAAATAATAGAAGAGGGGCATTGACACTTGTGTAAGGACCAAAGTGGGATTTGAGTAAAAGTGTGGGGGGTTGACTGTCACGATTTCATGTGTAGGGACCAAAGTGGGATTTGACCAAAAGTGTAAGGGGTTAAATGTCATGATTTCATGTGTAGGAGCCAAAGTGAGATTTGGTGCAAAGTGTAGGGGTGCAAAGTGTAATTAACCCTAAAATATAAAAACAATTCAAACTATTAAAATCATGAATAGAGTAGTAGTGAAGATTGTATGCCTCCATATTATTACATCTATATCTATTTTTTAAAACAAAAACCAACCAGCATATATCATCTTTTTTATTTATTATTTTTAGAGTTAAATTTAAAAACCAAAAAATATAGATAAATAATAATTTTATTTTTTTTAATTCAAAAAATATATTCAAGTGGAAAACTATTTTTCAATAAAATATTTAAACTCTTTTTCAATTGAAAACACAAACAAAATATCTAAACAAATTAAAAAAACAAAGTCTTACAAATTACTAAGGATGCTCGCGGTCTGGCAGTTCGGTCGCAACTAAAGGAATCTCAAATCTGCCATCCGTCCAAAACTAGGCGGATTGGAAAAAAATAACTCCGCAAGCGTACGCTCATCATCACACATCCATCCAAAATGCGGCGGTTCGGTTCAATTCTATTGGTTTGAACGGATCGGTATATCCGCTGCTCACCCCTAATTTCTTCAATATGTTATTATCCTCCATTAGTAATTGAGAAGATTTATTATTATTATTATTATTATTATATGTTAAGTGAAATTGCTGAAACTACAAAGCTCGTTGGGATGATCTAGATATGTAGGTCAATTTGGGTTGGTTTTGGAAACAATGGTCTAGATATGCAGGTCAATTTGGGTTTTTTTAGGGGAAAAAAACAATCATCAACCGGATTGAGAATTTTTCAAACCATTGTTAACTCGCTTATTTTCAAAAATAGCAAGTTGATTTAATATTTTAGTAGTTTCAAACTAGTGGCTTGAATTGGTTGGTAGAGTTAGAAATGTAAAATGAAAAATGAGTATACAACCTTAATTTCTTTGTAATTTTAAATAAAAATTATTATTTATTCCAAATCACAACACAAAATTCATAAATTTATCATATGCATGACGTTCACATTTCACAAATTAATATATAAAAAATGATGAGACACTTTTTTTATGACTTAGATATTAGTTTAAAAGCCAATAACTGAAGTACTTTTAAATCCTCAATAAATTACTTTTAAATTCTTAATAAATCTTATAAAAATTTCATCTCTATATAAATCTACATAAAGTGTCATATGCAAAAGTGCTCTAAATACTACTTTCAAGTTTATTCTTTTTAGCTCACTTATTTTCTTATTTTCTAAGAAGTATGCAAAATATTGAAAAACTATTCATTTATTTATCATAAGAGTTATATACTCTAATACAAATTTTACTTTCTTTCTTTCTTTTTTTATTATGTAAAAATTGTACAATCTTAATTTCATAATAATTCGAATATGTGACTTAGAGTTTTCAATACTTCTTAAAATTAAATAAAATTAATTTCAAAATGCATAAATGAAAAGTATCATTCTATCAAATAATGAATTTTGAGCATCCCAATTTATTTCAAAAGTAACAAGTTGTCAAAATTCAAAATCAACGATATTCAACTACAAGACCATTATAAGTTCTAAACTTCACTTATTCATTTTTTAATTTAAAATCAAAAAAAAATGATATAAATATTTCGCAATCATTGATCACTCATCTTTACATTCATGAAACGGAGTGGATCTAGATACCCACTAACTAGTTTATTTAAATCACTTTCTGTCTCATAAACTATTACTAAAAATTAAATTAAACATTTTGGCATAAACTCACAAAAAATAAAATTTATTTTTCAAGAAAAAGAATCCTATAAGCTGTTAAGACCACTGATAATAATCAAGCTCAATCATCTCAACTCACAACAGCCTACTCACAGCTAAAGCCACAATACGCGTGGCTTCCTCTGCTAAGGCTAGTTAGGCAGTTAGATGAGTTGTTAGAACTCAAGTTAAAGTATAACCATAGTTACTTAGTTAGTTACTCTCTCTCTCTCTCTCTCTCTCTCTCTCTCTCTCTCTGTATAAATACAGTGTAAATATCAGTTGAAGTATTCATTGAACAAGAGAATCAAGATATTCTTTATAAGTGTTTAGAATAGTAGAGAGCGAGAGAGAAAATAATATGTATTGTATTAAATGAATTGTCCTATACAATAGAAGGCCTGTATATATAGGCTGTGAAATAGTATCCTACTAGAAATCTAACTATGAGAAAGAATATCCTATGAGAGACCTAACTATAGCAATAGCTAATATATCAATACCTAATATATGTAGGAATGTATACCATATATACATTAACATTCCCCCCTCAAACTCAAGGAAGATAAACATCTTGAGTTTGGAGAGAGAAACTAAAACATGAAATAAAATTAAATAAAATAAAAGGCAAATAGATTGCAAAATCTGAACTGGAGCGCAAGGGCGCTAGAAATAGATTTGAGGTTGGAACTAATGACGAGAAGCATTTTATGGTCGTGTCGAACTATTGTAAGAACTGGCTGAAACTAATGCCAGGACAATTTAAGGTCGTGCCGGACCGATATAGAAACTGGCTGGAACTAATGCTGAGAGACAGTTTATGGTCGTGTCAGACCATTGTAAGAACTGGCTAAAACTAATGTCAGAACAATTTAAAGGGGTCATGCCGGACCGATGTAGGAGCTAACCGGAATCAATGTCGGGACAGTTTAAAAGGATCATGTCGGATTGATGTAAGAACTAACAAGAATCATTGTCGGGACAGTTTAAAGCGGTCATGCCGGACCAATGTAGAAAACTAGATGTTGAACCAACAAACGTAGCACACACATAACTTATGATGTGGTGCTGAACGATGATGGCAACAGATAACTGAGTGCGCCAGGAGGCGGCTTGGATGGTACACCAGGGGGCGAGATTGGTGGTGTGCCGGAGAAAGCGGCTTAGGTTGTGCACCAGAGAGTACGACTTGGATTGTGCGCCAAAGGAAGGGGCTAGGTGGTTTGCATGGTGTATAACCATGTTCACCATGATATAGGTATAATACCCCCCCCTCTCTCTCTCTCTCTCTCTCTCTCTCTCAAACTCATATAGGTTTGAAGATAGAAACTAATTTGAGATTGAAGAATAGGGAAAGATAGAGTGGAGGAAAAAAAAATGTATTACGAGTAAAAAAATATATATATGATAGAGATATTTGGGATAGGAATAAACCAACGGATAGAGGAATAGATCACCACGAAGCGATACTGAAAGGAAAACATGATAGCGAAATAGGTTGAGATCCAGCGGGCGGTCAAGGCGAGGCTGCTGCCCGCCGGTGAAGCGAAATTACTAGGTTCTTAACCTAGCTCTGATACCATGTTAGAATAGTAGCGAGAGAGAGAGAGAGAAAATAATATGTATTGTATTGAATGAATTATCATATACAATAAAAGGCCTGTATATATAGGCTCCGAAATAGTATCCTATTAGAAATCTAACATGAGAAAGAGTATCCTATAAGAGACTTAACTATGGCAATACCTAATATATCTAGGAAATCAATACTTAATATATGTAGGAATATATACCATATATACATTAACAATAAGCATAGTACAAAGTACAATACAACAACATTAATATAGAATAGTGAGTGCAAAAGTATCACACTGAGCAAAATCATTCCAATTATGTTGGCAATTGCATACCCAATTATTTGCTAGCACGACACCCGATTGGTGAGTGACCAACCAAAAGAGACAAATTACAGAAAAATAAAAAAACAAAGCCGAACAAGCAGTCCAAAAACAGTGCAGCAGGTCACAGTCCCTTGCATCCCCTTATGCAAGGCTTAGACTCAACAAGTAAGACTAAGCAGCTTGACAGACACCAAGGCACAAAAAAACACAAAAGCCAGACCAGCCAGCAGGGGAAAAGAGTTGTGAATCAATCCCCTCACAGGAACTGAGGGGAGCCAATCAGCACAAGTCATATTGTAATATATATGCCTCTCGATATTAAGCTCTAATGTATTGATTATCTGATTGTGCAAGGGTTTCAAACTTGTTTATGTGAACTTCGCTTCCGCCATGTCCAACCCAATGTTTCAGCTGTTAGCTTTTCAGAGAGAAATTTTCTTTTCCTTTTCACTAATTGAAACTTGGTATCATTGTTGTAGTTTTTTTTTTTGGCACAAATTTCTATTTCTTCTAGACAATTATAACATTTGAATTTATGAAATTACGACCATCCTGTCAGCTTTCCATTCAAAAGGTGGAATGCTAGAGGGCTTGTTTGGCCGTGCGATCCTCCATGATTCTGTTTTGATAATCTGAATCGTTTATTTTGTTAGAAACTTTGTGTATATTACCTATACAAAAATTCGGTCTATTAAATAATTGTAACTTATTCAATTTATCATGTTTCTCACAAAAAAATGAATGACAATTGTGTTTTTTAAAATAGAATTTATTTATTTATTTTTATTTTTATTGTGGTGACAAACAAGATAAATTGAATGAATTACAATTATCAGGTCAATCTAATTTTTTATATAGATAATATATATAAAATACTTGATAAAATAAATAATTTAGATCATTAAAACGAGACTTATAATAAATTTCGCGGGTCTAGACGAACTTTGACATCTCATCATACTCATTAACAGTCCATTAATAAGAGGAGAGATTTGTACATATTAGATGGGTTGGGCATTTTTCAGTTCAGATTTAAGTTAGAAGTTGTTGTTCGAGTTCATGAGGTTTTCGATTTTAACGGTCGAAATCTTTTATTTTTTAGGACTTCAATTGCATAAATTAGTCAAATACATTATATTATTCAAAATGACATTTTACAAATTAATATATAAAAAAAGAAAGGGAAATTCTATAATGTGTATCATATGTTCCAGGTACTATGCTTATGGTCTTTGGTTATGACCTATTGGGGTTTAGTTATGACTTGGTTATGTAAATTGTGATGTTAATTATGACTTATTATCATATTGATGGTGACATTATTTTAGTTATGATCCAAAAAGTGTTTGGTTATACCTTATTTCATATTTGGTTATGACTCAATTTTTTTTTTTTTTTTTTTGGTCTAAAAAAGATTCAGTTATGATATTTGGGATAATTGACTCTCAAAAATGTAATAATTT
This sequence comes from Camellia granthamiana, assembly GCA_036172215.1. NCBI lineage: Eukaryota > Viridiplantae > Streptophyta > Magnoliopsida > Ericales > Theaceae > Camellia > Camellia granthamiana. Next base: position 20,605,531 of record CM069916.1, on the reverse strand, counting down.
ACATATGATATACACCTTTTGACGGTGTGTACCACAGCATTACAGATTCTCCTCTCAGCTTTCTTGAGACTGTGTCCAGCCCACCACTATAGCAAACACTCAATTGAGCCCGGCACAACCCATAACACACCCTACCAAGTCAATTCTGATTGTTTGGGTGTGCTATATAAGTACACTTTTTATCTTTTTATCTTTTTTGAGTTACATCACCTCTTCACTTTTCTGCACATCTTGTCATGAAAAGTCAAAAAGTATACTTAAAGTGATTTTTATTTAGTAATTTTTATAAATTCAAATATTGTTAAAAAATACCTAACATGTCCAAATAATTTATTTAATAATTTAATGTAGTAGTAGGTGGACCTTTATTAAGTAATAAATTATGTTTTAGATAAATCATGTAAATTATTTTTATTTGCCTAATGTTTGAGTAAGTTATGAGTCATATTTTGCGATCATGTTATAAAATTACTTCTTTAGTTTGATTTGGTTTTTAAAAAAAAAATTCTAGCTTCATTCTAAATTTAAGAAATCTGCAAGTAATCGTTTAGTCATTAGTTTATTCTTAAACAAACCAAATTAAATTATCCTCACCCCTAATAAATAAGTTTACTACTTAATAGGACTCTAATTACCATTTGTTGCGAGTTAATTTACTATTAAATACAATTAATCTTATAAGTTTGATATGATTATACTCATAATCAATAACACAATGAGTTATAATCAAAGATCACAAAGTTCATAACTATACATCTAGTACACATCCAAAAAAAGAATGTGTATTATAAAATTTTCCTATAAACACAAGAATAAATATGAATGTATTGTATATATTCTAATATTAAATAAATAACATCATTTTCTATGCAGCTAACAAAATACTATTGAGAAATTAGCTAAATTTTATTTAAATTAATAAATTTTAAAGAAAATTCAATATAATTATGTCAAATTTTATGGTACTTAATATATTTTTTAAATCTTAAAAAAGATTAGTCTAATTTTTTTATATAAATAATTTAATGTGAAACATTGTATAAAAGTTATACCATTGAAAAATTATTTTTTGGTTCAGGGGTGCCACGTGATCGTATCCCTTGTCAATCACAAACCACTATGCCCCTATTATTCTTCAATCATTCAATACAAAATTATAAACCTCACCTCCTCCACCAATCATAACACCTCTAAGGCATCACATAACCGTGCCCCATGACCACCAAATAACTTCTCCATGCCACTTGTTAATTCCAAAAAATAAAATAAATATCAAGTCACATCACATTACCAATAAAACCAGTGACTCCCCATGACACAACCAATTTTTATTAGAATATTACTTTTGTGTATGATACATGAAATTCACTTCGATGGACTATAGTTGGACCCTATTTATAAGGAATAAGATTTTTTTTTGTTTTTTGAGATGAATCCAAGGATAAGGTTGTTCAAAGATGTATGTGAGAAATGGACTTTGAATGGAGGAAGTTCCTCCTGAGTTGATGTTTGTTTTGCTTGATGAAGTTCCTAGATCTTTGTAATGGGGGATCAACCTCCACCCTCTAAAATAATAATAGTAATAATAAAAACAAGGTTGTGGTAGATTTTTATATTTTTTCTTTCTTTTCTTTTCGGAATAATAAGCAAAGAAAATAGCTAACCAATGAGACACTTGGTAAAGTGTAAGCATTTATTATTTGTCCACGGTGGACTGGATGGTATGATTTGGATTGTGAGGCCAATCACGAATTTTGTTTTAATCATTTAAATTATTTATTTTTTAAATCATAACATATAGTTCATCAATCAAAAAAATTAAATCGATTCAATAATCGTAACCACATTAGTTTATCACATTTATTTGCAAAACAAAAATGAACGACAAATATTATTTAAAAAAGGGTCATTTTTCAAAAAGTCATATTTCTAAATGTTATGTTCCATTTAATCCATCTTCTATTTTAATATTCCATTAGGTACTATTTAAGGTAATATGACCAAATTACCCTTCCAAACTTTTTGGGCATGTTTTCATTTTGAAACTAATACACAATAAAAATAATAATCGACCCTCATAGAGAAAATTTCTCCCTCATTCTAGGGAGAATATCTCTCCCTTATTTCATGAAGAAAATCTTTCATTTATTCTATAGAAAAAATATCTTCCTTTTTCTAGGAAAAAAATCTCTTACATTTCTAAAATCCTAAATTATCTTCCTTAGTTAGACGTGAAGAAGCAATGCTGTGAACATTCACATCAATCAAAGTGTAGACACTGTGACCATCCGCATTAACGGTGGTTGCTTATATTTGTATACACATAATCATTGGCTCAATGTGAGTTGTGGTAAATAAATGTTGATGTAAACTTTCACATTACAAATGCATGTTGGTAAAATAACACATTGTTGTTTGCACTTGTATAATTATTTCTGAATGTTAATATTAACATTGATTAATAATGTGATGATCACAACACCAGTTGCAACACATTACAATGTGATAATTCATAACAAGCCATGACTCTTTACAATATGAATATTCAAACCATATAATAATCATGCAAAACTCATATAATAATCAGTAATGTGTAAACATTCATATTATGCAATAACCATGCAATCATCAGTCTACATTGTACGTCATGCAACCATCATATGCTTCTAATGTTGAAGTTCGCATCATCAAATGTAAAACATTAAAATCTGATAATTCACAATAACAATAATTTCAGTGAATGTGAACATTCTCATTCATTGAAATACCCACTAATACATAATACCATATCAATTCATCTTAAAACAAAAAGTCAAATCCAACTTTAATCAATTATTGAACATGAATCTCTACCAAACGCATACCTACATGTAATTGCAAAACAAAAATGGTGCTAACCTTCATCCAACAATTCTAAATTTCGAAACTGCAACAATGGAATAAGGTAGAGCTTTAAAACCGCAATAGTGACAAAGTTTCGAACTTTAACAATGTAAGAAGATACTATTTGAATATTCTCTAACCTTCGTCAAACAATTCTGAACTTAAATACCGCAAAAATGGAAGAAAATAGAATTTCAAAATCGCAACAATGGAAAAAAAATAGAATTTCAAACCACAACAATGGAAGAAGAAAATATCCGAATGTTCTCTCACCACCAATGTGTAAACGAAACTCCTACAAAAATGTATAATGGAAACGTATCTATTGATTCCTTTAAGATCTCTAATCACCAAAACTTCCAAAATAGAAATAACAAAATATGAAAAACGTATATATCATATTGTGTATAATACGTACTATCAAAATAGAACAAATGGTACAATAGTCCCAAAAAAATTATAAATCAGGAAAAAAGAACCTCCTCAGATACCAGTCTAAATATATAGGACTTGATGGAACACAAGAAAACCTTGTGTGTTTATTGGGCTATAAATCTACTAAAAGGGATTTATAAATAAATCTCCCTTAAAAAATAGACTATCTATTTTTTTGGAACAAATGTAGTAAACTTTTTTTTTTTTTTTTTTTTTTGATCAGCAAAAAGGGAATTTTATTGATGAAAACAAATATATAACATATGAGCTTACATCAATAAAAATAAAATTTTAAAAAAAATAAAACGGAGGGGGGGAGGTGAAAGCAAAAAGCATCATTGCAAATTTCAAAATCTCAGCTAGGTTGGCACTAAGAAAGACACGCAATCATGTACTAACTCAAGCAAAAAAGATTGGCGAGAAACCAACAAAAAGGAGAAGGAATAAAGCATAACAAACCCTAACACTAACAGAGAACAGCACTAACCAAGCACTTACGAAAAACCAGAGCCCTTATGGGAAACATTTTAACCAGCAACCACCAAATCATAAATCGCAAATGCACTTTCAAAACATAGGCATCCAAACGGTCCATTAGGCAAGGCGACTCCCTCTCCCCATTCCTTTTCCTAATTGCAGCAGAGGGCATGAACTGTCTTCTCCAAAGAGCTAGGGACAACAACCTTATTCAGGGTCTCGTAATCGGCTTCAAAGGTTTTGTAATCTCTCATCTCCAATTTGCCAATGATACTATGCTTTTTGCCAATGCTAGCCTACAAGAACTCTTATCAGATCGACTAAACTTTTTTTTATGAATAATTTGTAGATTGTAGTTTAAAATATAAACTGTTCGGATCATATCATCAGAGAGTCCGTGATTAACTTCACATACCTAAGACAAGTTGTGCTCTTATTATTTTTGCCAATTTGTGATCTATAATCAATCATTGGGCATCATTTCACCACGGGCCAAATATAGGAAAAATTATTAGGTAGCTTTGGGTACCACATGAAATGCTCCCTCCAATTATTAAATACATATATTGTAATTCTCTCATCACCCAACACTAATAGCTCCTTTGACAACATCACATTTTAGTTTAAACTTGAAGAAATTATTAAAAAAGTTAAAAAATACAAAAAATAAAAATAAAAGATTCATTTTCATTCACTCAACTTTTTATATATTTTTTCTTAAAAAAATAAAAAAGTCATCCCGAACATTAATTTAATTTTTCAAATTTGATAAAAGAATTAGTGAAAGGAGATATTTACATTATATAAAAAAGTTTGGACAAATTACACCAGTAATTTTTATACTTTGCCTGTTTTATTATTATTATTTTTGTCCCTATATTTTTAATTGGATCCATTTTGATCATTAATTTTTTTTCCAAACATATATTGATTTGTTATTTATTTCCCAAATTATAAAAGGTGATCACTTTCCTCCTCAAAACTACACTGCACTACTTATATAATTTCCAGTGTCTTAGTCTTAGAAGTTAGAATCACAAAGCAATCCTCCTTCGAGTGCTATATTCTTAGTCACAAGTGTCATGGAGAACCAACAGTTTCAACAAAGGTTGGTGGAGGCTGCAGAAGCAGGAGATATCAGTCTCCTGTACGGGTGTATACAAAAGACTACCCAAAAATTTTGGATAGTATAGATGAGATCCCTTTTGTTGATACGCCTTCACACATAGTTGCCTCAGCTGGACATGCCCATTTCGCTTTAGAAATGATGAGATTAATGCCATCATTTGGTAAGAAGCTGAACCCACAGGGGCTAAGCCCCTTGGACTTGGCTTTGCAAAGTAGGGAAGGCCTAAGCCCCTCAGACCTGGCTTTGCAAAAAAGGGTAAAGCTAAGCCCAGAGGACCTGGATTTGCGAAATAGGATCACTTCGACTATAAGTCGGCTCATAAATTTTGACGAGGAGTTCATACGAGTCAAAGGAAGGGAAAGTTTCACTCCCTTGCACTACGTAACTGAAAAAGGCGACATTAATCTTTTGGCTGAATTTCTATGTGCTTGTCCGGAATCAATAATGGACTGAACAATTCGAGATGAGACTGCACTGCACATTGCCGTGAAAAACTCAAAGCTACAAGCTTTTAAAGTGCTGTTGGGATGCCTTCGCAGGATCCGAAAACATCAACATGTGCTAAGCTAGAAAGATGATGAAGGCAACACCCTGCTGCATATTGCGGTGTCCACTTCACAAACTAAGGCATGCTATCTACCTATTATTTGGTTTTCATTATAGTACTTACTTAGGCATGTTTGTTTACCGTATATAAGGGCCGGATATAATATGAGGTAAATCTTACATAGTTTTTTTTTTTTTTTGTATTCTTATACAGCAATGCTAGGTATCATGAAAAATCTTTCATGAAAATAATCATGAAAGTTTTGTGACCCATGGATTACACTTAGAATAAAGCACCACACACTAATCAAGGTAATCCAACGATCATAACTCTTTCATGATCATTTTCATGAAAAAAAATTCATGATTCCTAACTTTTCTCATTCTTATATTACGTGTTTGGTTACTCCGAATATAGAGAGTCCGTATCTATATATTATATAAGCAAAAAAGATTTTTAGTAAGGAGCCTTGTGACAGTTTCAATATCTCATGCTAATTTTTTTAATTTTAAACAATTAAAAATGTAACGCCCTCAAAATAATACATATAAACCCAACATTCAAGACATCCATAGACATGAGAGAATAAAGCATATTTCTATTTATCGGAGTATTCATTACAAAAGTATTACATGTTGACAACAAAAGTAAATGCCCCACGGGCTTACAACTTTCCAAGCCAACACTTGGTTGCAAAAAGAGAGTACTAACTCAAATACACATTAAGCCCTTGGTTTGAATTTACATGTAATATCAAAAGAGAATAACAAAAAAGATCTATCAGCCTCAAAGCCTCCCAAGCTACATCCTTGGAGATGGCATATCACCTGAACCTGAAAATGATGTCCCATATAGGGTGAGCCAACGCCCAGTAGAGATATGCTAAACATAATATGAGCGATAACTAAAACATTGGCATTTGATAAATGTTTAACTCATATAAATAGACGTACATCTCTTACATAACCAATCCACATTCACAGATATATATATATATATATCAACCCTTTTCACGTTCATTATCCAAACCAATTCACAGATATGGTTCTCTATTCATCCAGACAATTTTTAATAAGATTACTACTCACATCATTAACATTTCAATACTTCCATTCATAATCACTTAATATGAGACTGCAACTCATATCAATAATACTTTAACACTTCAATTCATCTACGTTATGCAAACGTAATCAAGATTTCGGAACTTTCACCCTGGACACTCCGGCCAACTTAATTATGAATGGAGTTCATCCCCTATCTCCTCCCAAACAGGTTTGAGAGTACATCCCCTATCTCCTCTCAAACCTTGGAGTACATCCCCTATCTCCTCCCAAACAACATACATATACAATGTATTTAAACACTTATCATATACAATGATCAATCAATACACATATTCGATGTATTATTCCAACCGTCATATTCAATGTCATTAGTTTCAGTTTTCCCTAATCAACATACAATATCTACAACAATCAAGACTATCCTCCACCGATAGCCCAAAGCAGTTATCTCTAAACAGATAATAAATTCATTAGACAAATAAATTATCAACAATTTCATAGGTGAGTGATTAACTAATCCAACTACACCATTCAATCTCATAACCTCCCAATTTCATGGTTTATAACTCAATTTCATATTCTCATGGTTAATTTCATTGATTACACCAATGACCCGATTAAACCTAACTAGGGCATTTTCCCCCTTTTTTCAAATTGACTCAAAGGTCCAAATATCATCAATGAACTTCAATAACCTCATTTTAAGACCCATATACACATGTATAGTTCAAAAGGAACAAAACCCCTCTTTATACATTTCAAGTTTTGAAACCCTAACACCCAAAATTTCCCAATTTCAACATTAAATCAAAATGGCCACAAGTTTATGTCAAAGACCATAAATATGAGTAGTTATCCCTATCTCAAGTGAAGAGACTCAATGGAGATGATGAAGAAACTCGAATGTGCTCCAAACCCAATGATTTTCGGATCCAAACGAAGATCAAGCCAAGCTCCACACTTTTTACAAAGGGTTTAGGGTGGAAGATCACTAGAACTAGATGGATCTGTAGAGAGAAGGTGTATTGTAGTGAGAGAAGCTCTCAAATTAGGGTTTTGGAAAGTTAGAGAGAGAGAGAGTGACGAAAAAGTGATTTAAAATGACACAGTCGCGATCTGATATACGTATAATCCGCTCGAGCGGAGAATAGGACGCTCGAGTGTAAGACACAAAAAACTACACCCGCTCGAGCGCAAATATACCCGCTTGAGCGTAAGACACAAAAAACTACACCCGCTCGAGCGCAAATATACCCGCTCGAGCGCCAAGGCACAACAGCAAAGCACTACCCGCTCGAGCGCAAAGAGACCCGCTCGAGCATAGAATAAACTCCTCCAGTACTTTACAGACTTCGAATACCCGCTTGAGCGCCAAGATACCCGCTCGAGCGTAAGGAACTCCGCTCGAGCGCGAAAAACACATCTGCAGTATATCTGCAGATGCACAAAATGCTGAAAGGATGCAAACTCCGCTCGAGCACAACAAGACCCGCTCAAGCGGATCATCAGAAATCTGGGCAACAAGATTAGAGACTAAAACTCAACCAACCTGTTCGAAACACGCTCAAGACATCCTAAAACTCAAATACAAAGAATTAAAGTACGGAAATGAAACATATACAACAATAGACATCCACAGAACCGAGTCCGGAATACAATAACCAATAGAGGGAAAACCGAGATCGCTATAAAAAAAATTCCATTGACTAGCTTCTATTTTACCATATAAAAATAAAACTCTAATTAGTTTATGATTTATTTGATAATCCCACATCGGGAATAGAATAACAAAGTGAGTTGTTTCACTCATATAAATACTCCCATTTAATATTGTAATGCTGTGCATATTTCAATTAAATATAGTTTAAATTTTAAAATAAAATTTAAAAATTTTAATTAATTAATTTTTGTATAAGTTGGTTAGTCTTTTGATCTAGCCAATTTGGTTGAATCATTTTTAGTTTGACTGATTCATTGATTTAACCGCCAAAATGTTTGACTGATTCGTTGGTTTAACCGCTATTTTAGCAATTTTATCAAAATTTATTGGTTAGATTTGTTTAATTCAAAATAAATTAAAGATTGATCTGATTAAAAATTGAATGACTAAAATTGCTTGATTAGAAATAAACTTCCCGCCTAAACAATTATTAACTTTTATTTTATAATCTCACATCGAGAAAATAAAGAAAAAGTGACTTGTTTCACTTATATAAAAATGAACCTTATACTTCCATTTAATATTGTAGTGATGTGCATGATTCAATCAAGACATTAAACTTTAAAATTAAAATAACATTTAAAAGTTTTAATTAATTAATTTTTGTAGAAGATGGTTGTTCTTTTGATCTAACCGATTAGGCTAAACAATTTTCGGTTTGACTGATTTGTCAATTTAACCACGATTTCTCATACTGATTTTCTAATTTTAATGATTAACAAAATCTCTATTGGTTAGCTTCCATTTAATCATATAAAAATAAAAAATCTAATTAATCTATAATTTATTTTATAATCCCACATCAGAAGAAAAAGGAAAATCTGAATTGTTTCACTTATATAAACTGGACCTTATACTCCCATTTAATATTATAGTATTGTGCATAGTTCAGCTCAAGACAATTTAAATTTTAAAATAAAAAGTCTAATTAGTATATGATTAATTTTATAATCTCACATTGGGAAAAGTAAAAACAGTGAGTTGTTTCACTTATATAAAGTGAATCTTATACTCTCATTTAATATGTAGTGTTGTGCATATTTCAATTCAATATAGTTTAAATTTTAAAATTTTAATTAATTAATTTTTGTGCAAGTTTGTCGGTCTTTTGACCTACCCGATTCGGCTGAATTATTCTTTATTTGATTTATTCGTTGATCTAATCGTAATTTTAGTGGTTTTATCAAAATATATAGGTTAGATTGTTTGATTCAAAATAAAATAAAAATTGATCTAATTAAAAATTGAACTACTAAGATTGTTTAATTAGAAATATACTTCCCGCCCAAACAATTGTTAATTTTTATTTTATAATCCTACATTGGAAAAAGAAGGAAAAAGTGAGATGTTTCACTTATATAAAGTGAACCTTATGCTTCCATTTAATATTGTAGTGTTGTATATAGTTCAATTCAAAACAGTTTAAATTTTAAAATTAAAATAATATTTAAAGGTTTTAATTAATTAATTTTTATATAAGTTGTTTGGTCTTTTGACCTAGCCGATTACATTGAACCATTTTCGTTTTGACTGATTCGCTAGTTTAACCGCGATTTTGAGGGTTTTATCAAAATATATTGGTTAGATTTGTTTGATTCGAAAAAACTAAAGATTGACCTAATTAAAGATTAAATGACTGATATTATTTGATTCGAAATAAGCTTTCTGTCCGAACAATTGTTAATTTTTATTTTACAAAATCCCACATCAGGAAAAGAAGAAAAAAGTGAGTTATTTCACTTATATAAAATAAATATATGCTCCCATTTAATATTGTGGTGTTGTGCATATTTCAATTAAAGACAGTCTAAATTTTAATATAAAATAAAATTTAAAAGTTTTAATTAATTAATTTTTGTGTGTGTTGATTGGTCATTTTGTCGATGTTAACGATTTTATCAATATATATATTGTTTTGTTTTTAAAAGGTATGTTTAAGTTTTATAGCAAACTTTAATATAGAATAAACTAAAATTAAAAATTTATAAAACAAAATTTATTTTTATTTTATCATAAATATTTTTTTTTTTAATTTATTCTATGTTTTTCATCTTTAACAATTAAATTATGACATCTATTTGTTATTGTAAACTTAAAATATACAATTAATCACATAACAATTGCACAATATATATATATATATATTTTAATAAAATGATTAAAATTTAATTCATTCTAAATTATTTTTCTACACTTTTTAAATAAATTTTATGTTATTATTTAATTTTAAAATTATTTTTAATTATTTATTTAGTCCGTGCGTTACACGGGTTCATATGCTAGTATTATATAATACAAAAGGGGGCATATGAAATACCATCCCTCATGGTATTGTATCTCCCACCATCAGATATAGCTCATCTTTCATCCAAATGTACAAAATAATTTATTCTCTTATTTCATCATATCTTAACTAAATATAGTATAAGTAACCTACAGTATATATAATACATCCCATATCATATAACATATATTATATCACATTTTTATCCTTAAGTATTACATATTCCCCTCAAACTCTTATATCCAATCCGAACAATTGAAGTTAGTTGATAATGTGTTTAGCCCTATTGGTTTTTCTTCATATTTATTGGTAACAATTGGTAGGAACTCTTTCTATATATTTTACAATATTTTATAAGAATAATACTACGGATCATAAAAAAAATATCATAAAATATTTCATGAAGATTTTTCATCTTTTGATTAGTATGTAGTGCTTTATTGTATGCGTAATCTAACGGTAGAAAATCTTTCATGATCATTTTCATGATATTTTTGCTACATTTTTACATCTATATTATCTATTTATACTATTATATTTTAAAAATCCGTACTATACGAGATAGATCAATTAACATATTTAGATACTAAACAATAATAAAATCTTTTAAAGTTTAAGGGAAATAACGTGATAGTGGAGTAATGGAAAAATATTTACAAAAAGGTGAAATATATTATAAAAATTAATAATTATAATTATAATTTTTTTATTAGTTTATAATTAATTTACACTGACACAGTGTCAGTGTAATTGTTCCTAAAATTTATCTTTTATGATAAATCTCATCATGTAAAATGTTTGATCAGAATTTTTTTTATATGATTGCTTTCGCAGTCTTGGTGAAATTGTGATTGAGTGGGGAGATTAAAATGGAAATATAATAAATTTAAGTTACAATACTAGTTTATTATCTTCATAGTTTTTATTTTATTAGTTAACGTTTTATTGATATTGAATATTTATAAATATGTAGTACACATCGATGTACATCCATGTAGTTTATTCAATATAACTTTGTTTAAAATAAGATTTCTTTATATATAATCAAAATTAATTTATTATATGGGTGACACATACTACCCTTGTAGTGCACGTGTATGCAGTTGAACAGAACTCCAAAATAAGTTTTTTGGGAAGAATTAAAATGTGTGACCTGTAGATGGGAAAGTGGACCAGGTATGACAAATTTCAACATTATGAAATTGCTATAACTTTTTTTTTTTCCTTGTTATTTTGTTTTAAAAATATATATATACATAGCAGTAAAATCATGTGCTCAGTTTTCAATTATAATATGTTATATAATTATGAACGATGTTACACATACATAAATAAATAAATATATAAAATATATATATAATCAATTTTTATATCATTAAACACAAACGTAACATTAGAGTCACTTATTTCCATATCATGTCTAGTTATAAAGAATATGTTATGCAATGATCTCTCTATTACATATCGTAATTTTATATTAATTAATGATTTTGTATATATTTGTGAAATCTTTACTTGATGTGATGATCAACCAGGACAAAAATGCAAAGAATTTGGAGGGCCGAACAGCACTTAACATTGCAACAACAATTGTTAATCCTAGTGAGGCCGAAAGAGAAATTAGGGAAGCTTTAGACCATGCAGGAGCTTCAATAAGTACATCACCTCATGAGGATTATAGTTTTGCTGAATTTTTTATGTCGCCAACAAGGATTATTGAAAATTTTACCCAACTACTGTTTTATCAAGGAAGAGTGGAGACGCGGAATGCAATACTGGTTGTAGCTATTCTAATTGCAATGGCTACTTTCCAAGCTATACTTAGCCCCCCTGGTGGAGTAGGAGGAGGAACTGGGGACAACAATAATCAACTGACTACCAACGAAAACCATATTAACGCCACTATCATGTCCACCACCACCAACAACCTTATTCCTACTAATAAAGTTAGTTATATTAACGCCACCATATTTACCAACACCGCCAACACCAATCCCACCGCCACCATTGATCCTTCCAATCGAGTTTTATTTGAAAAAACTACTATCCATGTGCTTTCTACATATGGATACTTCTTCGCAAATTTTTATTTCCTGAGCACAACATGCTTTCTTATTTCAATCACAGCGATTATATTGGTCCTCCCGTTACAATATGCTAGTTTCTGCTTGTACTGTCCCCTATTCTATCTGATGCTGAGCTATGGGGCATCATTTGGCGTCATATCACCATCGTACTCATATGCTAAACGATTTTACCTTTCATCAACTGTTTCTGCTTTTTTGATTTATGTCACAGAGGGATTAATATTTATTGGTAAGCGAGTTTTTTCATTGATATTCTTGTCAATACATAAGAGGAAACGCATTCACATGCTGCTCCATTTCATAGAAAGGTCATGACGTAGGACAATCCGCTCAAGACTTTCTATATATATAGAGAGATTATGCTTCTACTTTTATTTTGTTTATCTTTTTTAGCCTGAAGAATAAGATGCTTTTGGGAGGTTTGATGTGTGTTGTATATATTTTTTTTTTTTTCTTTGGCTTTTTGGGGCATGTCTCGCCTTCATTTTTTCTATTTTTGGTCTCGAAGGTTTTGTAGATTTCTGTGTGGATGTTTAAGCAAATGTCTGTTTAGATTTATATTCTACTATATTGCATATGGCTTCATCCTATTGATGTGCTACTCTCTTTGTACTTTATTATCTATTGTTTTATGAATAATGCCAAGTACCATAAAAGAAATATTATAAAAAGTTTCATAAAGATTTCTCACTCTTTTTTTTTATCAGCAAAAAGGAACTTTATTGATGAAGAAAGCACTACAAGCAAAAACTTACATTAACGAAGAGGGAAGTGCAAAAAACATCAACGCTGACCTTAACAATCCCAACTTGGTTGGCACCGCTAAGGAAGCACTATCATTTGCTAGTACTTGACCCAAGATTGGTGAGAAATCAATCAAGAGAAAACAAAATACAGAGAAGAAAAACAAAAAACAGAACAACACAACCAGCAGCAACAGAGCAACAGACCAGCATCATCAATATTTCAGCTCCCCTACTAGTATTTGCACAGACTAGACCAACCTCATACAGGCCAACCAGCAGCATACCTTAACAGGCCTCTGCACTGCAAATCAGCAAACATCAACATAACTCAGCAACTCCTAAGAGCTATACAAATGATTCACCTCTACAGCAGCACCAAAACATGCACCACACAGCAGCATTCAACAGCATACAGTAGCAGACCTCAGAGCATCTACATACAGCTTCATACATCAACCTACAGTAACATGCCTCCTATACCAAACAACCTCTTATAAGACGGCTGAAGCCACTGATACTGATGATAACAGAACCTCAACCACATAAGCCAGAATAGCAATCAACCCACAGCAGCATCAAGTGAATAACAGAACCAACACCACAATTGCCCAATCACTTGATACACAACCTAATCAGTTGCAGGTTTGAAAAGAACTGATTAATTGAGTAATCTTTTCCCACCAAAGTTGACTTCATCCACACGGCTACTCTAACCTTAATAAGATCACAGGGCTCTTCCATATTGGGTTGTACCTTATTGAAAATTACAACATTTCTGTGCTTCCATACCGACCAAAACACTACCAATGGTATTGCTTTCCAAATCTGCATTTTCCCTTTTTTAAACTTCCATCCATTCCACCACTGAAACAGGCATTCCACTGTGTTAGGAATAACCCACTGCACTCCCCACCATTTGATGATACTAGACCAGACTTTCCAAACAAAGGGACAATGTAACATTATATGATTTAAAAATTCCTCCCCTGATCTACATAGAACACAGCTTGGACCCCCATTAGACTCAACAACCCCAATCTTTTGCAACAAATCAAATAACTTTATTCTCCCTTTCCAGACCAACCAAGCAAAAAACTAAGGTTACGTTTGGTAGAGCTTTGTAATTATGATTTGAGAGTATGAGATGTATTTTAAGTTTATGAAGTTTGGAATTATGATTTGAGTGTGGAAAATTTGTTTGGTAAAGAGTTTTGAAAATAGTTTTGAAAAGAGTTTTGAATTGAGTAGGGAATTGTTGATGTGACATTTGATATTTGATACAAAAATTTACAACTCATAACCAAACATACAACTTAAAATTATTTTAAAACACATAAAAAAATTTTAAAAATTCAGAAAATGTTTTTTTTCGAATATATAAAAATTAACATATCAATTGCAAAAAATAAAAAATAAATAAATAAAATAATCACTATTCCAGTCAACCGGTGGGACGACCGGTTAGGCAAAATTTGCAACAAAAAAAAAAATCTGAAACTTGCACCTGAGACAGAGTTCTCTGCAGAGTTTTGGAAACGTGATTCCAAAACTCGTTCCAAACATCATATTCAAATGTAGGTGTAGAATCACGTTTTCAAAATACAACCAAACACAGCCTAAGATTTTGGAGTAGCATTGTTCCAGATTAATCCAAATAAGCTTTTTATAGGACCATAACTCAACTCACACCAATTATAGGCTGCTTTTACATTGAAACACCCTGAACTACCCTCTTTCCAACTGATGTTGTCCAAAGTGTCCAAACAGAGAACTGGACCAGATCCTAAATCATCCTTCAAAATTCTCAATTCCTCCTCTTCCCATACCCTTAAATTCCTTCGAAACCTGAAAATCCAATCAACATAGCTGGCTTTTCTGTCTACCATCTCTTTCAATGTTACCCCTTTATTGATAGAAATACTAAATAATCTCGGATTTTGTCTTTAAGACAACAACTACCCTCCCATGCATCTTCCCAAAACATAATCCTTTCACCATTCCCAACTTTGATTTCAACATTCTCCTTAAAAAAATCGAAAAGCCTGGGATTAGATTGTGCCACTGATAAGATATCGCCCCAAATCCTTAAGCAAGTATAATCATCCATAAAGAATGGAGACCATCTACCACCCTCAGCTCCATACCTGGAACAAATCAATATCTTCCATAAAGCATTATCTTCAGACCCATACCTCCACCACCATTTGGCAAATAAACTTTCATTAACTAACTTAATGTTCCTTATTCCCAAACCTCCAAGTTTCTTACTCACAAAAGCATCCTTTCATTTCACTAGATGTATCATTCTCTTCATATCAGTACCACCCCAAAGAAAAGCTGATTGTATCTTATTTAGTTCCTTTACAATACCTTGAGGCATCCTAAACACGGACATGTAGTAAACTGGAAGGTTGGAAAGCATTGATTTAATTAATACCACCCTACCAGCAAAAGATAGCATTCTTCTCTTCCATCCAACTAATTTATTTTTGAACTTGTCCACCACAGGTTTCCAAGTTTGCTTTTTACTAGGATTAGCCCCTAAGGGCAAACCTAAGTACTTGAAAGGGAGCTTTTGGCTTGTGCAATTTAATCTTGAAGCAAATTCAGCCACTATATACTCTTCAATTCCCACCCCACTGACAACACTTTTATGATAGTTAATCTTAAGAACAGACACTATTTCAAAGCATCTTAGAATCTTCTTTACATTTGTAACCTCCACCCAATCAGCTTCACAAAATAAGATTGTGTCATCCGCAAACTGTAAATGAGATAAATTCAAGCCTTCAGCCCCAACTTTAACCCCCTCTTATCAATCCAAGTTCTTTGGCTCTTGATAACAACATGTTAAGACCTTCAGTTGCTATGTTGAACAAAAATGGTGAAATTGGATCCCCTTGCCTCAAGCCTTTTTGTGTCAAACGCTATGTTGAACAAGAAATGAAATTCTAGTAGACGTTAAACATGTCCTCATCCAATCCACTCATTTTGTCTCAAACGCAAACTTCCTCAACGTATCAAATAAGTATTCCCAATTTACTGTATCATAGGCCTTTTCAAAGTCCAATTTTAGTATTAACCCACTTCTCTTGGATCTTTTCCACCAATCTACCACCTCATTTGCCACTAATATCCCATCAACTATATTTCTTCCACTCAGGAATGCCAATTGGGATGGACTAATGATACTTGGAATCACCATTTTTAATCTGCAGGCTAGGACTTTCAAAAGAATCTTGTAAATGGAGTTTATGAGACTGATTGGTCTAAAGTCTAGGATACTAGTTGGACTTTCTTTCTTGGGAATTAATGTTACAAAGGAACAATTCAATCCCTTCACCAACCGACCATTCTCATGGAACTTAGAAATAAGCTGCATTATATCATTTTTCATAAACTTCCAACCCTTTTGGATGCAAATCAAATTAAATCCATCTGGCCCAGGTGCTTTATTCCCATCACACTATCTTATTATAGCCCTAACTTCTGATTCAGAGAAATCCTTCAGTAATAACTCATTGAGAGGGTTCAATGATTTTAAATACACCTCCAAGCTTAGGTCTACTCAACCAATTCTCAGCAAATGCTTTACCAAAATACCTTGCAATTTATTGTTTCACAACTTTAGGTGTATTGAAGGTGTTACCCTTGATTGTGATGGATTCCATCAAATTCCTACTCTGTCTCTGTGTAGCCATGATGTGGAAATACCTAGTATTCCTGTCACCTTTGAGAGCCCAATTTACCCTTGATTTCTATATCCATACCCAATCCTTCATTTTTCTCAGCTTTCATATCTCCCATTTGATCTCTTTTCTACTTAATACTTCATGTTCTTGCAAGGGTCTATCTTCAGCAACCAAATCCAATGCATGCATTGCATCATCTACTTCTTTGAGCTTGGACTCAACATTCCCAAACACTTCATTGTTCCATGCTTTCAATGCTTCTTTCAAGGACTTCAATTTGATTTTTAGCCTATAACCAGCCCAACCGTCCACCTGTGTGCTTACCCATACAGATTTAATCTTGTTCATGAAAGTGAGATAAAGAACCCAAGCATTTAGGAACCTAAATGGCTTAGGTCCCCAATCCCTAACATCTTCCATTAAGATTAGAGGGCAATGATCTAATAACAACCGTGGCAAACCCTATAATTTAAATGAAAACCATTCTAGCCATTCTGGACTGACAAGAAATCTATCCAATCTACTCCACCTCTCTTCTTCCTATGAATTACACCATGTGTACTTTCTCCCAATCATGGGAACATCTATTAACCCCAAATTACTAATAAATTCATCAAACTCAATCATCCCCCTATCTCTTCTTATACATCCTTTCCTTTCAGCCACTGTTCTAACTTTATTAAAATCTCCCTCGATGCACCAAGGTTTAGGATACTTAGGTTGTAGATTACCCAAAGTCTCCCAAAGTTTCCTTCTCATAATTGTATCATTTGGGGCAGAAACATTAACAATCACACATTTAATTACAAGATGAATTTTACTTGAGAGGATTATATAGTTCCTGTTACTGCAGCAGTCAACTAGCTCAAAGACCTAAGGTTTCCACACACAAAGCAATCCTCCAGCACTACCGTCAGCATCCACTGCCATAAAATCAACCAAATCTTCAGGCCAAATACTTTTAACAAACTGCTCTGATATCTCTGTTCTTTTTGTTTCTTGAAAAAGAACCATATCTACCTTTTTTTTCCTTAAGAACTCTTTTACTCTCATCCTCTTCTCCATCCTTCACAACCCTCTTATATTCCAAGATACTATCTTCATTAAAAAATTCTAATTACCCCTTGTACTCCTAAGATGCTTCTTCAAGCATCCATTCATTTCTTCCTCTTCAATACCTGGGCCAAAGCATTTTGTTCCATTGTGATAATTTTTTCAACCACCTCCATTTCCTTACCTTCGAAATCTACCCCCAGATTTTTCCCAATCTGTATTGTAGCTATAGCTTCATTTCTTAGATAATTACTTCTTTGATCTTTCCTACTTTGTGATAAATAAGATGAGATTGCCTCAGCTGCAGCCTTAAAAATAGCTCCTCTGTACAGTCCATGCTTTGACCATACCTTGTTTTGCCCCAGTCCTCTTCTCCTTTGTGCCATTCAACTCAAACTAACTTCACCCTTGTTTCTACTCTGCTCAACTTGACTTTTATACATCACCTTCTTTTGCTGTAAGTCTTTCACTTTTTGATTAGTTTGCCTATATGTTTCCACTGGGCCTGATGCTACCGCTAAAGGCAACTAATCTACTGATAAGGAGTTTGTGTTTTGGACTACCTCTTTATGCCATTCAATCTTACCTTGATTTAGGCCCACAGATTGTGAAGCCCCTGAAAAATGTTTTCTCTTTAAAAACCCTAATGTTTAAATTATTTTCTTAAAGCCCTTAGTTACTTGAATTATTTCGAATCTTGTTGGTTAGCATTTTTTTTATCAAAACCGGAATATCCTAGCTGGATAAGGTTCCTTAGCCTAATTTAATTAAATTCTACATAAGTAAGGTTCCAATATATGAATTTAACTTCAAGCCCTCACTTCTTCATTTAAATTCAAAATTTTCCCAAAACTAGTACATGTACCTTATACTATAAGTACCATCAATTAATTGAGATCTATATAAATATATACATTGAGGAATGTGCTCCTAGTACCTAGATTGATTAAAAAAAATGGCCCCATCACCCTTCCCAATGGCCGGCCACCCTAGAGAGAAATGAGAAGCCTATTTTCAAGATTTATAATCATGGTATTCTAGAAACCCAAAAAAAAAAAAAACTATTCAACTAGGAATTAACTAAGTGTTGCCTAATCCCAAGGTTAAGCTCCCTAATCACTCCTAAGTCATTGAACTTCCCAAGGTTAAGCTCCCTAATCACTCCTAATTCATTGAACTCCAAGTAAATTCTAGCTTGTCTATTCAATTCCAACTAGTGGGCTTCTATGTCATTTTACACCAAATTTGCCTATAAATATCACCACTCCCTAGCATGGCAAAAACAAGCATCACACTCACACACACACTTTTGGCTAGAGGAGGGGAAGGAGAACAAGAGAGAAGTCTTGAGAGGAAAAGGAAGGGAGAAGAGAGCCATCTTGTTCAAAGCTTAGCAAGTAAGCCACAACACAACCTTCTCTTTCATTTTCCTTTTTCAAATACATGTTCTTAAGGGTTCTAAATATTGTTTTCAGATGTGTCATTGACATATGTTAGTTAGCATGTTTTCATCATAAAAGAGACAAAAAATTTCCCTTAGTGGATCCCTTTTCCCATAAATCTTCTTGTTTTGGGTATTGTACCTTAGAATCTGTTTTTGCAGCCCACTTTCAAAAATTCTAGCAAAATGTATAAAATTATACTGGACCTCTATTTTATCTCAAAATCTTCCTTAAGGAGTTAGCTTTCAACTAAAATTAGTTTCATGGAAAAACAGTGAGTGGTTTGCAAGAAAATCAAATTTTCGTAACGATCGACGAATCTGGTCAACGCTAGAGTGTTTTCTAAATAACTTAAAATCTAGAAAAGCTATCCCATTTCCGACATATGTTCTGGAAACTAGATTAGATTCTCTATGAACCATACGAAGACCGAGTTCGGTAAAAATTCTAAAGTGGCCCTTCTATTCTAATCCTTATGTGATATCGAATCTGGAAATCTTGTTATGCATAGGTGTTTTATGCTCTTGTGCTCATGAAAATGTTTATTAGCGTATGATCATATCTTGGCATGATGTTGTACATATTATGGTTATGTTCTTATTCTCCTTCATCTTAATGATGCATGCTTATGTGGATATTATTATCTTGTTAAGATTGGTTTAACCTTGTTTTAAAACATTTAACTCAACGGGAAACTTAATTGGGATGGTATTGGGTTTTCGATCACTTGAGTAATGATGATAATGTGTGATGTGTGGATTGTTGGGATGCGTTCCCTACTTGGAAGTTAAAGTCTTGCGCAAGTGGTTTTCGGAACCCTTGAACGAAGCAGTTGTATTCGGACCCTAGGTGGTTTGGTGTGAGGAAGGATTTGGGCAAGGCCCATTATTACCGTCTCTTTTGAGGCCCTGTGGTTGGCGCTATGCAGTATATAACCGATGGTAGGCATCCGAGGTTAGTTCTGCAACAAAGCAGCAAAAGAGGGGGCATATCGAATAATCCAAATCCAATTCTTGTGGTTGGGAAGACGAAATCTCTTTGGGGGACTTCTAGTTTACTAACATCTAACTTGTAATCCTTTGTTTATCTATTTTGAGTATCATGATTTACTACTTGTTGTTATGTTTGAGATTGTGTATTGGACTGGGAAAAAAAAAGGGACGGGGTGTGTGTGTGTTTACTGGGCGTTCAAAGCTCACGGCGTATCATGCCAGGTGATGAAGAGGAACTTATAGCTGGAGATGAAGAGCCTGAAACCTTCGAAGACTTTTGGCTATCTTAGTAAAGTTAGAAATTTCCTTTTGATGTTTTGTAAGACTCATGTGAAGATTTAAATTTTCTTGGGATGTAATGTAACGGACAAGCTTTTGAATTAAGGATATTCATGGTTGTTATGTATTTATATTCTACGTATAGGTATGAACCTTATCGTTGCTTATGAGACCTTGTGTCAATGCCTTTTAAGATCTGTCAAAAGGGTAGTGCGCTGCCTAAGAAAGCCGAACTTAGAAGGAAGGCTAATTTGACTCTTCCGGCGAACTGGGATCTTACTTGGTTATTGACCACAGGACTTATTCGTGATTATTCCTTGACTACAACCAATAGTGTAGAATCGGGGCGTCACACAGATAACCCTTTAGACTGGACCTAGTCCAACACCACTTTAAGATTAATGCTAGGCCTTTGTTAATTGTGACTGCTAATACTTTTCATGAAACACATTGACTTCCCACTCTTTGTATCTATAGACACCCCATTTTTGACCGCCCTTAAGACTTGGGCGCCACTAACTACTTACTAGGTGATGAAAGTTGTGCAGTGCAAAGGTTCGATTTCTTCAGCAAGAGGAGCGTGAAATCCCAACCTCACAACCCCCTTTTGGACAAAAAATATTTTGACAAAAATGATTTTTAGACCTTAAAACCCTCTCTTTCAAAATATTTTTTTAAAAAAAAAGTTTCTACGATGTTCCGAGGCTCGCATTTTGTTAAATGTTATGTTTTTCGGTAAACCGAGCAAGGACAAAGTGGAAGTGAATGAAAGAGAGGGGAACTCTTTGAAAAAAATCTTTAAAACATCTTATTTAGAGGTTTGGAGTTGAAGAAAATTGGAGGAGAGGGAAGAAACCTAGTTAGGGAAAAAGTTGGGCATAAATCGTTGAGAGAGAGTCAAGCAGCCCTCGCTAAATCTGGCTTATCCTTTTGTACACTTGGATTTCAGCTATGAGGCCACCACCATTGGAAAGTAGACTTCTGGGGATTCATTTTACATTCAAAAATCTCCTAAAGTCGAGTCCGGATGAGGGAGCTATGGCTGGTTGAAGTTGGGCATCAATTCGGTTAGGACCGAAATTGAGCAGTCTTCACTAAAAGAGGCATATCTTCTTGCACACTTTGAATTTTGATGTGAAGCTAACACCATTGGAAAGAAGACTTCCGGGGCTTCAGTTTAGACTCAAGAATGACCTGCAAAAGAGTCCGAATGAAGGAGATATTCCTATTTGAAATCGAGGCCAAAAACCAGTTTTTGCTTGCCAGCCCCTAGGGGGCTTTGTCGGCCATGTATCGGCCATGATTGGCCTTTGTCAGCCATTTGTCATCCAAGGGTGACCCTTGTCGGCCACCAATGGTGGCCCATCAGCCACAGGTGTAAGAAGGTCAGTTTTTGAGCAGATATTTTCCCCCTAGCTGTTTTCATATTGCTCCAGCTGTCCTAATTCAAATATTTCGACCTGAAGCTCATATATTTATATATATAGAGGCCATTCTCTATTGTTTTCAAGGTTGGAAAGTTTGGGAGCCTCTCTCTCTAAAATCTCTCTCTCTCTCTCTCTCTCTCTCTCTCTCTCTAAACTTCTCTCTCTCCTGAGCTTTTGTGCTTAGAAGCTTGCATACTTCAAACTTTAACCTATCAACCCTTAACCAAAGTGGTTCATCTTTGGGCTGAGGTTGCTTGAAGCTCTCTTGGAACTCCTTAAGTGGGTTTTAGCTTGAATTGTGGCCTAGAATCACTCTTCCCTTCAAAGGTATAACACTTACCTTCTTTAAGCTTGTTTTGCATAACTTGTTTTGCCATCTTTTTGTACTATTTTTGGCCTGGTTTTCAACTATAAAAACCTCTATTTTTATGACCTAAAAATGGTGGTTTGAGCCCCATTTGAGTTAGGGGCTTGTCCACCCTTCTTGTCTCTTTGCTTGTTAAGCTTTTGTGCTATTTTTCATCACTTTCAAAACAAATTTTTTTGGGCCTTTTAACTACTGAATCTCAGAGTTTTTTCAGTGGTAAAAACTTTGTTTTGAAGTCCAAAATTGGAGGGGTTAGCCTTCCCTCCTTGTTGCCTTGCTTGCATGCCTAGTTCCCTTACATGTTAGCATGTTTTTGTAGCTTAACTTAGCTTTTGTCCAGCATGTTTTGGCCACTATTTTGACTTGTTTTGGCTCTGTTTTGAGCTGATTAATTCAGTTGAGGCTTGTATTGCATAGTTGTAGTGCAACCCCATGCATTAGCTTAATGTTTTGGCTTTTCGTGTCTTGTGTCCAACATGATTTCCAATTGATTTTGGGCTATAAAAACTCTGTGTTTTTGGGCTGAAGCTTGGGTCCTAAGGCCATTAAAGGTTGAGGGGTTGATAGCCCTTCTTTGTACCTTGTTTTGGAGGCCATTGCCCTTGTGTTTCCCACCTTTTTGCTATCTTTTTCCAAGCTTTTAAACACTATTTTTCAAAGCTATTTCAGTGGATAAAAACATGTTTTGAAGTCCAAAAATGAAGGAGGTAGCCTCCCCTCCTTGTGTCTTGCTTACGAGTCTAGCATGCTTCATGTTTTAGCGTATTATTCTAGCTTGTGTTAGCTTAATTTCAGAATGTTTTAAGCTATATTTTGGGCTATTTTGCATCTGTTTTGGGCTAGTTGTTGCTTTTGAGCTTTGTATTGTATAGTTGTGGTGCAATTTCCTTCACTAGCATAGTGTTTCTAGGCTTTGTGAATCACTTGTGTGTCTTGGTTGCATGCTTTAATGCTTTTTTTCATGTCTAATTTCAGCACTAAAATCTCTACAACCTCCCTACATTCTTCACTCTTTTATTCGCTTTGAAAGTGGTTTCAAACCCCTTGTTTGCATAAGTGTGAAATTGAGACATTCATGCCTAATGGTTTAATCCCCTCGGGGGTTCATTACCAATGGCATGAGGTCTCTTTCATGCCTAAGGCACTTGTGGTTTAAGCCCTCTTTCAATTAGAGGACACTCATTTTTTGACTTAACCGATTAAAGAATGGATTGGTAAACTAAAATGAGTAAATAAAAATGAACAAGTAAAAGATGCAAGATAATCATCTTTTTGTGTTGTATTGCACGTGTTCAAATCGGACGTTAATTCGAACACGAGAAAAATGGGACGTTTCATACTCAAAGTGATGAAACGTGCCACTTTTCTTGGTCACCATCCCCCTTGATCATACATGATAGGGTGGTGGTTTTGTTGAGTCTTGTTTTGCACTCGTTAAGCTTGTAGAAGCTTGGTTCCTTAGCCATCATGCATGGACATGCTTGGTTGATGGTTTGAGGGCCGAGAGTTACACTCCTTTGAGCTTGTGTGATGATAAGAAGGGTAACAGTACACACAAACCTTGAGAATATATTGCTTTGCCTCTGTTTGCTCTCTGTTGCAGCAAAAAAAGAAATTTAGGGCAGGGGTGGCCGATCGGCCACCAGTACTGGCCGACGGCCACCAGCAGTAGCCGATCGGCCACCAATGGTAGCCGACAGCCACCATTGGTAGCCGACCAACCATTAATGAAGAATTGCACAAGTGTGCTCCTGAGTTGGAGCAGAGGTATTGTGGAAGTTGGCAGCATTGTTGGTGTTCAAGCATGTGCAAACAGAGGCAGCGATGGCAAGGCGGTAGATTCTCGGGAGGAAACCAACCGAACATGCATGCATCCCTTGCCCCTTGAGGCCCTTTAACTGCTTTAGTTAATTAGTGGTAGCTAATTTACTTGTTTTGTAATTATTTAGTTATAGTGTTTAGCTAATTAATTCGTTTTGTAATATCTAATTAGCTAAAATAGTTAATTAGTTTCGAGTTTTGTAATAGTTAGCTTAATTAGCGTAGCTAGTTAGCTTATTCATTCGAACCCTCCTTCGCGAGGGTGTAATGTTGTAATAAGTGTGCATGCATGTGTGTATGTCTTCCAACCGCACACCTTTCTCTCTTTTATTTAATCGCTTTTGATGGTTAGATTAGGGACATTTTCAATTAGCATATTGCATGCTTGCATCCATTCATTTGTCTTGCATGCACCGAGGCTCGGCGCATCATTCAAACTGTATTGCAAGTTCAATATCTTCTTTGAATACGTGTTTTATCGCATGCTATTCAAATTGAATCATATGCCATATTAGTAGCCGAGCCTATTAATTGCATTCTTTGCATGCGTTGCATCAGGCATCTTATATAGTTAGAATCATGCATCTTTCTAACTAGTTTTTGTTTTATCTTGGACTACTCGGTGAGTTTTCTACATTAACATACTTGCATGAGTGCGATTGCCATATTGCCATGATTAGCATACTTGCCATGAGGCTATGTGCTTAAATGCTAAACTGCATGAATGCCTGTGGATGAAGGCTTGTTGTTTGAATTGGAACGATTCAGCGAATGCACGTTTTAAGCCCACTTTGTTATGGTAAATCATGTTTTAAGCCCACTATGTTTGGTGGCAAATCCGCATTTTTAAGCCCACTTGAGAGTGGCAACTTCAAACCATTTTCGAAAACAAACATGAGTTAAATTTGTTCCAAGTCTTGCAAACTAGTCTATACTTGCTTGTGTGCGTCACGTAGTAAAATTAGCTAATAAACGAAACAAGAACACATAATGTTGTGGGGGCCGAATAAAACTATTATGCACAAAGGCCGAGTAACTTGAGGAAAGAAACCAAGTTATGCACTATACGGCTCTATCCCGGAGGGACGAAGCCGAATAAGCGAATCGGCCGAAGAATCAGCCGTAGACCGGGCCAAGTACGAACAATTAGCCGATTGAGGGATTATTCATTGGACGACAGGTGGGCCCAACCATCAACGTCAAGGACGACTATAAATAGGAAGAACATCATATAAGAGTGTGAGATGTGAGAACAAGTAAGTAAAAACTTAAGATATAAGCAACCAAGAGAGTATACACTGACTTCTCCGTCGGAGTCTAATTCCGACACCCCCGACCGGAGTGTTCATTCCTTTTCAGGCGACTAGCTGAGGATCATGAGCGTCCTATTGGACCCAAAGAGTATTTCCCGACCACTTCTCCACAATTAGTACCGTCTGTGGGAATACTCCATCACATCCATGGCGGGCGTAACGGAAGACCCTCCGATAGCCGCTGACGACCTTATGCCACAAGATGATACCACTCCAAGCAACATGCTTGGGCCTGAGACCATTGCCGCACTAAGGGCCTTGAATTTCGACTCAGTTGCCCAGACTTCACCCTCGACATCAGCACATGAGACAATGCAAGCGATTATGGATCAGGCGAAGCAAAACGAACAAAGGTTGGAAAACATGATGGCTGAGAACGAGCACCTTCGACAGGATTTGGCTTTGGAGGTGGCAAAATCCCAACAAGCCACACGCCAAGATCCGGGACGACCTCTGAGAAAAGATGGTCGACGACCTCGAATTCGGAGACAAGATAATGGCAGTGATTCTGACTCATCATCTCCAAAACCTAAAAAGAAGGGACAAGTCGAAGTCTCCAGTTCTTCCGAAGGGAGTCCGCGTGCACGGAATAAGCGAAGAAGAAATGATTCAGACGAAGAGGATCAACATGACCCCTTTGTGCAACAGATCGCAAGGGTAGTGCTACCCAAAAAGTTCAAAGCTCCATCGTTCACCTTATACAACGGAAAATCAGACCCCACTAATTACATCCGTCATTATAAACAAGCCATGACGCTACATGCAGACGATGAGGCCCTCATGTGTCGAATATTTCCGAGCAGTTTGGGACCATTGGCCGTCAGATGGTACTACAAATTGGAACCGGCATCGATTAAAAGCTCCCATCAACTCTAAAAATCCTTCAAGGCCAGGTTCATCACCAATGAGGTCCAGTCGAAGCAGGCCGATTCTCTCTAGGCAATGCAAATCCAACCAGGAGAAATCCTACGTGCGTATTTGGCGCGCTATTGGAAATACTTTAATCTTGTAGATGATGCCTACAATGACTCCATGGCCATCACCGCCTTTAAAATGAGGTTGCATCCTGATAGTGCCCTCCGCAGCTCTTTGACCAGAAGGCCCCCCAAAACAATCTAGTCGTTGATGAAGAAAGTCGAGGAATACTAAAAAGTGGAAGATGATGCTTTGCGGGTCAAAGCCGAGCACAAGGCCAACAAGACGGCCCCATCTAAAATCGTTCAACCAATAAATTCTGTACCACCACGGAGCCCTAAACCACGAAATCGGATTAAACGAGACAAAAGACGAGATTCACGTCGATCAAATGACCAATGTCCACACCGGGCTAATGAACAACTTCAAGTGGATAGCAGGCGCATAAGGCACGCGGACAAGAAATATACGGAGTTGTCAGAGCCGATCAGCATGGTTATGTCTAAAGTTCAACATCTTTCATTCTTCAAATAGCCACCCAAGATGGTGGGACCTCCTGACACAAGGAGACAGGATAGGCGGTGCGAATATCACAAAGATCACGGTCACGATACCGACAGTTGTTATTCTTTGAAAGATCACCTTGAGGAGTTGGTACAAGACGGCCGGCTTAAACAACATGTCCGAAAGAACAACTCAACCAAAACAGTTGCTTTACGGCAGGATTCACCTCCACTCAGCGTAATCCATATGATATACAGCTTGCCGACGGAATCTGCCGTACATACAATTCAGTTGCATCCTAATCCCCAAAAGCAGATCACACTAGCAAAACGGCCCTATGAAGCTACGAGTATTACTTTCGAAGATTCTGACTTGGCCGGCATAATGCTCCCCCACATTGATCCCTTGGTCATCGAGCTACGAGTAAATCGATTCACCGTTGAACGTGTTCTCATTGATCAGGGGAGCACGTCGGAAGTTATGTACTACAAAACCTTCGTCACACTCGGCTTCACTGAGTCAGACCCGTCTCCAGCTTATTATCCGCTATTCGGCTTTAACGCTAATCTGGAATATCCGTTGGGAAAAATCACACTACCAGTTCGGGCGAGCTCCCGGTCACTAGATGTAGAATTTTTAGTTGTCAAGCTTCATTCGCCGTATAATCTTATCATGGAACGAACTTGGCTGCATACCATGCAGGTCGTGCCAAGCACATATCATCAACTACTTCACTTTCCGACTGAATGCAACATTGAGCAAATTCGAGGATCCCAGAAATCGGCGCAGGCATGTTATCTTCTTGCCGCAAAGACACCAAAAGAGCTAGAAGTGAACTCAATTGAGGTGCTGGATCGAGAGAGCCTCGACGACGTTGGCCGGCTCCCAAGTGAAAAGGTAACCGAAGCCCTGGATCAGGTTGAAATTGATGGGAATCTGAAAAAATTCTTCATGGTCGGTGCCTCCCTGAATAAAGTTAACAGGCAGGAGCTGATTTCCTTCTTACTCGACAACCTTGATGTATTTGCATGGTCACCATATGAGATGCTAGGGGTGGATCCATCTGTGTCTCAGCACCGCTTAAACGTGATCCCAGGTGTAAGCCGATTATTCAGAAAAGCCGGCGGTGAGCCCGCGGAACATACTGCGGCCGTTGTTGAAGAAGTTGACCGGTTACTCGATGCCGGGGCAATCCGTGAAGTGACCTATCCTACATGGCTGTCGAATACTGTGGTTGTAAAGAAGAAAAATGAAACTTGGCGTGTTTGTGTGGATTTCACGGACTTAAACAAAGTTTGTCCCATAGATTGCTTTCCCCTCCCCAGAATTGACCAACTTATAGATGCAACAGCACATCATCAACGTATGAGCTTCCTAGATGCATACAGAGGCTACCATCAAATTGCCATGCATCCGGAGGACCAAGACAAAACTGCATTCCTCACCCCAAAAGGAACCTATTGCTATAAGGTTATGCCTTTCGGGCTGAAGAATGCAGGGGCAACCTACCAAAGACTAGTCACTACCATGTTCAAGGAGCAACTCGGTCGTACTATGGAAGTTTACATTGATGATATGGTGGTCAAGTCCAAAGAAGAGCAAACTCATCTAGCCGATCTGAAAGAGACATTCGGCATTCTTCACAAATACAAAATAAAGCTAAACGCTTCCAAATGTGCCTTCGGCATCGGATCCGGCAAATTCCTTGGCTACATTGTTAACCACCGCAGAATCGAAGCCAACCCGAGGAAAATCACAGAAATTCTAGAACTCGGCTCTCCTCAGTCGGTCAAAGAGGTTCAGAAGCTGATGGGAATGTCCGCGGCACTTAACAGATTCATCAGTCATTCCATAGATCGCTGCTGATAATTCTTTCATACCCTCCGGCAAGGTAAAGCTTTTGAATGGACCCCCGAGTGCGAAGTCACTTTGGAAGGTTTGAAGGCTTACCTCCAATCAGTTCCACTCTTGACAACACCTTTGGCAGGAGATTCGCTCATTTTATACCTGGCAGTTTCCGACCGGGCCGTCAGCGCCGTACTGTTAAAGGAAGAACTAGAGGAGCAGCAGCCAGTTTATTATGTGAGCAAAGCAATGGTTAACGCCGAAACACGTTACCTTCCATTGGAAAAACTCGTCCTTGCTCTCGTCATGGCAGCAAGAAAGCTGATGCATTACTTTCAGGGGCATACCATTGGGGTACTAACGGACTACCCCCTCCGGTCAGTACTCCATAGTGCAGAAACATCAGGGCACGTTTTAAAATGTGCTCTTGAACTTGGCCAGTACGATATTCAATTTCTGCCTAGAACCTCAATCAAGGGGCAAGTGCTCGCCGACTTTGTGGCCAAATTCATTGGATGCCTTGCTGACTTCAAGTCTGATCAAATGCAACCTAAGCCAAACTAGGGAATCTATGTTGGGGACCTTTGGCAGTTGTATTGTGACGGAATCATCCAACCAACGCGGTAGTGGGGCAGGCGTAGTGATCATGGCTCCCGACGGGGCAATAATCGAGCAGGCTATCAAACTGGGCTTCGATGCGTCGAACAATGAGGCCGAATATGAAGCATTGTTAACCGGCTTACGAAATGCATATCTCCTTGGTGCTCGACGTCTGCTTATCTTCTGTGATTCAAAGCTAGTCATCAACCAATTTAAGAGGGAATACGCAGCCAAAAATGACCGTATGGCAACTTACATGAAAATGGCGAATTCTTTGCTGGCCAAATTCGACCATCATGAACTAAATCAAATAACCCAAGATCAAAACACACATGCAGATGACCTGGCTTGCCTAGCCTCCGCCATCAACTCAAAAATTAAACGAACAATTGAAGTAGGATTCATCCCTGAGCCGAGCATTGCCCCCTCAGAGTCAATTCAAATCAATATCATAGAATCGGGTCCAAGTTGGATGGACCCTATCACTACATTCCTATCTTCTGAACAGCTCCCGACGGATAAAAAAGAAGCACACAAACTGCGAAACAAAGCCTTGCGATATTACTTAGATCCGCAAGGAAAGTTCTATAAAAAATCCCTTTCTGGTCTATACCTAGAATGCGTCCATCCGGATAAAGTTGAGGAACTCCTGACTGAAATACATGAAGGTAGTTGTGGTGCCCATTTTGGCAGACGCTTTTTGGCTCATCGAGCTGTGATACAGGGGTATTATTAACTGACAATGAGAGCTGATGCCGAGTGTTATGTTAAGAAATGTGAACAGTGCCAGAAGTTTTCCCCCTTAAGCTATTTGCCTGCTGAAGAGTTAAACTCTATCACCAGTCCTTGGTCGTTCGCCCAATGGGGACTTGACATCGTCGGACCATTACCTCATGCCCCGAGCAACAAACGATTTTTGATTGTCGCGACAGATTACTTCATAAAATGGGTCGAAGCGGAGGCACTAACGCACATTCGAGATACTGATGTTAAGCGTTTTGTATGGAGAAATATCATAACACGATTCGACATTCCAAGAGCACTTATTTCAGACAACGGCACCCAGTTTGATTGCGGCATCTACCGAGAATTGTGTAGCACATATGGTATTCGACCCTATTTCTCCACCCCGGCTTATCCACAGAGCAATGGCCAAGCTGAAGCCTCCAACAAAATCATTTTGGACGGCATCAAGAAACGGTCGGAGAAAGCTAAGGGCAGGTGGGTTGAAGAGCTCCCTAGTGTGTTGTGGGCTCATCGCACTACACCAAGGCGGTCCACTGGGGAAACGTTGTTCGCCCTTTGTTTCGGAACTCAGGCAATTATTCCCCTGGAGATTGGCTTACCCACTCTAAAAACAAAGGTCTTTGACTTGGGTCGTAATGATATGATGTTAACTTTGGATCTAACTCTGATTGAAGAACACCGGAACCGAGCCCTAGCGTCTATGGCGCGGTATCAGCAGTAGGTCGCTAAATCATATAATCAACGTGTGCAGCTGCGACGTTATATACTCGAAGAATTGGTCCTGAAAAAAGTTCTTCCCGCTACTAGGAGCCCCGCCGACGGAAAGCTACATCCCAACCGGAATGGCCACTATCAGATTGAGTCAATCACCGACACAAGGGCATATCGGCTCAAAGACATGTCTAGGAGAAGTCTGTCACGTCCTTGGAATTCCACGCATTTGTGTAAATTCTATCATTAACCCGACTTATGGGGCATGATACTTGTTTTAAATGTTCAACTTGTACAAATTTCACTTTTTCAATGCAAGGTTTTTTAATTCCTTATTACACGAAATTTAGTTCATTAAATTAAAAGCCTCCGGATTCGAAGCACCCTTCGTGGATATCACGATTGGCCAAGTTAAAAGCCTCCAAATGAGGAGCCCCATCCGTGCACGACACGTTTGAGCCGAATAAGCCTCCAGATTCAGTGCGCCGTTCGTGGATATCACGATTGGCCAAGATAAAAGCCTCGGAATTCGGAGCCCCATCCGTGCATGACACGTTTGAGCCGAATAAGCCTCCGAATTCGGAGCGCCCTTCGTGGATATCACGATTGGTCAAGATAAAAGCCTCTGAATTAGGAGCCCTATCCATGCATGACACGTTTGGGCCGAATAAGCCTCCGGATTCGGAGCGCCCTTCGTGGATATCACGATTGGCCAAGTTAAAAGCCTCCGAATGCGGAGCCCCATCCGTGCACGACACGTTTGGGCCGAATAAGCCTCCGGATTCGGAGCACCTTTCATGGATATCACGATTGGCCAAGTTAAAAGCCTCCGAATGCGGAGCCCCATCCGTGCATGACACATTTGGACCGAATAAGCCTCCGGATTCGGAGCGCCCATGGATATCACGATTGGCCAAGTTAAAAGCCTCCAAATGTGGAGCCCCATCCATGCACGACCCGTTTGGGCCGAATAAGCCTTTGGATTTGGAGCGCCTTCGTGGATATCACGATTGGCCAAGATAAAAGCCTCCGGATTCGGAGCGCCCTTCGCGGATATCACGATTGGCCAAGTTAAAAGCCTCCGAATGTGGAGCCCATCCGTATACGACACGTTTGCGCCAAATAAGCCTCCGGATTCGGAGCGCCCTTAGTGGATGTCACGATTGGCCGAGATAAAAGCCTCCGAATTCGAAGCCCAATCCGTGCACGACACGTTTGGGCCGAATAAGCCTCTGGATTTAGAGCGCCCTTCGTGGATATCACGATTGGCCAAGATAAAAGCCTTCGAATTTGGAGCCCCATCCATGCACGACATGTTTAGGCCGAATCAGCCTCCGAATTTGGAATGCCCTTTGTGGAGATCACGATTGGCCAGGTTAAACGCCTCTGAATTTGGAGCCCCATCCGTGCACGACACGTTTGGGCCGAATAAGCATCCAAATTCAGAACGCCCTTCGTGGGTATCACGATTAGCCAAGTTAAAAGCCTCTGAATGCAGAGCCCCATTTGTGCACGAAACATTTGAGCTGAATAAGCCTTCGAATTCGGGACGCCCTTCGTGAATATCACGATTGGCTAAGATAAAAGCCTCCAAATTCGGAGCCCCATCCGTGCACGACACATTTGGGCCGAATAAGCCTCCGGATTCGGAGCGCCCTTCGTGGATATCAGGATTGGCCAAGATAAAAACCTCCAAATTCGGAGCGCCCTTCGTAGAGATCACGATTGGCCAGGTTAAAAGCCTCCAAATTTGGAGCTCCATCCGTGCACGACACGTTTGGGCCGAATAAGCCTTCGAATTCCGAACACCCTTCGTGGGTATCACGATTAGCCAAGTTAAAAGCCTCCGAATGCCGAGCCCATCCATGCATGACACGTTTGAGCCGAATAAGCCTCCAGATTTGGGGCGCCCTTCGTGGATATCACGATTGACTAAGATAAAAGCCTCTGAATTTGGAGCCCCATCCGTGCACGACACGTTTGGGCCAAATAAGCCTCCGGATTCGGAGCGCCCTTCGTGGATATCACGATTGGCCAAGATAAAAGCCTCCAAATTCGGAGCCCTATCCGTGCACGACATGTTTGGGCCGAATCAGCCTCCGAATTCGGAGCGAACTTCGTGGAGATCACGATTGGCCAGGTTAAAATCCTCCGAATTCGGAGCCCCATCCGTCCACGACACATTTGGGCCGAATAAGCCTCCTAATTCAAAACGCCCTTCGTGGGTATCACGATTGGCCAAGTTAAAAGCCTCCGAATTCGGAGCCCTCTTCATGAATATTGTGATTAACAAGCATAAACTTATTTGATGAAAAAATGGAAGACGATCATAACTGAATTTAAAAACGTAAATTGAAACAACATGCAAGCATTTAAAATAATAAGTTTCATTGAATTAATTGATAATACATAATTCGCTCCCAATCTATGTTAGAGCGATACAATATGTTCAGTTTTATTCGGCATCCCCCTCGTCATCGCTCTTCTCGACTTCGAAAGCCGAAAAGGGAAAATGGTGGTTCTGATATAGCGGCGATGCCAAATCAACACCAACTGCCCAGAGAGCCTCTGCAGCCTGGAGAGCCTTGATTCACCCGTGCTTAAACCCACGATTCTCGCATTGGCAGACCTCATCGGCGAGGTTTTCCTTAGTCTTCTGTATCCCAACTTTTCGACCCTCATGGAAGCCTTTTCCATAAGCCCTGGTCCTTGCGGCCTCTATTGCAAACATGATTGTCATATCTCGATCGGCAATTGCATGACTTATAAGTCGTTGGGTCACCCTCTCTTCCACAATCGGGTTAGCTGAGCAGGCCGATTATGTCTCGGCAGTTTTGACCTTTCTTGGTTCGCGCTCAGCCTTCTCCGCACGAGCTTCTAAGCTTCGAATGCGTTCGTCTTTCTGCTCTATCTCCCGCCACTCGGCACGAAGACGCATGCCGATTTCATAGGCAGTATACAGCCCTTTCACTGTTCCATGGATGCCCTCCCAGAACACTTCGAAGTTAGGTCGATCGACCATCGATTGCTGGACTTCTGGTGGAAAAATTTGTCGAGCAAACTCAACTGCCACGTTTGGGTTGCGCACAGCTGAATCTACTTCCATCATCGGTTTGTTCCCCACAAAAACCGCAAAACTTAATGGGCGCGGTGTCGCACTGGTTTCCCCTCTTGAGCGTGGTAGAGGGGAGCTGCCCCATTGCTGTTTTTCCCTTCTAGGTGACCTACTTCGACGACACGGGGACTGGCGTTTTTCACGTTCCCTTGACGTCCTACTCCCCGTGCACGTTGACTCACCTCCTCGATTCATCTCTACGTCCAACTCCGCAAGTGTTCTCCCTTCTCCTCTGTTGTTGAAAAATATCCTTCTAGACATCTATGTTCAAACCCACTACTCTTCTCCCTCCTGTGATCTGCCAAATTTGGACACCAATATGGACCCCAAACGAACGCAGCGCCCACTCATCTTATTAATCGCGGGTACAACGTTCCCAAAGCGTTCCCTTTAATGCCCTGCGCCACAAACTGACGTGGATCAGCGTTCTAGTTCATTAATGCGGCGGCCATGTTCACCCACTCGCTAGGGCAAGGGCAGATTCATCAACTATTCAGCCTAAATATCAGAGCTCATAGCCGAATTTCAATTGTGCCCCCGCACACTCCTGAACTACCGTTTTTAGGCAGTCTTGTTCAAACTTGCCATTTTTAGGCAGTTCTGTTCAATTTTGCTGAGGCAAGGCCAGATTTGTCAATCTATTCGGCCTATATATCAGTGCTATGCGTTGAGATGTTCTTATGCCCCAACAAATCCCTGCACTGCTGTTTTTCGGCGGTCCTGTTCATCAACTTGCTGGGGCAAGGGCATGTTCACTAACATATTCGGCTAAGTTGCAGTGCTATACAGTTATTTTTGCGTTGGATTAATTTAGTAGTTTGTTCCATTCATTTCATGATTTTACATCTTACTTAGCCATTAACAAGCAAATTGATCAGGTACAAACAGAAAAGTAATTTTCATTAACTGAGCACAACTTAGCCGTTTGCAGTGCTATGCAGTTATTTTTGCGCTGGATTAATTCAGTAGTTTGTTCCATTCATTTCATGATTTTACATCTTACTTAGCCGTTAACAAGTAAATTCATCAGGCAGAAAGGCAAAAGTAATTTTCATTCATAAATTGAGCACAGAAGTCATTTTACAAATGAAAACTACCCTACGTTAGCTTCTCACAAAAATGAACAGTCAAAAACCTAATAAATTTAACAAAACCTACATACACACAATACCAAAAACAAAATGGAAAATATTTGACCCAAGGTCAATCTTCGGGGTTAGACTCCAACGGCTCAATGTCTACCTGCTCGTATGGAATCGGCTGTTCCGATACCACATTAGCAACAGCCAAGGCTTTGAGCCAGCCGTGTTTGAACCCCCATGTTTTCGAACTTCGGCACTTCTTCTACGTAGTCCGCCAAGGCCGCATCCTTGCCAGCCTGGAACGACTTGGAAATCTCAGACTCGGCGTCTGCCATCACCCTCTTCGACTCTTCGAAGTCGGCTTCCAGCTTGGATATCATTTGGTTGGCCAATCTAAGCACTTCTTCGTTGGCATTCGCCCTTTCCTCAGCGGCCACTCTCAAATTGTCAGCAATCTTGGCCTTATCTGCTTCAACATCGGCCCTAGCTCCCTCTGCCGCCACTTTCATGGCCTCAGACTCGGCTCTGAGAGAAGCCTCTGCTGCCTTCCCCTTCTCATTTTCCAACTCAGCTGTAAGAAAGCTGATCTATTCGATAGCATTATGTTGGCGACGGCCAATTTCAGCTATCCTTCCCGCTGCCTACAAAACAAGGGATCTGTAAGCTAATATAGAAACTTTTCATTTGGTTAACCTTGTAAAATTATGAAGGATCACTTACCAATATCGCCAATTGAGCGGCCAATGTGATGGCCAGCAGATCGGCCTCTGCCCTAAAAGTTGCTCTGTCAACCGGTAAAGAAATAGAGAAAGCCAAGCTCAAGGCCACAGCTGGGTCTCTTATAGCCGATGCATCAGAAGCGACCAGCATGCTGTTTATCCTTGGTTGCATTATAAACAACACAACCAAGTCTGATTCTTCCATGCATGGCCGTTTATCCACTAGGTCATCCGAATAATCGGCTTCATGTTCGGCCGGACGTTTTTCCCCCTCTGCTCCGTCACTTGATCCTACTATTGATTAACAACAGGTTCCGTTTGGCCATTTCAGTCTAACCCACCTCTTCAACAAGAGCAAGTGGAGGAGTTTCTTCCTAGCGTCTGGTGGAGGCGATGGAGGTTCGTTTCGCTCGGCTTCGGCTCTCCTACGGGCAGCCCAGCCATGTTGTCAGGACACGAGCCTGGTAGGTCCTCTAAGTCAGTGAAAATATCTTCAAAAGATACGTCTTCTCGACCGGAAGT
The DNA here is from genome assembly GCA_036172215.1 of Camellia granthamiana. NCBI lineage: Eukaryota > Viridiplantae > Streptophyta > Magnoliopsida > Ericales > Theaceae > Camellia > Camellia granthamiana. The sequence goes on along the minus strand of CM069916.1, from coordinate 20,569,010 downwards.
GTATGGAGGATTGAGGCCGGCTTCTTCAAAAGCCAAATTTAGTGCCGCGTCAACCTCCTCCTCTAGTCCGTTGGATCTGTCCAAGGATGGTTGATTCAACTGCTCAATGACTCCTTCGGCTGCTTGTTCGTCCACTGGCTCTGAGTTTGAGGCCTCAAAACTGATCTGCCTAAAGTTCTTGAAGCTCGAAAAAACAAGCGCTGTAAGGTGTTGTTCACCCCTCGGAATCAGAATATTATCTGCAGTTGAAAAAGTAGTGTAGGTCGGCTCGTATCTCAGAAGAATGTGGGCCGCCCTCTTTTACTTCTGGAGATTCGAACGGCCAACGAACTGGAGTACAATTCTAATCTGCCCAAGTATGGCGTCGTCGGCCGAAACCAGGACTTTCTTCAAGTCATTTCCTGCACAAATAAAACGGTAAATACGTAGAATTTGAACCATAAATATTTAATAAAAATCCATGGGGGTTAAATGGCCACCTAGTTCGCCCCTTCGCCTGGGCACTCGATCTTGACGATCTTCGCCCTCGCCAAATTCCCAATTGCCACAAACAACGACCATGACATCATCAACACGCTTGCCAGAACTAGCAAGCATAATGACCAAATGATGGTCAGTGTCCTTTGCCTTGAGAAAGTAGCGCCCCTGCCGGCCAAAGGATTTGGCCAAGGCATAGCAATGCCGAATGGCAGGGATTCCAAGGTTAAGCCTAAGGCGCCGATTTAGTTCTATAATTCCCATTATTATTCGGTAAAAATTTACGTTCGGCTGAGAAGGGATTAAACCCCAATGGCGAAGGACAACCCTCAAAAGTGGATGAAGGAGGAAACGGACTCCGCCCTCTGCGATTGACAGGAGAGGAAAGACGATTATACTCTCATAAACCCTCTCCGTGTCAATCACATTCTCTGCCAAGAGTGACACATGAACATCATCAAGAATAGAAAAATGGCAACAGAACCCAGAGACTCGATCCGTAGAAAGAGGGGCTCTCAAATGTTTCGCCATCGCAGCAAGAAAAATGGACACTCTACACAGCAAATAAACAAGGAAAATGGAGTCAAAATAGAAGAGAGAGAGAAACTTACAAAGAATGAGGAGGACAATGAAGAAAGGAAAGAAGTTGTAGAGGGTGAGAATTGAGGGAGGTGAACTAACAGACAACAAGAAACCTTGAACATTCAAAAAAATATACAAACGAAAAGACAACACGGTTTCAAATCATATTAAATGAATGAAGTGTACGAAGGGGCAGGAGATTGTAATAATGCCTAAAACAAGTAAGCATTCTGACGCTTGCATTGGAATAAGGGACACCGCCGTATTTTCTGACCCTCTAAGTCCAAGACCAAACATGCTGACTAACTGACGTTAATAGGACGTTTGGGGGGCAATTGTGGGGCCGAATAAAACTATCACGCACAGAGGCTAAGTAACTTGAGGAAAGAAACCAAGTTATGCACTATACGGCTCTATTCCAAAGGGACGGAGCCGAATAAGCGAATCGACCGAAGAATCAGCTATAGACCGGCGCTAGTACGAACAGTTAGCCGAATAAAGGATTATTCATTAGACGACAGGTGGGCCCAACCATCAACATCAAGGACGACTATAAATAGGAAGAACATCAGATAAGAGTGTGAGATGTGAGAACAAGTAAGTAAAAACTTAAGATATAAGCAACCAAGAGAGTATACACTGACTTATCCGTTGGAGTGCTAATTTCGGCACCCCC